>JAJPUD010002791.1:181593-249337 GCA_023553655.1 Myrmecobius fasciatus
CTTTCCCTCCCCCCGCCCCCCACCCCTAGATGACAGGTAATCTAATACATGCTAGATAGGATAAATTATATGACAAGTACAATACATGTATACATATCTATACAGTTATCTTACTGCACAAGAAACATCAGATCTAGAAAGAGAAGAAGAAAAAAAACAACCTAAGAAGGAAAACAGAATGCATGGAAATATTCACAGAAAGAGTTAAAATGCTGTGTTGTGGTTCACTCTCAGTTCCCACAGGCCTCTCTCTGGATGTATATGACTATCTTCATCGCAGCAAACTGGTTTGAATCACATCATTGTTGAAGAGAACCATGTCCATCAAAATTGATCATCGTATAGTCTTGTTGCTGTGTATAATGTTCTCCTGGTTCTGCTGATTTCACTCAGCATCAGTTCATGCAAGTCTCTCCAATCCTCTCTGAAATCCTCCTGTTGGTCATTTCTTACAGAACAATAATATTCCATAACATTCATATACCATAATTTATTCAGCCATTCTCCAATTGATGGGCTTCCATTTTCTTGCCACTACAAAAAGGGCTGCCACAAACATTTTTGCACATGTGGGTCGCTTTCCCTCCTTAAAAATCTCTTTGGGATATAGGCCCAGTAGAAACACTGCTGGGTCAAAGGGTAGCATATTCTTTTTCAATGAACATAGACAATGACTGTGGAGCTTTTTAATTGACATTTATGATCCCCGACTTGTCTGTTTCTAACCATAGACAGTCTAGCACTGAGCAAATTGTCAATCAAGTTGGTCGTTGAGACATTAGAAATAATTATCCTGTAAATGACAAGTGACTGGACCAAATGTAAATAGTCCAACTATTTCTGTCATCTAAATAGTACTATTTATAATCCAAGTTACAATTCAGCATTTGACTCACAAAGTTGGTCAATTTATAAATGTAACCATAGTTTTTAATCTCATTCATACAAGAACCTACCTCCTTCCATTCTTCCTTTCACATTGAATGTATCCCTTTTCTCCAATCCTCCTCACAGACATGAGGAGCTAAATACTAAAATTTATATCATGGCAGAGCAGAAAAATGATATATAAGCTTAATCAAAAAAAACTACCACCGTTCCCCACCTATACTCCATACACACAAACCTCACATAGGACTTGGTGCTGACTTTTTTTTTCTTACCTCTCACCCTCTCCACTGATAATTCTAAATTCCTCACATTGACATAGTAGTCTATGGACATCGGTCTTAGACACAAACCAAGCCTGCTTTCCTCTATGAGCAAAGTGATTATGTGATTCTAACTTTCTGGTACTATATTACTACAACACTAAGTCTCCCATCAAATTCCTTGCTATGAGATTAGATGAGGGTCAGTGATGGCAAATACACTGGCATGGAAACAAATAGTTAATTGCTTCAAAGGAGAAGAGGAGGAGAAAGATTTTCTCATTCTGGACATTTTTCAAAGATGAAAAGGTAGCACCTTGGGGAAAAATATATCTAATAATAGGAGGATGTTTTTCACTGCTGTCACAATAATTCATCCTGTTAAATTGAGCACAGAAAAGGTGACCCTTTGCCCTTCTATGTCCATTTCTGATGGTTGGCAAGGGATTTGTAGGCAGCTAGTAAAGTGAGACAAGATCACTGAGAGGCAGAGTTCTTTGAGGAGGCCAACATCTTGGCAAATCAATGAAACTTGGCAGGAGCAAATAGTTCCTGCACCAGCTACTCAGGAGATCACAAATTGGTTCAAACAAAGGTCTGTAATTTGGCTTTGTAAACATTTGTCTTTGATTTGCAAAAGTAGAATATGCAGTGACTTGTTAAACGGAACTATAAATAGTTTAAATTAAATAATATCTATCATTGTCTCTATTTCTCCTTTTCTTGATTTTTATTCTTATTTTAAGTATATTTTCCCAATACCTCTCTGTAGATGACTCCTGAGGCTGGAAGGCTGGAGAGTGGCAACTTGCACCTGGATCTTCTCAGATAAACTATCTCACTTTCAAGAAACTATATGGGTCTACATTATACAAAACACATAGCTCGAGCCTCCATTCCTGTGTTCACTTTTATTAGTCAGAAGAAACAATTCATTAAAAACATGTCTATTTCATGAAATGGTATGCTAAGAAAAGTAGCAATAAAATGTTTTATCCATAAACTTGGAGCATGTTCTTCCACAAATATATACACCAGCATTAGGAATACTTTGCATGTTTACAGAAAACACATGGAAAAGTATATATATTGAAAATCAAACTATAATAAGAATATATAATAATAATAATAATATAGCTCTTAAAGTTTTGAGAGATGCTTTATAAATAACATTTTTTTTTAGTAAAGATGGAGTGATTTTCCCAGGATTGCTTAACTACTAAATATATAAAGTCAGCTCTTCTAATTCCATGTCCAGTGCTCTATCCACCAGCTGCCCAGAAATACATGTGACCATGCAAGAGATAAAGAGAGGTAGACATATAGGGAACATGGAGTCAGGATGGAGAGAGAGAGGGGAGCCCATTTAAAGAACATAGGCCACAAACATAGAGGTACATATCATCAACATATCATTTCTACTGGGTTCAAATTAAACTGCGCTCATGTGTCATGCAAGATGACTAAGGTTATAATCTATGCTGGATATTTGAGCACAGCATATATTCTCTATCAAGCACTAATCCCTACTATTCAGATGGCCCCTGATTGCTAGTATTTTTATGTGGTCATTGCTGGTCACTGACAGATTTGGCTCCACTATGTGCAAGGTCATAGAATTTCTTCCTACTTCAAATGTCAGCTGGAATGATTGGTTAGAGGGCCACAAAAGTATATTACATCATCTTTTTTCAAAGTTATAAACCAGAAACTTAAGTACAACCATTATCAAAAGACAGAATTCTCACACACTGTTGTCAGTTTAGCAAAAACAAAGCTCAAAACAGAAGTCTGATTTTTTAAAAATAATTCTCATAATTACCCCTTCCCCTTAAGGAGAATCATCAACTTTTTAGAGTTCTGGTGTTTCCCCTTGAAAGGGAAGAGGCTAGGCTCCAAAATACAAAAAAAAAAAAAAAAAAAACAAACAATCAACTAAGTAGTGCTCTCAGGATTAAATTCCATATTATTTTTTTAATCCTTACTTTAGGAAGTTCTTAAAACTTCTTAATGACTATATAATTACATATATACTTATATGTATATAATGACAATAATAAGTTATACTAATCAAATTAAGTTTAGATCAAGGGTCTTAAATCAGAGCCCATGAATTTGTTTTTTTTTATTATGTTTTATAACTATATTTCAGAAGAATTAGTTTATTTAATAATCCTATAATTATTTTGTTTTATGCAATTAAAAACCTTGTTCTGAGAAGGTTTATAAGCCTGCCAAATAAAAGTTTAGATGATACTATTCCAGAGAATCATTAAAGGTTAACTGAATCTCCCACATAGTTTACTCAAACCAAAGGTTCTGACTTGTCTTCTATTCAAAAGAATTGGAGGGTGAAAAGCCAAAAATAAAACCCATTTCTTTAGATATCCCCCACAACCCCAATGCTTTGTTTCAAATTTTTGCCTTTATGTATGTGTGGCCAGCCTTAACCCTTTCCAGGTTTTGAGTTCAGCCCTACTTTTATTATGTTCTTTATTTCTGGAAGCAACTAAACTTAACTTCATTTAACTCTAGCTAAGCTTAGCTTTTTAAAGATTATGCCAATAGAGCACAAACTTTGGCAGTTCCACAAACCAAGAAAGGATACATAAAGCTGGAAAACACATTATATATCTACTGTAAGGATCAAACTAGCTGAATTCCTACTAAATGACCACACTAATTTGGTCACAGCAATAGGCATCTGGAAATGAGATGGCAAAAATGCATTCTTCACAAACCATTTAAATGTCCTTTTTGTGAGAGGTGTAGGAAAACAAGGAATAGTAATAGCAGTTCAGATTTATATATTGTTTTATAATCTATGAAGTGCTTTCCTTATAACCATTTTCAGAAATAGGCAGCATATACATTATTATCCCAATTTTGCACATAAGGAAACCAGTAAGTAATGTCTTAACAAAAGTTAACATGATTTGTTCATCATCTCTCAGCTAATGTCTGAACTGAAATTTGAATCTTGGATTTTCCTGACTCCAGGTCCAGTATACTTTATCAGTACTCCTCTTGTCAGAGGGGATGGTTGTTTCTACCTTAACTTCACTGTCATGCTTAATTTATCTTAAATTGGAGAAAGTTCCTTTTTTTCAAAGTGGGTACATTTACCCATCCTGTTCGTTCTGTACTTTGTCCAGCTCAAAAGAAAGGAGCTGACAAAGTGATGAGTCACTGTGAGCCAATAAGGAAGGTAATGAGCCCTTCTTTTTCTTCATATCCTCAGTGATAAGTCATGTAGTTTTGGTAGCAAGATATCAGCACCAAGGAACCCTGATCTAAGGACCCTCCTAAATTTCTCTATTCTCTAGATGCACAGAGAACCTTAGGACCAACAAAACTAGCGGATACCATTCCTTTGACATGCTATACATGCCAGGAAAATGATGTTAAGATCCAAAATGCATTTAAGACCACAAAAACAATTTGGTAAATCATTATGAATTTCCATACTCCATGAACTTTTCATTAGATTTCAACCTTCCTTTTAATAATAGTTGTTTACAATTTATAGTTGTTTAACAACCTGCTTCATCTCTTAATATATGAATATCTTCCAAACCTTTTTTGGACCTGTCCATCTAGTAGAAAAGACGGTGACAAGATGGTTTACCCTATCCAAATCAGAGTCATTTAATCCCTTGTCTTTCTTTTTTGATGCAGCTAAGTGGTACAATGGTGGTACACCAGTCCTGGTCAGGAGGATTTAAATTCAAATCAAATCTCAGCCACTTACTCACCATATCTCCCTGAGTTATTCACTTAACCTCAGTTCCCTTAATTGTAAAATGGGGATATTAATAGCATCTATCCCCCAGGATTGTTGTGAGGATCAAATGAGACAATATTTTTAAAGTGCCAATTTTAAAGTGCCAAGTACATAATCATCATTTAATAAAGTTTATTGCTTTATTTACCTCCTATGTCTTGAGACCTTCCAAACTTTCTGCAAAGGCTTAATGTCTATTCTCAAATCTTCAGCATCAAAACATGAACATCTGACACATACTGAGATGACATTTTAATAGAAGGATAGAATCTATGTATCAAAGTAGCAGATGATACAAAGCTGGGAAGAATAACAAACAGTGCCAGACTGACAGCCAGGATTCAAAAACAACTTGACATTGAGCTGAATGTTATAAGATGAAATCCAGTAGGAGACTTTCAAAGTCTTAAAACTGGGTTCAAGAAATTGACTTAAGAAGTTCAAGGTGGGGAAATTACACTTCCACAGTAGTATGGATGAAAGAAATACTTTAGTCAACAACCAACCCAATATAAGAAAATTGTGACATGGCAGCAAAGAAAGTTAAGGTGATCTCAGACTGAATTAAGAGAAATGTAGCTACTAGGATGAAAGCAATCATAATCCCTCCATTCTCTGCCTTCATCTGACCACATCAGGAGAGTGTCGATTTCAAGTCCAGGCAGAGTCCAGGAAGGACACTGATAAGCAAGAGACCAGTTTGAGAATAGTAAATATGGTAAAGAGCCTTGAGTTTGTGTCATAGACTTACTGTCCTGTCAAATTCATTAAAATGTGTCTATCTTTTTTAATATCAAAACACTGTGGTGATATCAGTTGACACATACCTTAATTGGAGCATATAAAAGACTTATTTGTTGCTTACAATCAAAGGGTGAGAATATTGATCCACAAAAGCTTAAATATTATGTTTGCTAATGTATTTTATGATACCAAATATTCATAATCTCAAGCTGTATAGAATGAAAAGTTTTTAAGATATTGAGATGCAGAAGAACAAATCAAAATCACATGGGAAAAGGTTAAGGTACATTTCTTCTTCATAATCCCCTTTGGTTCTACAGATTTGCCAAGAATATTTTCAGTCAACATACAGAAACTGAATTTACTTAATAATATTTTAAATAAACTACAAAAAACAAAGTTTTATCTGCTCATGCAATAAACTTGAATTTCTCAATAATTAAAATAAGAGTTGAATTCTTTTCTTTCAAGAACTCAATGCAAGGCTCTCATTGGTGTCTCATTTCTAACCTTCCTTAAATGTTTTAAAATCACCACAAGACACCAAAAGAAAACCATAGAACCTGAAGCTCAAAATATAAAATCAATAGCTAGGTATGAAAAGGAGAAAGAGGACTCTGGAGTAACAAAGGTTCTCTCATATATTTGACACAATTTTGACTAGATCAATCTTGTGCCTCAGTTAACAGGAGAAGATCTCATCTCTGTGGAGATGTTGACTTGGGATAATGAAAATTTCTATAGTTCTTCTGGAGAAAAGCATGAGGAAGATCATGCATATTCATGCTACTCCCAAGGAGATGATGTGAAAAGTAGCACCACAACAGTTATCAAAATGTGGTACAAAAATGCTGCTAAATACAAACAAACCAAAGCCCAAAATTTTTTAGCAATCAGAATTCCCAGATTTATGGATTTTTTTCCAAATTTCGGTCCTAATTTAAAATATAAATTGTTAAAGAACAAATTAGGAAAGGAAAGAAAGATACATGAAGAGGAACAAAAAAACAGACCCAAGGCACAATGATGAATATGGTGGTGGGAGACATATAAAAAAGTTGGTGTTCACTAATGTAACATTCACAACATAAAAAAAAAAACATAGGAACAATGAGAAGTAGCTTCTTTCATTCCAAGGAATGATGCTGTGAATCTGTGGGCCATATCATAAGAGAAGTCATTCATTAATGATCTAAGAAAGGAGGAACAAATAGTGGGGGTTGATGATTCCTTGATATCTTGGCAATTCTTCTTGTCCTGACATTAAAAATAGAAAGTCCAACAGTTTTCCCAAGACTTATATACAAAATGTTATGGATAATGTTTCTGGAATTGGCAAAATTGCTTGACTTTCTCCATATAAACATTCATATGAATAGAAGAAAGCAGATGGTGTGGGTAACAGGGTCAGATTTCTGAAAAGCGTGACTAGTAATGGGAAACAGAGTCAAGGTTTATAATATTTGACTAAATGAATGATGTACATTAACACACACACACCCCAAAATTACTAAATTACTACTACCTTACTAAATTGTAATCTCTTCATACCCTTTTTGAGGGTTTGAAGTATTGGGGAAGTTATTTTCATTTATACATATACATTTATTTTATATACTTACAAAACATAGCTGCCATATTCCCATATATTCATTTTTATATATCCATGTGTATTTTTTTATTTGTTCACATGCAAGCACATATATTTTTCTTTATTCCCCCTAGCATTCATCTCTTGATAATACTTGATAATTCTTAGTCCAGCTTTTTACAGATTCATTTTTAAAAGATGAACATAGATCATTTGTTTTTCTTACAGTTTATCATGAACAACCCACCATTCTTTTCTTATATGCTCATTTATCTATTTGAAAAATGAGTGGTGATATAAGATAGCATATTATAGATAAGAAATCTCTCTATTGTTATTTTACATTCTTATGATTTTCAGGTATTGCCTAGGAAACCCTGAAATCACTTCTCTTAATTCAATATAGGCTGAGTTGGTATCTAGGAAAATTCATATGAATTATGACATTAATATGGAAGTTTGATTGAAAAATTAATAAATAAGATATTATTTAGTCATGAGTTTCCCCCCAGACAACTGAAAGTTACTTCAATTCTTCCATTTTGATTTGTTTCAGCCTGAATACAAGAGTTTCCTTCCTTATAAATCTCCTATAAGAGATTCACAATTGAAGAATCACAGAATTGAAAATTGGAAAGAACCATAGATGTCATTTAGTCTTACCACATCATTTGAGAAATGTAAAAACAGGAAGCCTAGAGAAGCTCTGTGATTTGTTTAAGGTCTCACAGATCATCAAAACTCTCTAACTCAGGTCTTGTGACTTCAACGCTTGTGAATGCCCTTTTTGCTCTACCACATTAGTGGTAATGACCTCTCAAGTCCCTTCCTGCTCTGAATCTAATTTTTTAAGCTTTTGATTTTCAAAATATTTGCAGGGATGATTTTTCAACATTGACCCTTGCATAGCCTTGTGTTTCAGATTTTCTCTCCTTCCCCCCATTCCCTTCCCTAGATGGCAAGTAATCCAATATATATCATACATGTTAAAATATGTTAAATCCAATATGCATAAACATATTTATACAATTCTTTTGTTGCACAAGAAAAGTCAGATCAAAAAGGAAAGAAAATGAGTAAGTAAATAAAATGCAAGAGAACAACATCAAAAAGAGTGAGAATGCTATGCTGAGATCCACACTCAATTCCCACAGTCCTGTCTCTGGGTGTAGATGGCTCTCTTCATCACAAGATCATTGGAACTTGCCTCAATCATCTCATTATTGGAGTCACATCCATCAGAATTGCTCATCATATAATATTGATGTTGTCGTGTGCAATGATCTCCTGGTTCTGTTCATTTCACTCAGCCTCAGCTCATGCAAGTCTCTCCAGGCCTCTCTAAAATCATCCTGCTGGTCGTTTCTTATAGAATAATAATATTCATATACCATAATTTATTCAGCCATTCTCCAATTGATGAGCATCCATTCATTTTCCAGTTTCTTACCACTACAAAAAGGGCTGCCACAAACATTTTTGCACATGTGGGTCCCTTTCCTTACTTTAAGATCTCTTTGGAATATAAGCCCAATAGAAACACTGCTGGGCAAAAATGGTATGCACAGTTTGATAACTTTCTGTCACTCTGAATATATTAATGTACCATCTATGATTCCCCCAGTTCTGTATTCCTTAACTGATGCTTCATGGTATATAGATGTCCATGGATTCTTGAAGGTTTTTATAACAGATATGATCTCTGACAAGTTCAACCAATAGTTTTATAAAGGCCAAGAGTATACCTCTTGTCCTAATATCAGCTTAGACCATCTTAGAAATGCAGCAGGACCATCAGGTAATGAACTCGAATGCAGTAATTCATGAAAACCATCTACCAAGCACTGCCAAACTATTAGTGAATAAATATTGATGAATAAGTATTGATAATAATAAATTCAAGTGTCTTCAGAAATTTTAAAGTGACATTATTCTAATAGACATAAGCCCCCATACCATTCTATTGGGTTCCTAACACAACAAAGCAAGATATGACTAATGTGTTAGCTTCTAACAGATATTGTTAGATTCTAAAGCACAGATAGAAGGGAGGAGGAAGATATTCTAAAGCACAGATAGAAAGAAAGGAGCTATGAGGGTAAAACAAACAACTTAGAAGAATTATTCATTATGTTTTATGTTTTCAGACCATAAAATAGACTAGTCTAAGAAATATTGGGCACAGTTCAGGGGATTCAGGTAAATCAAATTGGACATGACTGTGAAAAGGTCAATTTCAACTTAAAGAATAGATCTGAGATCTAGAAATAATAATCCTAATTCATAAAGAATCTAGGGAATAAATACAAATAAATATAAATAGAGAAATTTCAGCCTTAAGTTACTCTAAAGGAAAAGTGACCCCCAAATGGATCAGATATAGACCAGGTCACTCCACAAGTAGAAAAAGGATGAAAAAGGAGCATTTAATCTTGAGTTGAGAGAATTGAGCTGAGGAATGTGAAGATTACTCCTGCAATTTGCTAATGTATATAATTTATTTCCCAATTTATCCTCATATTTTGTGCGGTAAAATAATTGTGAAATTTTAAAGGGTTGACTGAATGAAGTTCTCTTATAATAAGAAATTTAAAAAAGTGAAGTGGATTATGAAAATTGAATTGTGAGAAGAATTTTCAGGGTCTTTGGGGACAAAAATCTCTCTGCATATCTCTCTTCCTTTCTACCCTGAGGCCCAGCAAGGTTATCTAATAGTGCTATGAATGAAACCCTCAATTTGGATTTTGCCACTTATTAATAAACCAAATATATCATTGTTCAAGTACTTTAAAAAAACAAACCTTAGCCACTATAATAATAGATCGATTTAAAGCCAAATTATCTAAAGCTGTGGTTGTTAAACATGGGTGATAATTAAAAATCTTAATCAGAATTTGAGAAAATATTTTGTGTGCCTCCTAAGTTAATCAAAAGAAACCCATTTATAACTGAAGCTGAGACAGAACAATCTGTCACTTAGAAATATTTAGGTCAGTAGCATGATCTGAGAATGAAAACATGATCAGAAGGTGTGTAAGATCCAAATAAATTACGTACTTCTTTACACAGTGAAAAAAATCCTCAAGGCCCGAGCATTGTTCGCCTTTCTTTATTCTTAACTATATAAAAGGCAACCATTCTAGGTGTCTTGGAGCATATTATATTTATTAAGCAGATAGGATTTGCATTGGGGAAGACCTGGGCTTTCCAGTTACAATATGATTTATTTGAAAATAGAGTAGATTTTGTTGTCATTGAAATTTAGAATTTGTAGCATGAACAAGGCAAAGAAAGTTTGAAAAATAGGTACATCTCCAAGTAGAAAGGGCATTTTAATGCAGAGAGAAGATAATTTCTGTGTATACTTGCAACAATAATGAAAAAGATCAGTATTTTATTTCTTAACTTTTAATCATTGATATAGAACAATGCATTTCATATGAATGTTATTTGTCATCTTTAGATCTAGCATAACTCATAAGGATAGCAAGAAAACATTACTGTTATAGATAACTATATATATCCTTCAGAGACGGAAAAATCAATGTAACTTCAAGGTATACATATATAAAACCTGTCTTTTGGTTTCCGTATAATATGTATGAAAGTGCTTTATAAATTCTAAAGTATTACCCAAGCATGAGGTATGTTGGCTTCCCCATTAGACTGTAAGCTCCTTGACTAATTTTACCTGTTTTTTTGTCTGTTGTTGTTTTTGTTTTGTTTTATGTTGTTTTTTGTACCTCTAGCACTTAGCACAGTACCTGGCATATAGTATACATAATAAATTTTATTGATTGGCAATGTAAAAACAAAAACAAAAAAACAGTAGCAAAATTTATCCTCAGTTTAATATTTACTAGTCTTATAACCATGAATAAATTGTAGTCTCAAATGATTTAAAGTTAAAAGGGACCTTACCAGTTATCTAGTACAGTACTTCTTAAACTTTTTCCACTCACAACCTCTTTTCACCCAAGAAATGTTTGCATGATCCAGGGTAGGAATGCAAATCAAATAGTTACTGAAAATGAATCATAATTTTGTAACCCCCACATTCAGTTATGGGACTCCATATGGGGTCTCAACCTACAATTTTAGAAGCTGGTATCTAGTCTAAATTCCTCATTTTATGCATGAGAAAATGAGACTATAGACTCAAAATAACTCATTCAATGTCATACAAGCTTCAAGCCCAGGATTTTAGTTCAGATTATTTGACTCCTCTTTTAGCTAATCTCTCTAAATCTTATCTTTCTTGCATATAAAATGAAAATAATGAAATTTGCATTATCTATATTGCAGGGCTTATGTAAGGGCTAATAATCAAAAGTTCTTTCTAAATGGATAAATGAAAGAATAAATGAATCGGTCAATTTATTAAGCAATTATCAGTACAAAGTACTATACCCAGTACTGTGGATATGAATAGAAAAGTAATATGATCCTTCTAGCTACTTAAAGAGTTCAAATCATAATGCTGGAGATAGCACATATAGGAAAGTTCAGCCTCTGAGTACCTTGGTAGTATGGAGAAGTTGAGTTTATTAGAGTAAATGGCAACTCCTTATGCTCCTTAAGATTTAACTGCAAAGCATATATAAGACACAATGGTAAATTATCACACAAGTGTAAATTAGCATTATTCTTTATTATTTATCACCCAAGCTGAGAAGCCACATGACTAGAGGAGACTGACAAAAGTCAGAAACATATAGGTTCCACTGGTCTCAAGGACAAAACATTTAATTTCATAGTACCCAAGCAATTCTAACTATAAATTACTCCTGAGTCAATAACATGCATTTAGTGGAAGTTTTCACACAGGGAGTTCCTTATAGAATTACAACACAATTCTAGACCCATCAACAAACAAAATAACTAAGGCTGCTAGTTTCAGGACCTATGTTCTTCCCAGTACCTTTGTTGCACTTTGTTGATTATTGCATATAAGTTTTTCATTCTTTAACCAGTACTTCCCAAACTGCCCAGCTTTGTGATATTGTTGTGCTTCAGTATATCCAGTAAAGCAATCCTTCTGCCCACCTTTATTTCAATTTTCTCATTTCAGACTGCTTTAAGGTAGCACCGGCATCTCCTTGGGTGATCCATTCACACTCTTTTCACTCAGTCTTGTTGCTTAGCAGCAAGCAGTGCTTTAAAGCTCAGAGACAAGCTACAATCCGAGAACTCGTTGGTGATTGTTCCGTTTCACTAGTTAATTTTCAAGCATGACTACTAGGTAATATTGGTTTAGCTTTTACAAATTTCTAAAGGGAAATATTATAACAAATATCCTAGTGACTAATCCACTTAAGACACACACACAGAGACACTGTAAGCTATGGATCTGAGTCTTTTTTCAAGAGGAAGACAGCAAATTCAAAGCCATATTCAGGGTGTATTTAGGGATTTTCCCCAGTGTGCCTAATTTAGAGAATTCTAACACAAAGAAAGAAAAGAACACCTGGTTATCAAGAATAATTAATTTGAAAAGAAGGACTTGAGTGAGTTCTATCCTATATGCAAATACACACACACATATGTATGTGTGTAGTATTCCCTTATTAGAATGTAAGCTGCTTAGAGGCAACAACTATATTTCCTTTTTGACTTTTACACCCAGCACTTAGCACAGTGCCTGACACAGAGTAAGTCATTCCTTCCTTTTTAACTTTGCCATTTGCCCTGTTCACAAATTTCTACTTATAGCTCTGAATAAAGTATTCTTTTAAGAGCAAAATGAAACCATGTCATTTTCTAAGGGTATTACCTGATAGAATATTTCTATTATCATGAATACTAGACATAACCTTCTGTGAATAAATATTTTAACTTTAAGATATTTTACTCACTATGACTGATTTCAAAAAATTCCAAATATTTTCCAAATTGAGAATTTAAACTTCAATTTTCTGGCTCTGGGAACCCAATACACAATGTCTAGAAGTGGTTATCATAATATTAATGATAATGATTTAGAAGAAAAATGGGAGGAAGCAGAAAGAAGTAGCAGAAACTAAAGTCATCATTTTTAAAATAGCAGCAAAACAAAGGACCACACTGTGCATGCCCTCAATCCTAAATTTTAATAACAGTGAAAATAGGAGCCAGTCATTATTTATCAGTAAGAGTGCTAAATTATTAAATTACATATCAGAGCCTACAAGAATTTGGACTTCAAAAGATATTAAATATCTATGAACTTCAGAAGATCATTTCTGCACCATACCAAACCCCGTTCCTTTAAGCTTTTGTTCAGATTTGATATGACAAAGATGATTTGGTGCAAAAAATAAAGAGCGTTTTTATTGTAGTGTTCTGTACTGATCATAAAACCTGAGCCTAAGAACAGTAAAAGAGTCTAAGAACAGGCCTTTGAATAAGAAGTTGGAGCATGAATTTCAAGCCATCAAAATGATGGCAACATTAATAGTCACATGAATATCCCTATAATGCTTCTAGCAAAGAAAAGGCAATATACAAATAAAAAGGATATCATAAATGCAAAACCCAGAAAGAGAGTCATGTCCCTTTTTGGTCTTTCCTTTCAATTTGCTAATTGATTAATAGTGCTTTTCAAATCTAAGTTTTTATTTCTATTCTGTGGCAACATAGCAATTCCAGCTTCGACTTTTGGTCAAACAATGTAGGCAAGTTTTTATATTTATCAGAATTATCTGATTTTAGTAATACTATTTTTTAAGTATCTGTGTCAGTCTCTGGGTTAGAATAGAATTTACCAAAATAATAGGGAGTTCTCATCTAAGCAAACCCAAATCCATTGCTCTTTCAAGAGTATAAACCAGGGTAGCACTAGAAGTCTTATAACTAAATAAACGCTCCCTCAGGTATTTATTCTTAATTTTGTCATTTACTCATAGGATAATCTGGTGAAGTACGTGGATACCTTCTTAGAATAATGCTTTTAGCTACAAGAAACAAATTAGATAAGATTACAAAGGAAATCAAAGGTAGTGCAAATAAGTACATAATTTTTCCACCATCCAAGTTCACAGCAAACCTCCCTGAAATCTATTGGCAGAGCCCCTAGAATCCAGATCAAGAACTTCTGCCTTAGAGAAAAAGGTTTTCTCTGGAAAGGGAAAAAAGAACATATAAACCAAAGGTATATCTCAGTGGGTTCATGAGGGAATAGCCACAAGATTTGGGTGATTTCCTATCATCAAATTCAATTCAAATCAAACCAGTATTATGCATTTACTACTAGTTAGACACTGCCCTAAATATTAGAGATACAAATAGTACCTGTTCTCAAGGAGCTTATATTCTAAAGAGAGGCAATGTATATTGAATGTTGGAATTTGTACCAGGTAAAAATGTAACTCCCAATTCAAAGAGTTTTATCTTACCCTCGCAATTAGCTAATCATGTCAAGAAACCAGGTCAGATTCCTTATTGCTGATTCTAAGGGCAGAGAGGTAACTTGACATGTGGATATAAAAGTAGACCTTTAAGTTAGAAACACCTGAGTTCAAGTTCTAACACATGCTGGGTAATTGATCCTGAGGAAGTCACTTAATCTCTTAGTTGCTCCAGGTAACTGGAGCTATGGATAACCTTGGTGTCTTAACCAAACTCTAACCCCTCCACAAAGCCTCTTTTAGCTGCATTCATGGCCTTTGAAATAAATTGTCCTCATCACATTTCAAATGAGGAAATCTTCATGTGCTTGAGGTAGAGAAGCCCTCAGTGAAGGCTTGAGGACCATCAGTCACCCTCAACCTGGTTTAGCCCATCTGCCTGGATGGTCTGCCAGGGTATGGCTGCTGCACATGCCATAGATTCCTGGAGCTACAGGTAAGAATTATGTGAATCAGCTGGACACCAAAGGTGGGTCAACAGCCTACAAAGGGCTCAGCAGCCCTCACACCAAAGATGCTAGACTTCTCTGAACACTTCAGTCATAAGTGACAGATTAACCAGGGACTGGGGATTTCTCCCATCTATTAAAAGCACAGTTCTGGAGCCCAGCTTCTCCTTTTAAAAATATAAATGGCAAGAGTTTTTTGTTTGTTTGTTTGTTTTCCTTAGCTCCTTGTTACTTCCACAGGGAACAGATGGGATAGGGTAAGGAGAGTCAACAGGATTTTGAACACAGAGCAGAAACAAGAGAACCATGATTCTGAGGGACCAGACAATATATTTGCACTATCTCTGTGACCTTGAGCAATTTTTGTGGGCTTAATAATTAAATCAATGTTTTTCATTGAATCAGACCTTAGTTTCTTCCACTTTAAAAGGAGTATTGGACTAGATCAGTGGTAATTAATCTTTTTTATTCATGTTTCCCTTGCAGTCTGATGAACCCTTTTCAAAATAGCATTTTTAAATGCATAAAACAAAATGCCCAAGATTAAAAAGGATACTAAATTTACTTTTTGAAGATATATATATTTGTTCCCATCCCTGTTCACTTATCCCTCTGAAATCTATCCATGGACTCTTCTGGAGAATCCCAGATTAAGAAATTTTGGATTAATTGAACTAGGTATTTCTTAAAACTGTAGCCTTAAGTAGTATTAATTTAAGGAGAAAATGTGGCCTTAATTCATTGGCCACCCTGAAGGATGAATCTTTCTGTAATACACTCTGGCAACTACAAAAGAGCATCTGAACAAGCCATTTCAAAAGAGATGCAAATGGAGCAAATTAGGGCTGCAACTTCCCAGCAGTTCTCTGGCAAAGAATGGCAAACCCTATAAGAAAAGTCTCATTAGCACCAAAGAATGAAGAAGCTATTGGGAGCATTCAAATATTTTCTCCCTGACTAACAAGAAATTGCAGACCAAGGGACTATGCTCAAAACATTGTGATGTGTTGTATTTTGTCCAGGTTGCCATAGCAATGTTTTTAGCCTCTCATTCCTCAGGACATATCACTTCTACAGTGAAATATAATCTAGCTCAACCTGAGCCAGCCCTTTATTTTTATTTAAAACTTCCAATTTGACTTTCTATTTGTTATTTCCTTACAAAATATAAAAACAAATATTAAACATTAATTTTAGTTCCTTAACTTTTCTGGACTTCATTCTTCATTTGTAAAATTCAATTTAACAATTTAAAAAATTATTAACCATCTAGTATATGCAAAACATTATTTTAATTCTGGAATACATTCTAAGAGGATAGAGATGTCAAATTTGTTCCTCTTGGTTCAATCTGCCCAGAAAAAAAAAGATTAAAATGTAATTGGGAAATGGGTAACAAAATAAATAAAAATATAATTAAATGAAGATAATGTTAATTTGTGGTTTTCTAAATCAGTCTGTACACCCACTCCCCTGAGCCATTTGACATCATTGGACTAGGGGAAACAGAAGGGTTAGGTGATAAATGGTCTCATCCAAGAAGTTCTGCAAATGTTCTGAGTTCTATATTTCAAATCCTTTTCACTTAAATTTCTTGTTATTTACCTTATTACCTTGTTGTTAAAATATTGAAGAATTCTATGACTCAGTTCCAATTGAAATATTGCTTCATTGTTTCTCCTTTATCACTATACTGATCAAGGAATGGAAAATAATTAAAAATAAAGCCATTCTCCAAGGAGATCTGCAAAGACATCTTTTTTCAACTGATGAAACTGAGCCTAAATAATAAGCAATAAAAGTGTTGATTAGATCTAGTCCTAGCCACACTGAAAGAAACAGTTATCACTTCCAACAATGTGTACAGCCATTTATGAAACAATCATAAGAGAGGGCAGGAGACAGAAACTTGATTTGGTAGGTCAAGAAAGCCATTTTCAAAAAGATACTTATTTATGAGTAAGAAAATAGAAACCTCAAGGGTAGGTATTTTGAACACAAATGACTTTATGATTTTACTGAACTAAAATAGGAACTGATTATTAAATTCTAATGAGATGAAAAAATACTTCTAGACTAACAATATGTAGAACAGGGAACTCAGCAGCTGTTACTTATTTGCTCACTAGTTCGGGATTCCTCAGTAAGGAGGATTATGTGTATCACAATTAGAACTATAATCATTTTATACATATAATCACTTAAGACAGTATTGCATTTGTGTATTTATATATATATAAACATATATATTCATATATCTATCTACATATACATATGTAGATAACATCTACAATTCTAGATCTCTATCACCATCTCTCTCCTCACCTCTGCTTTCCCCGCCTCATTGACTCCTCTCCTTCTTCATATCCCTATCTCCCATGACACATACATAAATCATGGTGAGACAAAGCAAAACTAAACAACACTTTATAAATGCTAGCTATTATTACTAGATGAGTAGTCCAAATCTTTTTCTAACTATGTAGTTTATGGATAATGTCTCATGCATCTTCTCACTTGTAGGTCCCACTTAAAATATCCTGTTCTTTATTTATTTGCCTATCACACATCTCTCCATTGTCCTTTTAATTGCCCCCAACTTTGATACTTTGTAGTTTATGATATTGCAAGATTCATGACCAAAGCAATATTGGAAGAAGATATTCATTAAAAATAAAGGGTTGTGTGCCAAGAAACAGCTTGGCAACATTAAAAGCAGAGCACAATTTTGCAAATGTAATCCAATCCCACATTCCTCTTAATACTTAATTCTGAGCTAAATTCACCCTTAGCACCTGTCCCAAATGAATATTATTGATTTACTAATGGAATGAACTCCCCAGGTACTTATTTATCAGTGTGGATTAAGCAACTTCCATCCATTTTGTCTTTTCCTGAATGGGTGATCTTAATGGTCAATCTCTTTTGAGTAACCATGGATCTCATTGAGGAAATTCTAAAATATTATGGATTTTATTGTGATAAGAAAAATATCTTCTGCAATCAGGAATACCTGAAGGTTATCATCATATATATTAGGATTCCTTTTTTCATTAATAGTTTATGTGCTATTAGGACATGTGACACGAGGCTGGTAAATAATCTTAACAAGTATAGTTTTCTATATTATTCCTTCTTCAGTGTTGATAATCAAAGAGTCATTAGACAAGCGTTTTCTCTCTTATTGCACTTATCAATGAACTTTGATGATCTTAATATATTCATTAAAGACTTCATCATATTGATATATATATCCCTGGTGATATTTAGACACATCAATAATTATCTGTCAAATTAAATTACAGATCCCTCAAAATTACTTAGGACTTGAGGAAGACTCAAAGAGATTACAAAATGAGTAATAAATTATTTGAGACAGAAAATTAATGAGAAGTTATTCACAAAAAATGAAAGTGTTCCTGTTTATTTAAGATTCTTAGGACATCTTCTGTTATACCTCTGAGATATGTGGTTCTAAGATGTGTAGTCCTCATAATAATAGAAATAAAATCTACCATTCGAGGTCTTCATTATGTAGGCATCCAATAACATGTCCCCAGAAAAAAAGAGAGAGATAAGAATTAAGATACTAGAGTGAAGATGGTGTCACAGAAAGCAGGTAGATTCTATGCAGTTTACTCCCTTTGCATTTGATATAGTGAATATCAAAATCACAGTGAAAATGGTAAACTTAATGTGTCATAAAGAATCCATATTTCCTTAATTCTGTTAGATAGTAAAGGCAAATAATATTTTCACACACTAAAATCTTAGTTTCCCATTCAAGACGTGTACATTCTTAGCCTAGATCTCAATAGATTTTTTAAATCTCCACTACCTGGTACATGAATAGCAATATATAGATATGTAGTTACATGAGTAGATAGATGAGTATATATATATATATATATATATACATATATAGATGGATAGCTATAAGGATGAGTAGGAAGAATGATTTGTGAGTTGGATATCTTTGATTTCCTTGCATTATTTTAGGTACATCTGTGCATTCTAAGTTATCTGATTGGAGTCAAACATATATTGACAATACATATTTTACCATGGGATCTGAATATATCCTACACATTGAGATTTACAGGCAGAAAATTTAAGAAGCCCAGGAGCAAAGGATAAGAGTTTGATATTATCCCTGGGCAAATAAAAATTAAAGAAAATATTGGGAGTGGGAGAATAGATATGGTTATCATAGAGAGAACACTGGCTAGGAGAATAAAGCATTTTTCTCTAAAAGTCTGATTGTCAGAATTTTCATTATAACATTAATTTGTTTAATCAAAGGAGGAAAAAATGTCCTATTTCCTCTCTGAGTTTGTTCACCAGTTCTTAACATTTATTTATTTGAATTTCATTAAATATATGCTTAATTAACAGTTTTGTCCATACATACATATAGCTAGGGAGCAGAAGACTCATTCAACCCTTCAACATCTCCATTCTGTGTCAACCCCTTTCAGAACTATGACACAGATGAAGCTGATTTTCAGGACCTTCCTATAGCATTTCAGATAGCACTATCATAATGTCCCCTGAATATCTAAGATTAATTGACTTCCCATTGGACACAAAATGAAATTAAATTTTAAAAAATTAATTCCATTAGTTTCTTTGTGTTCATAGTAATAGGCTTCTGTAATCAGAGTTAGAATGATTTGGATATGAATTCTGCCTCAGTCACTTACTGTATGACCACACAGTGTAATATAATGAAGCATGTAATTTGGAGTCAGGAAGATGCTTAAATCCCTACTTCAGACTCTTTTGTACATTTGTTTGCTTGTCATTCTCCTATGTAAGCTCTTTGAGTGCAGGGACTGTCTTTTGCCTCTTTTGTATCCCCAGCACTTAGCACATTGCCTGGCACATAGTAAGCCCTTAATAAATGAACACTAGCTAAGTAAGTTTGGGTAAATTACTTCAATCCCTCTCGGCCTCAGTTTCCTTATTTGTAAAATGAGAAGGTTGGATCTGATGACTTCTAAGGTCCCTGCTATATCTAAATCTATAATTCTATAATTTTAAAATCACTTAACATTTCTGAGCCTAAGGTTCCACATCTATAAAAAATATACTGTTGTTTTTATTTTTATTTTTCAAAGGAAGCCCATGATATCACAGGATGATGTCTTGCTTTGCTCATGAATTAGAATTAAATAAGGCAGAATTGCACAAAATTGTCAGCCTTGCTCTCTCTTCTTGACTTCAGGAAGTTCAGGGCAAGATAAAAGTCAGAACAACTGGCCTAAGATATAGTGTATTACTTTGGCATCTTTGATGTCTGATCAAGTTCTAATAACTACACAGCACCTGTTTCAGCCATGTTTATAGTAAATAAATTGTTCTTATCTGCCTATTCTGCTCTATGTGCTTAGGGTAGACATTCCCATAATTCATTGATACATCTGAGACAGGGCAGTGATCCCCAACCTGGTTTATCCCCGCTGGCAAAATGGTTTTACCAGAAATGGCTGCTATAGATTTTGGAGTCACAAATGAGAATTGGATAGAATTGGACTCTAGCAATGTATGAGTAGCCCTGAAAAGAGCTTGCAAGAGTTCACATCAGAAATGCTAGTCCTCCCTGAATACCTCATCCATCCCTATAAAATTATAAATAATATTGTAAAACACTATACAAATGTGATCAATTATTATTAATACTGAATAGATGAAAAAGAATTTATTTAGGATTTACATATACCTGACATTGTGCTTAATCTTGAGGATACAAATATATATACAAGAGATAGACTTGAAGAAATCTTAGGATTTACATATACCTGGCATTGTGTTTAATCTTGAGGATACAAATATATATACAAGAGATATACCTGAAGAAATCTTACATTATAATAATATACTTATATCATAATAGTGGGAGACAATACATATAGGGCAGTACTTGCCAGAGAAGAGTGTTTTGGCCTGAGAAGTCATGGGAATTTAAGATCTTTCCATAAATAATGGTAACATTGTAGTAAAAAGAGAACTGGACTTAGATTCAGGAAGATCTGGGTTCAAATCCGACATTAGACATAGTAGTTTGATCCAGCATATGTCATTTAACCTTTCTGGGGCCCAATTTGCTCACCTGTAAGATGAGAGCATTTCACGCCATGACTTCTAGAGACTTTTTATGATTAAGTAAAACAGGCATTAAGTATAAGCATACCATAGCAGGGTGGAAGATGGCTATGCTGAAGAAATAGTCCCAGGAGGAGAGTTTGGGGCTAAACTCCTTTATTCCTCCTGGACATGGTCTCTGGATATTTGACTTGTCTATAGTATGGGAATTCTAGGTCATGTCCTCCCATAATCTCAGCCCAGAGTATCTGCCCAATGTGCTGCAAGCCTTCTTTGCTTTCTCCTGAAATCACAAGTACATCAATAGAATGTTCAAGTTATCCATTTGTCCTCCCTTTTCCTTGCTAAATAACCATCCTCTTTTTCCCATATCATTCATTATTTTGATGTCATCTTTTATTCCTCATCTTAAGATTTTCTCAATGATTATATTACATCATGCTCAGACTCATCATGGATTTTTCCAATACCTCTATGTAATATTCAATCTGATTTCCTTGGAGACTTATATTCTATTTCTCACCGCAACAAAAATCATCCTAACACTGATATTTAAAATATGGATTTTCAAATGTGCAAAAATGTTTGTAGCAGCCCCTTTTGTATTGGCAAGAAACTGGAAACTGAATGAATGCCCATCAATTGGGAAATGACTGAATAAGTTCTGGTATATGAATGTAATGGAAAATTATTGTTCTATAAAAAAATGATGAGCAGGTTGGATTTCAGAAAGACCTGGAGAGAGTTACATGAACTGATGCTAATTGAAATGAGAAAAACCAAGAGAACATTGTACACAGCAACAGGAAGATTATATGATGATCAACTGATGGACTTCTCACTTCTCAACAATGCAGAGATTCATTTGTATCTGTATTGTGTCTGTAACCAGAAAGAAAACTATGGGGACTAAATGTAGATCACAACCTAGTATTTTCACCATTTTTTGGTGATTTTGTTTGCTTGCTTGTTTTTTTTTTCTTTTTCACTTTTCTCCTTTTGATCTGATTTTTCTTTTTGCATCATGATAAAATGTGAAAATATGTTTAGAAGAATTGCACATATTTAACCTACACTGGATTGTCTGCTGTCTAGGGGAAAGAAGGGGAAGGAAGGAGAAAATTTTGAAACCCAAGGTTTTGCAAAGTTGAATGTTGAAAATTATTTTTGTGTGTATTTGGAAAAATAAAAATATATTATTATTATTATAAGAATAAATAAATAAAATAAAATATGTTTTACTTTTATGGAAAACCTGGAAACATTAAAGTACTTTATGACTTCCCAAAGTCAATGCAATACTTTAACTCTCAGTCCAACTCATTGTCCATCTGGACAAGATGTCTCAGATACACACCATAGGAAACAAACTCTGTAGGTCATACATCCAAAGGCATGTTTAAATCTAGGCAACAAACATTCTTCATCCATATGGTCTTCCTTTTGTGAATATTCTTTTGAGTCACTTCAGGTATAGTTTGCTAGGGCTATATGTAATGAACACAATGTGATCCACAAACAGAAGCATCTGGAGGACCTCAATAATCTCAGAGAAATCTGTGGAATTGCAATTCAGACCCTCCTTCACAATGATAAAAACTGTTGGGAAGAAACTTATTTTGTGTTTCATCTTTTGTATGTGATCAGAGAGTCATTTAACAAAGGTATTTCTGTGCAATATTCTTTGGGGAATCATGAATTGTTTTAATGGGAAACATTTCGTTGAAAAACAATCTATAAAGAGCTTTTTAGCTTACTGAATCAAATGCTTTTCATACTCAATGAACAATAAGTAGAATGGAGTTTTATATTTTCTATACTTTTCATCCAATAAAGAAATGTACATTATAGAATATCACTTACAAAAGTCTGCTTCTTCCTTACCAATACCCTACTAGAATGTGCCTTCAATTTGTATATAGATAACACTCATGAAGATTTTTGTACAGATGCAAGAATAGATTATAGCTCCTTGTTATTGGTATTTTCTCAGTTTTATTTAACCTTCCAAAGCGACCTTTGCTTTATGAAGTAATGCTATTTACAATTGTCTATTACCTTTCTTCACAAAAATTTAAAAAATGAGTTTAAATATTATAATTATTTTACCTTTGATAACTACTTCTCTTTGTCAAATAATTCAGAGATTTGCTGACTATGGGACTTTTGGGGCTATTTTGCTCTCCTTATCGTGGTTATTAACTTACAATGGTGAGATTTATTTTTAAAATATTACAGTCATTGCTGATATTATTTCTTTTAGCTATTTCCCATCTTCTCACTTACTTAAACCATTCACGATTCAATTGTCTCCCGTATATGCTATTTCTTCCTTTCATTAATCTTCTTTCTATTTTCCTTTTTTACTAATTTGATCTTAATAACAATTCCTTTCTAATGGCAAAATATAATCTATTTTTATAGATATTTAATGCTTTACATATAAAGCACCTGCCAATCCTTTAGAAAAAAGTTTTACTATTATAGAGAGGTATACATCTTTAACAAAATTCATAAGATTTTGACCTTTCATTTCTTTTTCTTGAACTTTACTTTCTCATGTTTCTTTATATCCTTTTTCTACATTCATGTTGATGTTACCAAGTATGAAAGTGCTTAGGAAGGTTCTTATGAAATTCTTCATAGAATTTCTCAATCATGTCATCCTTAGAAACTAATGTCAGTGTAAAATCTCCAATAATTTTCATGGTGATCTTTTTTACCATACTTTGTATACTTTTTGCAAATACTTATTTGTATTAAAACACACAATATAAAAATCCCAAGAAATATTTTTCCATTGGCAAATAAAAACAAAATCTTTTCTACCAATTCTTTTCTTGGTCTATCCAAATATACTTGTGAGTTACCATTTTATTAAGCTGTACAATCTTTCTTTCCTCCATTTGTTTATAAAAAGAATGCAAAGATCCTATGATTCTACTCCTCTAACTACATGCCCACTTATTAGTGATTGTACAAGGAAATTAAAAGTAGAGTACTGAAATAGTTTGATTTTTAAAATCTTACATTCCATTTCTCACTATTCTGCTATCATTTGTAAAGAAGTAGAAGAAAGCCTTATGGAGCCAAAGACAATTTTGTATTTATTTCCCCATCAAGTATATGGAGTCAAAATTATTATCTTAACATTAAAGTCATCTGTATTCATTCATTTCTTTAAGATTAAAGACTGTTGGGGCAGCTAGATGACGCAGTGGATAGAGAACCAGCCCTGAAGTCAGGAGGACCTGAGTTCAAATCTGATCTCAGACACTTAACACTTCCTAGCTGTGGGACCCCGGGCAAGTCACTTAACCTCAATTGCCTCAGCAAAAAAGCAAATAAATAAAAAAAAAAGATTAAAGATGTTTAAGAACAGGGACTGTATCATTCATTGCATCAAGGTATGCATAGTATTTAGCACAATTCCTTATCAGCTACAGGTATTTCATAAATTGCTGAAGAAATTACAAAGAAAAAATAAGATTCAAACCTTTGGGGAATCTAGTATCTTTCAGAATCTATAATATTGCTATAGGATTTATGAGGATTCAGGAAGTGGGCAAATTTTGATTCAGTATGTCAAGAAGACAGTTGAGAAGCCTTTTTTAGTGCTTACTATGTCTTAGTCCCCATGCTAAGCACTGGGGACACAAAAAAATGCAAAAAGAATGATCTTTTATTCTAATAAGAAAAATGACAGGTAAATAACTGTACATCTACTAAATATATGCATAGTAAATATATCTCCCATAATTAAGAAATGTTGGGAGTTGAGAAGAACCAGGAAAGCACACCTAAATAAGATTAAGTTTGAATTGAATCCCAAAGAAAGCTAGAGATCATGAGCAGAGGCAGAGAAGGACAGCATTCCAAGTATAAGAAAAAATAGTGTAAAGACACAGAAAAAAAGAAATGGAGTATCATGTATAGGGGAGACTATATAAGCCAGTACTATTGGATGTTAGTGTGTGTAAAAAGGTAGTAAAGTATAGGAAGACTGGGAAGGTAGAAAGGACTAGGCTGAGATACTTTAAATACAAAACAAAGGACTTTATATTTGATGATTAAAATAACAGGGAGGGAACTACTGGAGTTTATTGAGTAAGGAAGGCCAATTATGACTTGACTTGTGCTTTAGAAAGATTATTTTGGCAGCTGAGTAGATGATGCATTAGAATGGAGAGAGATAGTGCAGGGAAATAATTAAAAGGTTATTGCACTATTTCAAGCGAGATGTGATGAAAAACTGAATTAGAGTGAAGTATCAAGGTAAATATAATCTTGGATGATTAGATGGTAGTCTAAATCAAAGTTTCTTTAACCGCCATATGTGGTCATGTAACTAAATGTGGGTAGTTGCAAAATTATGATTTCTTAGTGGGGAGAGAGTAAAAAATGTCTCATTTATACTTGAAGGTTGTGAGGAGGTGTGAGTCAAAAAAGCTTAAGAAATCCTGCTCTAGACAACAATAAAAAAGTTGGGGGAAACAATGAATGGGGGGGGTGTGTGGAAAGGATGTGTTTTGTTTTGGACCTGTTGAGTTTCAGACACCCAAGAGAAATTCAGTTCAAGATAACCAAAAGCCAGCTACCACTCTGGAAAGAGTTCAAAAAATGAGTGTGTTAAATATAGAAGAAGAAGAGAAAAGGCATTAAAACAAAGGTTTGGGAGTGATCTGGATCCAATTAATGGCCATAGCATGGATAAAAATCCAGAAAAGGAGAGTGGAGGAATAGACAAACATGTAGAAAAAGAATCAGGAGAGAGCAGTGCCCTGAAGATCTAGAGAGGAGAGTTTTGGATACAAAGTATTTTCATAGCTTTTAATAAAGAAGTTATTTTTCTGGCCATTTATATCATCAGACCATGTATACACAAACAAAATATTAATTCACATCCTTTACAAGGAGACTTCAGCTTTTTTTATGTCATAATTCCTTTTTTTGTAGCAAACTTTCCCAAATCAATCTAATAGCTGTATTTCTTTATAACATAACATACTAGTTTGTTGTTTGTTTGTTTTTACTAAAACAAAGTTCTTTTCCTACTGCTTTCAGACATCAAATTGTCTATGAAAGAGGCAATATTTTGCATCCTTTACAACTTTTAAAATTATTTTTCTTTATGCAATGTAATTTTTTTCTGTTTTAAATACTATTTATAGTACCTTAAATAGTAATCATTAAGTTCAATGTTAACTTGTCAAGAAGTCTCCAATGAAATGCCCCATGGATTTATTTTTGGCATTATGCTATTTGATACTTTGGTCAATGACTAGAATAAAAGCAAAGTTTGTATATTCATCAGATTTGCAAATGACACTAGGAGGGATCATCTGGATGATCATTTGCCAGGTATTATTTTTTCAGATCACGTGAGATTTGAAGGATCTAATTGATAATGGATAATAATATAGCATATTGAAATACAGTTTAAAAAAAAACCTAGGGGCTGTGAAGTTTTATTTTTTTAAAACTGTATTTCAATATGTTTGGTTTCCTTTGTAACTCGATTTCTTTTAATTTATGCAATTAAAAACACTATTTTGAAAAAAGAGATCCAGAGACTTCATCAAATTGCCTGAGGTCCATGAAAATAAATGATTGAGAACCATTGAACTATATACTGACAATTTCCTTCTGAATCTAGAGTTCTGTGATTCTTTAAAAAATTTATTTTATTTTAAAAAACAGTAAGAAAAAAAAGAACCATAGAAAAGAAATACAAAGCAAAATAAAGCAAAACAAAAGAGAACATTGCCATGTGCCCAGCAGAACATCAAGGATGATTTAGAATATATAACAATAACCAGATCAGGAAAGTGTATATATTAATAGAAGAAATTATATTCATAAATGTCCATTTTTTTCTTTACTTCCTTATAAATTGTTCTTTGGTTCTCTGCTGTGCACTTTATTTACTTTATTTTTTCCCCTTTTTCATTACCCCCATTACTCCCAAGTAAGCTACCATTAAGAAAAGATATATTTATATATACATATGTAGATATATATATATATATATATACACATATTCATACCCACACACCCACAAATACATACATACACATGTCTTTCTTATCCCTGCTGCCTCTCTAATTAAATTTTTCTCCATAACTCAGCCTTGCTATTATTTAACCTCCCCCCACCCAAGAATCCCTCATCCTTTGCTTTCCCATGCAGCCATCCCTCCCCCTTAATTCTTTATAGATTTTGGAGGCTGATATACCCTTCAGGGTATATAGGTCCTGTTGCCTATTGAATCTATTCACTATGTGAGTAGGTTTTCAAAACTATGAGCTCTCCTCCCTCCTCTAATGCCTCTAGGTCTATTCTTCCACTGTAGCTCATTTGTATAACCTGATTACTATTTTTATCTTGACTCTGCCAATCTTTCTTTTGAGCTACCCTATTATTTATATGAATCTTAAACATATAGTCCATATTTTTCCATGTAAAAATAATCAATTTGTCCATATTTAAATAGTTTATCCATGTTAAGTTCCTTAAAAATGATCTTTCATATTGACTCATACATTAAATTTTCTGTTAAGTTTGAGTCCTTAAAGTCCTGAAAATCTGCAAGGTTGTTGAATGTCTTTTTTTCCTCATTCAAAATTATAAATAATTTTGCTCGATATGATATTTTTGACCACAGACTAGTTCTTTTGATTGTCAGTAGATGTTATTCCAGGACTTGCAGTTTTTTATTATAACTGCTGATGTCTTGTGCAACTCTAAACTCCAGCATATTTGAATTGTTTTCTTTTCTTGTGTCTTGCAAAATTTTCTCTTTGATCTGGAAATTTCAAAATTAGCCAATAATATTCATCTGGCTTTTCCACAAAGGATCTCTTTGAGGTGGTAATTGGCAGATCTTTTCTATGTCTACTTTCTCCTCATCTTCTATCATCCCCAAATAATTTTCTTGGATTATTTCCTGCATTATTGTGTCAAGGTTCTCTTTTTGGTCATAACTTTCTGGCAGTCCAAATATTCTTATCTTTGTTCTTCTTGATCTCTTCTTCAGATGTCATTTTTCTTATGTTTCACATTGTTTTATTTTCTCATTCTTTATAAAAAGAATATTTTATATATTTTGTTATTTCTTAATCTCTCATCACTTCACTGTCTTCCTCTTTTCCAATTCTAATTTCTAAAGAATTATTTTCACCTTTGAGACTCTATACCTCTTTTTTCTAGTTGGTTAACTTTTTTCCATAAGCTTTTTGTTTTTCTTGGATTTTTTTTTCCCTCAATGTCTCTCTCATTTGATTTTTAAATTCTTTTTTGAGTTCTTTTACAAATTTTCTCTGGTCAGGGAACCATTTCACATTACTCCTAAAAAGAAGTAATTTACTTTTTTAAATTAAAGTGTCCTCTGAAGATGGACCCCGGTCTTCCCTGTTTCCATAATATGTTTCAATAGTGGGGTTCTTTCTTCTTTGCCAGTTCATTTTTTAAATGAAAACTGAAAGCACATCAAATTGTGGGGTGTAGGGATGATGCCTCAAGCTTGCCTTCATCTCTTTACTCTGACCAGGAACACCAAACGCACAGCGTACCCACAGCTAGCAGTCCCTGCCCCCTGCTTCTGCATTCACTGGTGCTGGTTCCTCCTGTCCCAAAGCCACATCTCAGCAGCACAGCTGGGCCTAGCGTTCCCAATCAGCCAAGGTTCAGTTACTTTTCCGGGACTCAAACCTTGACTCAACAGTTTGGGAGGTAAAAGTGTCTGTGGTTCCTGCTGAGGGTCCAGCCACACCTGACTAGCCTGAGGGGTCCCCACTGGATGTTTCTGTGTTTGCATTTCAGATAAATTAATCCCCAGCCCAGGCCTTTCTTCAGATCTTCTTAGGTTGTGTCGGGAGGATCCCCAGTTCTGCCACAAAACTTCTGATTTTTCCTGAGTCTATGTTCACCCTGAGGCACAAATATGTTCTGTTGGTGGGGGAAATCTGGAGAGCTTGAAATTTGCCAATTTACTCTGCCATTTTCCCAGAATCCTCCCCCCAGTTCTGTGATTGTTAATGCTTCTATATCAAATGTCACAGTTTATCCTCCAAGAGAATACCAATATTCCAGAGTTTGTGGTTTTTTTTAAGGAACATAAACATGAGACTTATTCTAGGTCTAGCATTGTGACCCCATTTACACAACTACCAAGCTCCTATTTATCTATCTTGAATCCATCATCCCCTCCTAACCAAGATGCTCTTTCTCCATTTTCAGATTACAAGGAATCTAGAACTATGAGTTTCATATAATATTTCTACCAGAACTATAGCATGATCATTCCCAAATTCTGATATTACATGGTAAGAGGACATT
The DNA here is from genome assembly GCA_023553655.1 of Myrmecobius fasciatus. Classification (NCBI taxonomy): domain Eukaryota; kingdom Metazoa; phylum Chordata; class Mammalia; order Dasyuromorphia; family Myrmecobiidae; genus Myrmecobius; species Myrmecobius fasciatus. Next base: position 211,140 of record JAJPUD010002791.1, read on the forward strand.
AGGTCCCAGGATTATGCAAATCTCTTAATTTAAGGCTTGAGCAGAATTTGCTGTACTAGAATCTGAAACTAACTTAATTTTTTTTTGTCTTTGTGTTCACATAACCTAGTGTCTCCTTCAAAACAAACCCACTGGTTTCAGCATCTCCGCTCTGAGAAATCATCCCTCACACTAATTCTATCTTTGCTTGCATAAATCATGTCTCAGTCTTATCAAAGTCTCCTCTAATGTCCTATTCCAGGCTCCCTACTTAAACAATTACTGATCCACACACTATCAAAAACACCCCAGGGCTGAATTTCATATTTCCATGCCAAATAAACACCAGCATCCAAAGTATAGTCTTTCTTACAGTTTTATAGCCTGAGGAGTAATTGCCAATGTAGTTCTTTGTTCCTTTCGTCTTCCACACTTAGCTGTGAATGTTCCCAAAGACTAATATCAAATATACGAGTGGAATTCAAACAAACTGTATTAAAGTGACCTATGTGAAAACTGAATATATAGACAGATAGGTTTGTGTTGGATTAATGAGCCAATCCAACCTGCATAAAATCGGGAAAAACAATAAAAGTAAATGTAAATATATGTTGAAAGGTTCTTTCAGGAGGCAGGCCCATAAAGCAAAATGTACCAAGCCCTGGATTGGAGTCAGTAGGTTAAGGTTTTAAAATTCTGGATCTATCTTAAGTGAGTTAACATAAATTCTCTGTGTCTGTTTTTTGCTTTTGAGCCACAACTGTAGAAATGAACAGGAGACCACAAACTTTAAAAGGAACAATTTAATGAATTTAACTTCTATGTCTCCATAAATTCTGAAATGAACTCTTAAATAGCTAGTTTGTGAGCATTTAGAAAATTATAGGGGGATACTAATTCACTTTAGCAGAACTGTGGACTGACCCAAGCATTTTAGAGAGCATTTGGAATCATACATAAAGAGTTATAAAACTATAACCTTTGTCCCTGACAATACCATCATTACGTCTATTTCCCAAAATGGTCAGGGGAAAAAAAATAAAGAACCTATATTATTTAATATAGTGGTGGCAAAGAACCAGAAATTGAGGAGATACCCATCATTTAGAAAATGGTAAACAAATTGTGGTATATGATTGTGGTAGAATCCTACTATGCTGTAAGAGATGATGAGCTAGTAGATTTTAGATAAAGCATGGGAAAATTTGCATGAAATAATAAAAAGTAAAGTAAGCAGAACCAAGAGAATATTATTTGAAGAATAATCATGAGCAACCAAGTTATTCTATGTACTAAAAATGTTCAAATCAACTACACAGGACCCATTATGGAAGATGCTGTTTACTCCAAAAAAAAGAACTGATAACTAAAAATGCATGGTATGATTTGACATTCTAATTTTTTGTTAAATAATGGCCTTCTCTAGTATGGGGTATAGAGAGAGAAAAAAAAAACTTTTTAAACACACAGCAGAGAACAAAAGAAAATTTAGAAGGAAGTGTGAAAAAGCAGGGTAGTTTTGAAAATGATATACAGTATTCTTTCATGATTTTTCCAAAAAAGAGGTAAACAATGTGAAATACAAATTCATGGTTTTATATTCAATCTTCTTTCATGTTAATTTGTGTACATGAAAATATACTTTTTTGTCTTTTTATATTTAAATTTAAAATTAATTTTTAAAATGTTATAAGATGACTACTTAGATCTATGATTTCTGAAACAGTTCATTCCAAGCCATCCTAATTTCCTATTTTGACAATATAATTGGATGAAGAGATTCAGGAAATAGTGCAAACATAACAGGTGAATTTTAGCAAAATACTTTACAAAATCTCTCATGTTGACCTTATACACAAGAAGAACAAAAACGGACTAGAAAATAACATTATAATGTGTATTAAAAACTAAGTGGAAAACTAGACCCAAAGAATAGCCTTAAGAGATCAATGCCAATTTGTAGGAAGGTTTTCAACAGTATAGTCTAAGGATCTGAGTTCTACTTTTTTAAGTTTGTAAAATTTTACGTTGTCATTCTATAAAAGCATTATATGGCATGTGTATCAAATTTTCAAATAACATGAAGCTAGAAAAGATAACTAGAACCTTAAAAGATAAGGTTAGCATGTAAAGAGATCTCAATAAGCTAAAACATTATGCCAATTCAAATAAGATAAAATGTAAGTGAGATAAATGTTACACATTATCTTGGATAAGTTGAAATAATCAATTCTGCAAGAGCAGAATGGAGGAGATGTGGCTAAAAACAGTTCAAGTGAAAACAAAGTTTGAAGTGGTGGAGGTTAATGGAATGAATGAATGGCTGAAAGAAAAAACTTACTATATTTAAGGCATTTTGATAAACAATATGAATATGAATACAAAAGAAAGATTCCTTGCTTTCAAGTTGTTTCCATGTAAATAGAAGGATACAAAACAAATACTAATGGCCAAGGAAAATTGAAGTCATAGGTATAGTGAATGGATCCATTTGTTCAGTCATTTTTTTTTAGTCATGTTGAATTTCTTGTTACACCATTTGGAATTTTCTTGGCAAAGATACTGAAACTGTTTGCAATTTCCTTGTCTAGCTCATTTTACAGATAAGGAAACTGAAGCAAACACGAAAAAGTAACTTTTCCAGGGTTGTACAACTAATAAGTTCCTAAATCCAGATTTGAATTCAAGATGAGTTTTCCAGACCTCAGGTCTATCACACTATCCACTGTGCCACCTAATGTCTGAGACCAGATTTGTTTTTTTAATCACAGCTTTTTATTTTCAAAACATATGCATGGATAATTTTTCCACATTAACCCTTGCAAAACCTTGTGTTCCAAATTTTCCCCTCCTTTCCCCCATTGCCTTCCCTAGATGGCAAATAATCCAATATATGTTAAACATGTTAAAATATGTTAAATTCAATATATGTATGCATATTTATACAATTATCATGCTGTACAAGAAAAATCGGATCAAAAAGGAAAAATAATGAAAAAGGAAACGAAATGCAAGCAAACAACAAAAAGAATGAAAATGCTATGCTTTGATTCACATTTTGTTCCCACAGTCCTCTCTCTGGGTACAGATGGCTCTTCATCACAAGATCGTTGGAACTGTCCTCAATCATCTCATTGTTGAAAAGAGCCATGTCCATCAGAATTGATTATCATATAATCTTGTTGCCATGTACAATGATTTCCTGGTTCTGTTCATTTCATTTAATCCTGCTGGTCGTTTCTTACAGAACAATAATATTCCTTAACATTCATACACCATAATTTATTCAGCCATTCTCCAATTGATGGGCATCCATTCAGTTTCCAGTTTCTTTTCACTACAAAAAGGCTACCACAAACATTTTTGCACATGTGGGTCCATTTCTGAGACCACATTTGAATTCAATTCTTCCTAACTCTATGCCCAGCACTATCCTCTGTACCACCTAACTGCCTGAATGGCTACATCGAGAGGTTGTAATAATGTTCTCTCCCTAGAAGAAATCGTAGTATTGATTTAATTATTATTCTCAGAGTAGGAAGTAGGAAGAAGTGGAGTGATGTTCATTGCCATGACAAAAAGATATTAGATGTACTAAATTTTCACCAATCAGCACAGATCTAGGGTAAGAGTTTGAGATCAGATTGGGAGGTTACATGGCATGGCTTAATGGCAGGATGGTCATGGCAACCACAATGATTTCTGGAGCCAACTAGGTCTGCTGAATTTTCAGTGCTCAGGAGAATGCTTCCAGAAACTAGAGGAGTTGGTTAAAGGTATTGTTGATTCAGTAGAATTAGTTTGTTGGCATTTATGCTTCCCCCAGGCCAAACCTGTTATCTTGAATTACCTTTGGAGAACAACTGCTTTATCTCTTTATTTTTTTGTTATTCTACTTAATTTCCTTGTGATTTTCTGTTTTTAGAAGAAATCTGGAGAATTTAGAAGAATTTCTGGAAATTTCTGAAAAAAAAAAAGGAGGATAAAAGAAATTTACATGATTTCTTTGTTAGATATTTGGAGGGAATAGCAAGTTGCACATGGTAGATTTGCAGTTTCATGTGTAATCCTCTTTTTAAGGTATTGTATTATGCAAATGTTTGTTTTGTTTTGTGAATTGAAAATAGAATATATTCATTATACAAAAAAAAACAATAGCTCCTACTTGGCATGAATTTTGTTTTTTATATAATTCTAACCATTTCTCTTTTTTCACATTTATTTATTTTATTTTTAATTTATGAAATAAAACAAGCATTTCCATAATATCATATAATAAAAACTATGATTGCACAAAAAGCTGCAAATCTATTATGTATAATTTGTTATTCCTTTCATATGTGAAACAAAATTGTGTAAATTTCTTTTTTTTCTTTTTTCTTCTCTTCCCCTGCTCTAATTATTGCTACCATTAGATACAAATTGGTATAAAACATGTAAAATTTTCCTATACACAGTTTTATTTATCAGTTCTTTCTCTAGATACTATCTTTGTTCATATAGCCTTTATAGTTCATTTGGATATCTATAATAGTTAAAATGACTTATTCCCTCAAAGTCATTATTAAAATTATATTGATTTTATCCATAAAGAAAACTGTGGGGACTGAACGTAGATCACAATATAGTACTTTCACCTTTTTTTGTTGTTTGCTTGCTTTTTTTTCTCATTTTTTTCTTTTTTGATCTGATTTTTCTTGTGCAGCATGCTAAATGTGGAAATATATATATAGAAGAACTGCATGTTAAACATATTTTGGATTACTTGCTGCCTAGGGGAATAAAGGCAGAAAAGTTTGAAAGACAATGTTTTTCAAAAGTGAATTTTGAAAATTATCTTGGCAAATATTTTGAAAGTAAATGGCTATTATTTTAAAAAATAAATACCAACTCAAAAAAATTAAAAATTATATTGCTTTTACTGTATATTCTCTTGGTTCTGTTCATTTCTCTCTTCATTATTTCATGTGTCTTTCCACATTTTTCTAAGATCACTGAGTTTGTCATTTCTTATAGCACATTAGTATTCTATCACAATTGATGGACAGCCCTGCAATTTCTAATTCTTTGTCACACAAAGAGAATTGTTATTAACATTTCAGAACATGAATGTTCTTTTCCTTTTCCTCTAATCATCTGTGGAAATAGACTAGTAGTGGGCATTGATTATAACTTTCTTCAGATTTTAGCAGGGTCTGTCTTTTACATAACTACAAAGGCGTCACTTTCTATATATACATGCAAGCAGAGAAAAAATAGCAATACCCTTCACCCTTCAATCCATCTTTGTGTGGAAAGGTTTGCAATCTCCTAATCCAATGCCACTTAACCTACTATTATGTGTAGAGGTTTCAGTTTATCAGTGGCTGTTAAAATATGATACTAATATTTGAATGCAATTCCACAAAGTGTTCAAAATCCAACAAAATCCAAAAAAAGGACCTATGTTTAAATCCTATTTCTGCTTTTTGGTAACTGTGATCTTAGACAATTTACACTACCTCTTTCTAACTTCCATCCTCATCCAAAAAACAAAACAGTTGAACTAGATGGTCTCTAAGATACTTCCACTTCTAAATGTATTATCCTAAGAAAACCCTCATATATGCTTATCTATAAAATGAAATAGATAAATGAACTGCTTGGGGGAGGAGGGTTGCTGGGTGATGTGACACTAGCTCCACGGACTTTTTAATCCAAGCAAAAATCTTCCTCTCTGGCACTATTAATTGCCAGTTATCACACGTGTATGCAAAGCCTCTTCTTTATGCATGACAGAAATCAAGGAGATAGGATAATTTTATCAACTATCTTCATGAAATCCATTTATACTATCATTTCTTCAACAAACACTAATGTATACCAGGCATTGTGTCAAGATCTGAGGATCCAGACTTTGGAAAGATCAATCTTTATCTAGTTTCTGAAATTTAGGAAAATATTTACCCATGTTCATTCAGTCTTGTGGCTTTTCACCCATTCTTTATAATATCAATGTAGTGAAAATCAAATTTTCAAATTTTGAGACGATTGGTCTTAGGAAGCCTGGTTTAAAAGTATATGGCATGATAAAAGTTTAATTTGGCAATATAAAAAGATCACCCATCTGATTAATAGACTCTTGAAAATATTTTTATTCTCATTCTTTACCTAATAAGAAAAATTTGACCCAGAACTATAAGGTGTGTTATTGACATTAATTAGTCAATGTGACTTTCACATTGTTCACAACATTATTCACAAAAGTTGGGCACTCTCCTAAGCTAAGTACATGGATGCCTCCAACCATAGCTCCAGTTTGAGGCACATAGTTTATTATTTGTACATGAGGCTATGCTCCATTTTACAAAGATTTTTTAATAATTTGTTTTAGCTCTCTGTGATCTATCTCCAGATATCTGTCCCACATCATCTGCTGATGTGAAATTGTTAGTGAGCAAGAGGAAGCTTATAAATGTATGCAGGAGGTGAGATCAAGCTCAATATGCTGAGTTTATTTTGCAAATGAAAGAGTAATTTGAATGTTGTCAACTTGTTTTCTTTTTTTTAATGTACTTCTATTCATGTTCAGTGAGTGAAGATTGAAGCCAAATTAATAGAATAAACTAATGAGGAAGAGTCAAAAATCAATAAAAGAAGAAACAATCATAAATTCTGTATCATTTCCCAGAGGTCAGAAAATCATACCTGCAAAAAATAAATCATCATGGCTGACTGTCACTCAGTATAAAAAGGAAAAATAGCATTATCAGACATAGGAAGGGAGTAATAGAGTAGGGAGAGCAGAAGAAACAGCTCCATATCTAGGTATCTGTACGTAGTAAACACTAAATCATTGTTTGTTGATTGCTGCATTAACTGGCTCCATGGCCATGGGTATATACTCAATTATTCTGGACTTCAGTTTCCTCATCAGTCAAATAAAAATCATATATATATATATATATATATATATATATATATATATATATCTTATTGCACAGGGATATTGTAGAGATCAAAAGAAAGTATTTAGGAAGTCCCCAAACTTTTAGTGTAGTTTTATGTAATCAAACATTTAAACATGATTATAACAAACTCTATAAATACATGCTATTGTGATCTTGAGAATCATGAATTTAGTGATATGACACAGAAACTTAAATTAGAAGTTATTTATTAATTAACAAATCAAAGGCATTTATCAAATGTGTACCATATGCCAAGCATTATACTAGGCACTAAGGATTCAAAAGCAAAAGTGAAATATCCCCTGCCCTCAAGAAGCATTCTAAAAGAGGAGGCAAAATACATCTTTACAGCTGCATATAGAGATAGATAGATAGATAGATAGACAGACAGACAGGCAGACAGATAGATAGATAGCTATACAGATAGAGATATAGAAAATATGCAAAGCAGATACAAAGTGACCTTGTGGAGAAAAGCACTAACTAGCATCTCAAGGATTGGTCCTATAGTAATACATATGAAATGCTAAAAACTCTAGAGAATGATTTCTAGCTTCCAATATATAGGTAGATCCTGTATGGAGGATTTACAGTCAAGACTTACTTACTGTAAGGGAAAGGTATGACTGGTTATAATCTGGACCTCTGGGAAAAAGGAAAAGGATTAAACATTTATATAATACTTACTATGAGCTGGTACTAGTCATTGTGATCTCATCTGGTCCCCATAACAACCCTGTAAGGTAGCTTCTGTTATTATCATCTTAATTTTATAGTTGAGAAAACAGAGGCAAACAGGTTAAGTGGCTTGCCCAGGGTCACATAGCCAGTAATATCTGAGACAGGATCTAAATCTACTTTTTTTCTGAATACAGGTCCATCACTCTAGCTACCTATCTCTTTGGAGAGAACACCTGTATAATTGAGATCATACTTGCATTAAACTACTGAAGTAAGATATAACTACTAAAATCTTTATAATTATGTTCATAAATGGAACAGACCTTAATTATCAATTAATTCAACCTCATGTGGCCAAAGGAGATATAATTTTACTATAAAAAGTTCATAGTAGTCCCCCCCCCAAATCAATGCACTCACCCAAATGAGTCAATTATTTCTTTCATCAATGCTAAGCTCCAGCTTACTGACATATGGAAGTTCTAGACCATTGCTAACTTTATGGAAGTTCTAAATTATGTTATTGTTGAATAGTAACAGTAAAGATGTCTGGAAGTTCAAAAAATGAATGCTTGAAGATCAAATTTAAAACTCTGCATTGGTTCTTCTTCAGTTTTCTCTTTACTTTTTCTCGCTTGGCAACTTCATCAGCTTCCATGGATTCAATTATCATTTTTATTTTAAAAATTTCCAGATCTACAGATAACTTTAGTCAGATAATCCAGCAATCCAAGACAATTTATCTATCCAAAATCTATCCTAATCCCTTTCTCAGTCTCCAGCTCTAGATGACCATGAGTCATCTACGGGCCATTACAAAATAGATATCCAGTAGATAACACAAACTTAACACATTCAAAACAGAGTCCATTGTTTTTTTTTTTTTCCAAAATGTAACTTCTTCCAAATTTTGCTATTTCTGTCAAAAGAATTTCCTTGTAGTCATACAGATTCACCACCTCAGTGCTGTTCTTGACATTTCTCTCTTTCTCATCCCAATAAGTTGAAAATTTTTCTCTTAATGATTTTCATATCTATTGAATATGTTCTCTTTCCTCTATTTACTACCTGTGTGATCATTGAACAAGTAATTTTTTCTCAGGGTCTTCATTTGTAAAGTGGAAACAACTATAGCACCAATAATAGGGCTATTATAAAGATCATATCACATAATACATTAAAGTGCTTTGTAAATCTTAAAATATTGAAAAAGTACTAGTTATTATTGTTAATGAAAATAATAACAATAAGTTTCATTCTACTACATGATCAACCCAGATCATATAAATATATATATATATGCACATATGTATGTGTATATATATGTAAAATCAAATTTCTATTTATCAGTTGTTCTCCCTCCCTCCAGAGGAGGATAACATCTTTCCTCATAGTCGTTTGAGTTGATTTGAGTATTTGTAATACTCAGAATAACTTAGTGGTTAACAATTATTCTTCAAACCATATTGCTATTACTATATACAACATGCTCTTTGTTCTGCTAATTTCACTTTCCATTGTTTCAGGCAAGTCTTTCTATGTTTTTTTTTTTAAATAAAACTGCTCTTCATTTCTTATTTTTCAACTACTTTGTCAATAAACATTTATTAAGCACCTATTATGTACCAGGCACTGATAAAAAGAAAGGCAATCTAATGAGAGATAATATGCAAACAATTACGTAAAAGCAACATATTACTGGATAAATTGAAGATAATCTTAGAAGAAATGTGCTTAAGTTAAGGAGGACTAGAAAGTCTTCTGGGAGAAGGTTGGACTCTAATTGAGACTAGAAGGAAGCTAAGGAAGCAAAGTGGCAGAGACACGGGAAGAGAGAGTTCTGAGCATAGGAAACAGCAAATGAAAATGCTCAAAGTCTGGAGATGGAATGTCTTGTCCAAGGAACACTAAGAAGGTCAATGTAATTGTATCCCTGGGTATACTGAGGAATGGGTAAGCTGTTGGAAGGCTATAGTGATAAGAAAAGTCCAGGTAATAGAGAAGAAGCAAAGAATTTAATATTTTATTTTGGAGGTAATAGGATTATTAAATGGGAGAATCACATGATCAGATTTACACTACAGAAAAATAAGTTTGAAGTTTAGTAAAACTGTAATGGAGAGAGACTTGAAGCAGGGAGACCAACCAGGCATGAGGGCCTAAATCTGAATAATATAATATCAGAGGAAAGAAAAGAAAGCCTATGAAAGATGTTGCAGAGGTAAAAATGATAAGATTGGACAACTGATCAAATATGGTGAATGAAAAATACTACTCATTGTTCTACTTCCCTTTTTATAAATAACTGTTCTTAGAATGTTCTGGATTGATTGGGTCTCATGCTAAACTTTCAGCATTCTGATTTTCCCTCCTAATATTTTTCACTGCCATTTGACATACTATTCAATCTTCCACCATCTTCCTCCTCCAAAACATCCTCCTAATTATTTTATATAACAAATCAGCATTGTCCTTGACTTGTCTCGTATCTAAATAAAAAAGTTGTCACTACATAACATTTCAGTAATAGAAATTTGGCACTACATTTAAGCAGAGTTGGAAGTACCCACTTGTAGAATGAACTGATGGGCCTTAATAAGGCTGTATAGGAATACACATCAATATTGCTATTTTTGTGAATTAGGGCACTATCTCCAAAAGATTCCTATAAAAAACTAATATCTGACAAAGTCTACTGACCCATTTTCATGCTAGCAAAATTAGTTTATCAGATTAACTAGCTGACCAAAGCCCTGAATGATTAAATGATAATAAAGAATTATAGGAGCTGGGAAGGATTTTAGAGTTCAATCCCTTCATTTTATATATAAGAGCTGAGACCTGTGGAAGTTGAATAACTTGCCCAAAGTGATATAGTGGCAGAGGTGCTATGATTTGAATGCGTGTACTCTAATTTCAAATTTCATGTCATTTCCACTGTGACAGGTTTAATGACAGGAAAGAAGAGAGTAAAATATGCTTTAGACATGAAATGCTACATACACACAAAAAAAAATTCAGACTAGATATAATGATGTAAAGGACAATCTATAAAGAAATTAACTCCAAAGGGAAGTTAAATGGTGCAGGAGATAAAGCACCAGTCCTGGAGTCAAAAGGACCTTAATTCAAATCTGACCTCATACATTTAGCACTTCCTAGCTGTGGCAAGTCACTTAACCCCAATTGCCTCTCAAAAAAGAAAGAAGCTAGCTCAAATCAAGAAAGAGATTGATTATCAAAGCTCAAACCTTACATTACTATTAGTCTTCATCAACTCTTAGGAGAAGAGGAAACTCAAAATCTTAAAGTCCAGCAAAAAAATCTGAAGTCCACAAAATCTAAGTCCATAGACTTTTGTCCATTATACATGCTGCCCAAGAAATCCTACTTAGTCTGGATCCTAATGAACTCAAGTTCAAAATATGAAGACTTTGCTCACTTGATCCACTCTTGGGGGGAATGGGGAGGGAACTGGAAACATATAAAAGTAATTGAAGCCTAAATATTTAGTAGCTACATATACTAATCTATAGGAAGACATCAATCAACATTTAATAGCAAGACATTAAAAAAAGAGAATAAGAGATAAAAAAAGACAGAAAGACAGGGACAAGAAGATGGATGTAGAAATAATAAAGTAGAGGACTGATAGATTAGATAACATTTTATAGTAAATTAGCAAATAAAATAGTAAAGTAATTCAAATCAAGTCAAAGTGTGTGATGCTGGTAGCAGAAAGACAAAAAGAAAACAGGCCTTGCCATAAAATAATGTGAGCACACATTACTAAATGAATATAGTGTCATCCTCATTTCCAGTTTGGGAAGGACCTTGCATTTGGAAAGGTTTTTACCTATGCAGTATAAGCCCAGATCATTTCATCAAGCTAGAAGGATTTGAGCACAGGTTGAGCAATGGATTGAATATCTGTTGTTCTTAGAACCATCCACAGTGAGGTTCATCACAAGAAATCTGCATGTTTATTGATGATTTTTTAAACACTGCTCATGAAGTTAAGTTCTAAGATTATTGCAATTATACTTGTGGAGAGAGTATATAAACTGATAAGATCAGTTTGAAGCTTTGCTGGTCGTTATATACAAAGTTTGATAAACAACACATTGTAATTATGAAACCAATAAAATTGCCAAAAATATCCACCCTAAAAAATCTCTATATGCTTCATAGCAATCAAGTGTGATAACTGTAATGGTCCATGTTGGTAATATAGAACTAATGATGAAACATGCCTTCTCCCTCTCATTAAAGATGTGTAGAATTATGTGGATAATAGCATATGCTGTCAGGTGTGACCCTTATTTCTATGGATTTTGGTCTGTGTGCTAGAAGAAAAAAATTATTGTGGTGTAAAAACAAGGCAGTGATAAATTTTTAATGGTAGAATAAAAAGGGGAAAAATCTGCACATGCAAAAATAAGTCTCAATTTATAGTGCCTATTCTGATGAGTTATAGATCATGTAAATTAGACAAAAAAAAATCTATGGAGGTGGATGGCCTTTCAGAGTTTGTTTGTTTTTTTATTGATAAGTTGAGGTTCCAGAAACATCAATATCTAATCACAAAGATTGTTATGTGAAGAATGAGTACATCAGAAAATTTACGCAAACTTGCCATCTGCATTTCCTCTGATTTTAAAAATTAGATAATTAAACTATTCAATGGAAAACTTGTCACTGAGTCATGATAACAACCAGCACAATATGGGACAGGGGCAGGAATGGGGGGAAGTTTAGTAGTCTCAAATATGCTTTCCCAACTAATGGTCTATTAATTATTTCCACCTTAATTGCTGAATTTATCAGGTCCCATTACTATGTGGAATTCAAACATAAAGAAAAACAAACTCAAGGAATATGCAAAACCCTGAATTAATAATTAATGAAGACCAAAGGATAAACAGGACTTTCTAGTATGCTTTTGCTGAAGATAAACAGTAAATATAGAAGCTAACATGAATCAAGCAGATGAATACATGCATTAGTTACTGCAATACCAATAGAGTCTTTAAAATGTCAGAAGAAAAGTACACTTTAATAAAAATACATCAAACATGTGTTGAAAAATTAATGTTGGTGCATACTCTGTGCAAAAAATCCCACACAAACATAAAGTTGAGATTAACTGCACACATCACTAAGTTTAGAGTTATGAGTCTCTTGCTGCAACAATCTCTCTCCTCTATCAGAGTTTCAGGACATATAATATGGGCAGAGTCATGGCCAAATTGCCCTCACAACATATATAGCTGGCCATTTCCATTTACCAAAAAAAAAAAAAAGCACACATCAGCATCAAAGAGGTACAGAGTCCTTGTTTCATACAATAATATATCCTTGCATCCAGACTATTTTACAAGCACATGATTTTCCCCCCACTTCTGTAAACTTATATTAGGAGAAGCTGATGTCTTTAATTCCACTTTTCTTATAATACATTAAAAAGAAGTGTCCAATTCTATATCTATACAAATTGGAGTATTAATTGGAGGAAATGACTTTGTATTCTATATCCAATCACTTAACAGTACCTCAAATATACAAGTTCTCACTAGCAATGATAGAGTATACAAATGGTTTGGAAATGGATTCACTCTGACTTTGAGGCACTAGAGAGATTCTAATTATAAGAGAATCATATAATGTATTTGTAGCTTGTATCCTGGAAACCTCAAACTTAGGGTTCACATGGACTAGGTAAATTTGGAAGATGTATAAATTACTCTTTGGTTTACATCCCCAAACTGAACTTCCCTTCAGAACTTGAGAATCTATAGCTCTTGACTAATTATAGATGTGAGTAAAAGGACCCAATGCTCCCATGAAAGCACTCAAGCTAACTATACATTTTAGAATCAGGACAGCTTTTATTTTACCCCAAAACAATAAAAAAACCCAGAGGAGTCAAAGGAATGCATAAACAAATAATACAAATCCTCCTTCTAATGATCCCTATCTTCTACCCACAGAGCCTTATAATGCACTCCAAACTCATAATGTTTCCTGAGTTTGAGACTTCCCTGAAAGTCATACCCTTGGAATTGCCAGTCAATCGGTCCTCTAATAACGGACATATAGTTTGTGCATGGGCCCATTTTCAAACTGGAGCCAATCAGTTCTTGGATTCTGTTGATATAGTCTTTGATAGCTCAAAACCACTTCTCCCTCTAGAATCCCCAAATTGATGTGGTGAAACAGCTTTTTGCTGAAGAGACATTAGCTTAAGAAAAAAATAAAAGGTGTTTCATTGAGGCCTTTTGTTTTTAACATTAGTCATTTATGGGAACCTCCCTTCTTCAGATTAAATCTTTTCTTGTAATATTCAAACAAAAACTGCCAATCCAGTGAATGCATCTAACAGTTGTCTATACTATTTTGATCTAGTATTCCTTTATCTCTCTGCCAGGGGAAAGGAGATATGTTTCTTGCTACTTCTCCAGGGCAATTTTTGATTTTTCAGTTACTCAGTGGCAGCTAGATGCTACAGTTAATAGAGCATTGGATCTGAAATCAGGAAGTACAGTTCAAATCCTGCTTCAGACATTTGCTAGTTGTGAGCCCAAACAAGTCATTCAACCTTTGTCTGCCTCAGTTTCCTCCTCCATAAAATGTAGATAAAATAGTACTTCCCATCCAAGGTTGTAATGTACAAAAAATGAGACATTTATAAAGCAGTGAAGTAAATTATCTTTTTGCATACATTATTGTAGTCATGTATTTTTTTTCTTTTGACTGAAATTTCATTCTCCATCATTTTATAGAAGTATCCCTGTATGTCTCTAAATTCCTCATATACATCATGTACCACATACTGGTTTGTGTTCTTCTGCATGTTTTCTTAGTCATTCCACAAGTAAAAGGTGCCCTTCCTGTTCTTTAACTTTAACACAAAGTTCTACATTTAATATTTTGAATATATTAAATCTTTATTACCGTTTTTTATATTCTTGGGATATATGTCCAATAATGGCATCACTGGATCAAAAAGCCATTATCTTTGTGAATTTAACAGTATTTTGGAAACTTTTGACACGACTTTCTTCTTGTTTATGAATTTAAATTTCTTTTAGTAATTTTTTTGACTAAAATTTTCTTTCAGGTTCCTGACTCTTGCTTAACATATTAGCAAGATCATTTCCTATCATGTCTATTTAGTGTCTAAAAATCAAAGAAAAAATGTATCCTGCTATTTGTTCTTTATTCCTTCAACAACAACAACAACAACAACAACAAATCCAATATATTTCTGACAGATCATATCAATAATTATACAGGGTTACACTTTGGTCACTAATATAACCATTAATTCCAATGACAGACAAAATTATGAAGCCCCTGTTAAGACCTACAGGTCATGTTGAAATAATGGAAGGATTATTAAAACTGATTCAGTAAGTCTTGATTCCAATAATGGTCTATCATTAACTCATTAAATATCTAGTTATTTTTCTCACATTATTGCAAATTGATTCCAGAATAGTTGAACTAATCAGAGCAATCAATAGTATTTTCATATCCCTTCTTTCCCTAAATCCTCCATTATTGACTATTTCCAATTTTTATCATTCTTGCCAATTTACAGGATGTGAAGTGAAACACCACATTTATGTTTATTTCCATTCTCTTTCTATTAGTGATTTGGAGAAGATTTTGCAAATTATTCATACACTCTGACCATTTTTTTTCTATGGGAAATGGCCTTTGTTTTCATATGTGTCAATTCCCTACATATCATAAATATCAGACTTTTATTCTAGTGATATTTGATACTTATTTTTCTTATTCAGTTTCTCTTCATAGTTTCTCCCCGACTATTTTAAGGAAAAGTCCATTAATTCCTATACTCTATAATGTTTTTAATAGGAATGGATGTTGGATTTTATCAAATGCTTTTTCTGCATCTATTGAGATTATCAAATGGTTTTTGTTAGTTTGGTTATTAATATAGTCAATTATGTTAATAGTTTTCCTAATATTGAACCATCCCTGCATTCCTGGTATAAATCCTACTTGGTCATGGTGTATTATTCTAGGAATGATTTTCTGTAATCTCTTTGCTAATATTTTATTTAAGATTTTTGCATCAATATTCATTAAGGAGATTGGTCTATAATTTTCTTTCTCTGTTTTTGTTTTACCTGGTTTAGGTATCAGTACCATGTCTGTATCATAAAAAGAGTTTGGTAGGAGTCCTTCATTCCTTATTTTTTCGAATAGTTTATATAATATTGGAGTTAACTGTTTTTTAAATGTTTGGTAGAATTCACATGTAAATCCATCTGGTCCTGGGGATTTTTTCTTAGGGAGTTGATTAATGACTTGTTCTATTTCTTTTTCTGAAATGGGACTATTTAAGTAATTTATTTCCTCTTCTGTTAATCTGGGCAATCTATATTTTTGTAGATATTCCTCCATTTCACTTAGGTTATCAAATTTATTGGCATACAGTTGGGCAAAGTAACTCCTGATTATTGCTCTAATTTCCTCTTCATTGGTGGAAAGTTCTCCCTTTTCATTTTTGAGACTAACAATTTGATTTTCCTCTTTCCTTTTTCTAATTAAATTAACTAGAGGTTTATCTATTTTGTTGGTTTTTTCATAAAACCAACTTTTAGTTTTATTTATTAATTCAATAGTTTTTTTACTTTCAATTTTACTAATCTCTCCTTTTATTTTTAGGATTTCAAGTTTGGTATTTGATTGGGGGTTTTTAATTTGTTCTTTCTCTAGCTTTTTTAGTTGCAAGCCCAATTCATTGATTTTCTCTTTTTCTATTTTATGCAAATAAGCATCTAGAGATATAAAATTTCCCCTTATTACCGCTTTGGCTGTATCCCACAAATTTTGGTATGAGGTCTCATTATTGTCATTCTCTTGAATGAAATTAGTAATTGTGTCTGTAATTTGCTGTTTCACCCATTCATTCTTTAGGATAAAATTATTTAGTTTCCAATTGCTTTTTGGTCTATTTTTCTCCTGGCCTTATATTGCATGTGATTTTTATTCCGTCATGATCTGAAAAAAATGCATTTATTATTTCTGCCTTCCTGCATTTGATTTTGAGGTTTTTGTGTCCTAACACATGGTCAATTTTTGTATAAGTTCCATGGACTGCTGAGAAAAAAGTAAACTCCTTTCTGTCTCCATTTAATTTCCTCCAAAGATCTATCATACCTAACTTTTCTAACATTTTGTTTACCTCCTTAACTTCTTTCTTATTTATTTTGTGGTTTGATTTATCAAGTTCTGAGAGAGGGAGGTTGAGATCCCCCACTATTATAGTTTTGCTGTCTATTTCTTCTTGCATCTCTCTGAACTTTTCCTCTAGGAATTTCCATGCTATACCACTTGGTGCATATATGTTTAGTATTGATATTGCTTCATCATCTATGGTACCCTTTAGGAAGATATAATTTCCTTCTTTGTCTCTTTTAATTAAGTCTATCTTTGCTTTTACTTGGTCTGAGATCAGGATTGCTAACCCTGCTTTTTTTTGTTCACCTGAAGCATAATAGATTCTGCTCCAGCCTTTTACCTTCACCCTGTATGTATCTCTATGTTTTAGATGTGTTTCTTATATACAACATATTTTTGGATTCTGGTTTTTAATCCAGTCTGCTTCTGCTTTAAGGGAGAGTTCATTCCATTCACATTCACAGTTAAAATAACTAATTTGGTATTTCCTGCCATCTTATTTACCCTAGCTTATGCTTTTGTCTTTCTTATCCCCTTTCCCTCCTCCCTACTATTTTGCTTTTGAAAACCACTTCCCTCAAACAATCCTTCCCCTTTAGAGCCCCACCCACCCCCTTTTTCCCCCCTTTCCCTCCAGTTTCCTTATAAGTACGTCTATTATTCCCTCTGAGCCAAATCTGATGAGATGGAGATTAACCCAATTCTCATTCCCCTCCCTTTTCTCCCCTCAATCATTATAGGTTTTCTTTGCCTCTACATGTGATGTAATTTCCCTTATTTTACCTCCTTTTCCTCTTCTTCCAGTGTTATCCCTTTTCTACCTCTAATTTCTTTTTCAGTTTATCATATCATCATAATCATAAAATCACAATAATCATATCATAATAATCATAAAATCACAGTAATCATATGATAATAATCATAAAATCACAATAATCATATCATAATAATCATAAAATCACAGTAATCATATGATAATAATCATAAAATCACAGTAATCATATCATAATCATAATGTAATAATAGATTCATAAAATCAACCCTCATTCTATAAGTATCTATAACATAAATATAGTTCTCAAGAGTTATTTTTTCTTGTTACCTTTTTATGTTTCTCTTGTGTTCTGTGTTTGTAGATCAAATTTTTTGTTCAGTTCTGGTCTTTTCAGTAGAAATAGGTGAAATTCTCCTATATCATTGAAAGACCATCTTCTTCCCTGGAAGATAATGCTCATTCTAGCTGGGTAACTTATTCTTGGCTGTAATCCAAGTTCCTTTGCCCTTCGGAATATCTGATTCCAGGCCCTTCGATCCTTCAAAGTAGAAGCTGCTAGGTCCTGTGTGATCCTAATTGTAGCTCCCCAATATTTAAATTGTTTCTTTCTGGCTTCTTGTAATATCTTTTCCTTGGTATGATAGTTCTGGAATTTAGCCACGATATTTCTGGGGGACTTAATTTTTGGGTTTCTTTCAGGAGGTGATCGGTGGATTGTTTCAAGGAGTATTTTGCCTTCTGGGTGTAAAATATCAGGGCAGTTTTCTTTTATGATTTCCTGGAATATAGTGTCCAGGTTCTTTTTTTCATCATGGCTTTCAGGAAGCCCTATAATCCTTAGCTTGTCTGTTCTAGATCTATTTTCCAGGTCAGTTGTTTTTCCTAGGAGATATTTCATGTTTTTCTCTATCTTTTCATTTTTTTGTTTTTGTTTGACTGATTCTTGAAGTCTTGATGAGTCATTAATTTCCAGTTGTTCGATTCTAATTTTTAATGTCTCATTTTCTTCAGTTACTGTTTTTAGTTCCTTTTGCAATTGACCAATTGCATTTTTTTGTTCATTGCATTCTTTTTCCATTTTTTCTATTTTATTTTGCAGTGATCTCATTTCGTTTCCCCATGTTTCTTCTAACTCTCTTTTAAGATTTTTTATGCAATCTTCAAAGAAAGCCTTGTGACATGGAGACCAATTTATGTCTCTCTTTGGGGCTTTTTCTGGAGTTGCTTTACCTTTAGGGGCCTCAGGATTTGAGGTCTGTTCTTCCCTCTCTCCATAAAAGTTGTCTATGGTGAGAGCTCTTTTTGGTATTTTATTCATTTTTTTTTTAAAGGTGTGAGGTCTGTTTAGGGCAAAGGTGGGACAGCTGGTTTAATTTGTCCTGGGGCAGTTCTGCTGATTGAGTTATTTCAGGAACTGGGCAGTTCTGCTGATTGAATTATGTCAGGGGCTGAGCAGTTCTGCTTTAGTTCACCCTGGGGCAGTTCTGCTGATTGAATTATTTCAGGTACTGGGCAGCTCCGCTGATTGAATTATTTCTGGTGCTTATCAGTCCTGTTGTTTGACTGATTGCTTTAAGGTGCTGTGTAATGGAAGCTAGGTCCGATGCTCATCAGGGGTTCCGTGGTTCACAATCTATCCCCCTCAAAAGGCAGACCCTCCAAACCACCTGCCCACAATCAGGACAAATTGTTCCAAGAGGCCCGCAGAAGACTCCCAGGTGTGTGAAAAGCACAACGCTCCCACTCCTGTTCCAGCTCCCTGCTCCAGCTCCCTGCCCCTATCTCCCTGCACTGCAGTCTGGGTTCAGTAGGCCACCCCCTGCCCAATTAAAACAAACCTGTTTTGAGGTTCTTCCAGAGTATCTTCTTCTAGAATCATGTTGTTCTCCAGATATTGTGGATTTTTTTGCTTCAGAATCAGTCTAGAGGCTTCATATGTTGTTGGTTTGAGGGGAGGTTAGAGGAGGTTACAGAGACTCCTGTCTGATCTCCGCCACCATGGCTCCACCCCCAGAAGGAAGTCTCTTCATAGTTTCTCTTTGCTGATTTTGTTCATGCAAAATGTTTTTAAATTCCTTGACATCAAAATTGTTTTTCTTCTCCATCTACCCATAGGTATGGTAGGTGCTTCCTTTTGTTCTCTTATGTTTTTGTATATGAACATTTCCATTTTAATCTTATTGTAGTATATATTAAGATATTGATTTAAATTTTATTTCTGCCAACTGTTTTCCAATTTTCATAGTGTCACTTTTCTTAAATAAATCTTGTCAAAAAGTGAGTCCTCCCTTAAATTTATTTTCTTGAGTTTATAAAACACAATGCCATTGTTTTCATTTGCTGTTCATATTATTTTTGGGGGTTTTTTTGTTTTGATTATTTAATCTATTCCATGGATTTTTGATAATCAACTTTTTAGATGTTTTACAACTTTCTTTTTTCAGATGTTATTTTGAACCCTTTCATATTCCCCCAGTATAGCTGCCGGTAAAGATCTTAGAATATTTATGTAAATTTTGTATCCTTATTTTTTCTTTTAAAAATATTAATATTGATAACATCTTTGGATTTTATATCATCATCATTTCTGTATACTTCCTTTCATCTCTCCTTAATTACGCATGAATTTTAAAATAGAAAAAAACATATCAACAAATCTAGTCAAAGTGATTCTAATAATAAAATAGAGTTCCACTCTCATATTCCTCCACCTCTGAAAATTATGGAAAAAGATACATTTTCTTATTTCTTCTCCATGGCTATATTTGGTCAGTATAATTATAGGTCATTCAATTTCAACATTTACATTTCCTGTATGTAGCTGGCTCCTGTAGTGAGATATATATAAAATATCTATGTATCTGTGGAAATATTGAAGTAAAAAAGAAAAATCAAAGAGTAATGAGGGAAAAAGCCAAGTATAAAAATAATTGCAGTAATGAGAAGAGCATAAAATGAAGAGTTCTAGTTTTGCTTAATGAAGGGAGACAACAATATTCATTTAATATATTGATATATAATATTAATTTAATATTAACAATAGCATAGTAAAGAGAATAAGGGACCAGATTTGGAGTTGGGAAGGCCTTATTTCATCTCAATTTTACCTCTAACAAATACTGTATTATCATTTCTTTCCCATTTTATCTAGCCCAGGCCCGACTCTTGAGGAAATTTAATTCTGTCACTGAACTTTTGCAACTTATGTAGGTAAACTCTCCTGCCCTTAGCTCAACAGAGAGCAGGTCAGGGATGAAAAGTCATCATAAAGAATAAAGGGGTCTGGCTGTGTGACCCTAGGCAAGTCACAACCCCAATTGCCTCAGGAAAAAAAAAAGAATAAAGGAGAAAAGTAAAATAAAACATAGTAATGTGTTAAATGGAGCAGTAAAAGATTCAGTTATAATAGTAAAGAGACGGTCTTCTCCCTAATGCTGTCTAACTCTGTCTCTTTAAGCCAATTCTTACCAGAGACTAGTGTCTATATCTAGGTCAACAGCATGACATATGACTTAAACATGTAGTAAATCTGAGTCCTCCTAACTAAGGCTCAGCTCCATTATCATTAAAAAAAAAAAAAAAAAAAAACTCTAGAGCCAGCTATTTCCTGGTATTGTCTCCAAAGCTCAGAAGAGACTGGGGAGCAAGGAAACTGAAATAGACAGGGAAAATGTTAAATTTTAGCATATTAAACTCTCAGATGAAAAAAAAGAATGGCTAAACTTGCTCTTTGGGGCTCCAAAATATGATACCAAGAACAATGGCTAGAGGGAAGTAATGAAGGTACAAATTTTAAGTGTATGTTAACACATCATCAGAGCAAACTGCAATAGAAATGGGCTACCTAGAAAGGTGGTAGATTCTCCTTCCTTTAAGGTCTTCAGAAAGACTTTAGATAATTACTGTCAAGTACTTTGCTGTACTTTGTTGACTTGGGAAATCCTTTATAGTATAGGTTAGACAACTCTGAAAAATCCATGATTCTGGGATTCTGATTCACTGGATTTTTCAATATTGGAATTGAATTCCCTTCTGACATTTCATGTTAATTTCTTTTTTTTTTAAAGCCATTATTTATTTATTTCTAGGGTCACCCAATTACAAAGTGTTCAGTATCCAGTATCCAAAGCTAGATTCGAACTCGAGTCTTCAGGTCCCCAAGTCTTCTTGTGTTTGGGGCTGGGGCTCTGTCCACTGTACCACGTAGCCACCCCCATGTTAATTTCTTGATCTGAGGTGTCTTAATGGCTTTAAATGTTTGAAAAAGTGATAAAACTGACACCCACTGAGTCTAAAGAAAAAGTATGCTTAGATATGGGCAACTTTCTAGAAGTACAGGTTCCAAAGAAACTGATGGGAGTTCCCTATATCATTGAAATCATAAATTTAATCCCTATCCCTTTTACATAAATTAAAAAATAGCAATAATAATGATATCACTAATACTAACTATACCTAATAATAATACATTACAGCTATACCTAATAATAATATGTGTAATAACTGATATTTATATATTGCTTTCAAACAGGTGTAATACTTTTCATCTAATTTCTCTTTTGAAACTCCCAACCACTCTGTGAGGTAGACATTAAAATTTTCTTTTCCCCCAGTTTAAGGAGCTAAGCGGCTCAATGAATAAAGCCAAGACTGTTTCATGAAGACCTAAATTGAAATCTAGAAAAGTTATATAATGTTCTGTGCTTCAGTTTTCTCACTAAAAAATGTTACTATTAGTCCCTAACTTATTACTCACTATTTTAAAGTTGTTGTGAGAATCAAACGAGTTGACAAATGTGAAGTGCTTTGTAAATATTGAAATACTAGGTGAATATTATAGTTGTTCATTTATTCAGTAGTAGTAGTAGTAGTACTACTACTACTACTACTACTACTACTACTACTATGAAATATAGATCTAGAACCTTCAAAAAGGATTATCTAAACCAGCTTACTCATTGTATAGATTAAAAAAACTGAGTGATTTGCCCAAGGTGACACAGTTCATACATGTCAAGGGCAGGCTCTGAACTCATCTTCCTTACCTGTTGTAACAAGTTTTCTGTATTGATGAGTCAGAGTGATATTGTTCAAAATTAACTCAAATACAACATGAGGGACGAGGGCAATGATGATAAAGAGTCCATTTTGATTGCATTAAGCTTAAGATGATCAAAAGTAGTGCTTGGTTTCAAAACATAAAGAAATGGTGGGATGCCATATTGTAACTTTTAAGAGCCTCAATTCATTTCATTGCTTTTTAATGATGTGGAAACATCCTGTGACATTACTTTTCTATTCAGGTCAGGGAGGGTGAGTTGTCACAATTATTGCAGTGAAGATTTGGAGGAAAGACTACTCTTAACCAAATTATCTGAGGGTTTTTTTTTTCCTTTTTCAACCTTTCTACTTTTTTCTTTCTCTACCTTTACCAAATAACTTTAATCAAAAACTTGAAGGGATGGCAGGAGTGGGAGGCATATATACACCTGTTCACTTTCTTTAAAATGTCAAAAACAAAATAGACAATTTCTAGTATAATAGAAAAAAAAATGTTGATCTACAAGCCAGTCTTAAGTGCTTTTATCGATGCTGTTGTTGCTGCTATTGTTGTTCTTCGGTCATTTCAGTACTGTCCAACTCTTCATGATCCCAGAAACTGTATAGTTTGCCATTTCCTTCTCCAGCTCATTTTACAGATGAGGAAACTGAGGCACATGGGGTTAATTGATTTGCCTGGGATCATATAGCTAGTAAGTATCTGAAATCAGTCAGGTGTTCCTGCCTCTAGGCCCATCACACTATCAACTGTGTCATCCAGCTGCTGACCTCGAATTCCCTGTGACTTTAAGTAGGTCCTAATTTCCTCACTTATAAAATGGTGAACTCACACTACATGATTTCTCATATCTCTTGTTTCCAACATTCTATAATTAATGTTATAGATTCAGGAAAGAAAACACTAACAAGCATTTCTCACACAGCCTTGTTATCCAGGAGAGGTGGTAATATATTGCCATGGAGATCTGGTAACACAAAAAAGCCAACACAATCTGAATAGCTTTTAAAAATGAAGGGGGAATGCAAAAGGGAAAGACATGAGGTGCAGGTGATGCTTTATATGTCTTAATATAGTATAGAGTTAAATTTGGGCTTGCATCAACTAGTTGCTCTTTATTATACCTGGACTAAGCTGTTCTGCTTTCAGCACAGCCTAAATGAGAATGCAATTCTATTTCTTAAAACTGAACAAAGCTGAGAGGCATACCATGTAGGCAGCTCCCCCAACAATATGGTAATTACCATAAATACAATATACTTATAATTATAATTTCACAAATAGATCTATTCAAAGCAGATATTCATCTATATGATTATGCAAAACAACTAAATATAACAGCCATTATCAGGGCTGTCAATATGCAAATACTATTTCCAACCCACTCTAATATAATTTAGCAAATAGAATTAAATACTTCAGGGAAAATGAGTCCTTCAATTTTCTGAACAGTTAGCAAACATCATCTCTTTCTAGATATATGCAGTAGTCTCTCTATCCATTGCAACACATCAATCCTTAACCAGTAATAATTAGAATTATTTCAGTGAGCTGTTTTTTAAGGATAAGATCTTTTGTGTCCACCAGGTTATTATAACGTGTGTATTTATCTTCTAAATTATTTTATTGTGGCAAGAGAGGTATCAGTTTATCAGAACTCAATTTGCTTCTCCAGGTATATAAACTGAAATGCTCTATCAGAAATGCAATTAGTTCTAAGGAGGCTTGATTCCTATATGCTTCTAAATTACAGCTCTCAAAATAGATCCTATATACACAGAGTTACAGATACACACATGCACATGAGTCTACACAGGAGTTCACAGCAGCTTTCATTAACTAGTCATTATAATTTAATGGAATAGGATTAAAATCACAAATATGCATTTTCATAGTACTTGCATAGACATTATTCTCATTTTCAGCATGAAATTTCTGTAGCTTATATGTGCTATTTTATTTCCACTTTCAATACCCCAAAAGGCTCTGTTAAAATATATAATTGACTATTGTTTACATCAAAATAAAAACTACCTTTATAACTTCTGCAGCACTTCAGGTCTTGATTCTTATATTTTTAACTTGCTATGGTTCCAACAAAACTATTTCTATATTCACTCTATATTTAATTACCAATCTCAATTTGGTAAAGGTTGTCCCTGAATTTATAGATTTGTATTATGAGATTGGAGATCATATTCAATAAAATTTTATGATTCAGCTAATTTAAGCAAATATATCAAAAATTGAGGACACGAAGAAGTCTTAGTTGTCATCTTATTTAGCTGCCTTATTTTACAGTTAAAAATTATGACTCAGAGGGATTATAACTTATACAAGATCATACAAGATTTGGATAGTAAATAGCATACCTGGGGTCACAATGAAGGTCTGGTCATTTCATGTCTTTGTCATATTTATCATTTCCTGTTCTAAGGATTATAGCAATTTAAAATTGTAAAAGCTTTGTAATAAAAATGTGCATCATTATGTCAAATAGGCACAATTATCAGTCTATTCTAAAAATAAATTTTACTCATCAATATTTATATTCTTACATAACAAAAAATAGGAGAAAGAGCTAAGGCATTTGGGTTTTTATGGTAATTTATTTTTGTAGCCTTGAATTTCAGTAGGCAGGAGGCTATTGGCATGTTCAATCTGATAATGGGTATAATCAAATTTGCAAGTAATGCTTGCAAATGAAGCTACCAGGATTAACTAACGGAGTCAGTATACAAAAAAGATCTCAGCAGACTAGAAAGCTTGAATCTAATAGAAGAGATTTAAGAGGACTAAATATAATTTATTTAATCAAAAATCTTTTTGCAAATATAAGAAATTATGACTAGATGTGAATAGTTCTTCTGAAAAAATATCTGATCATTTTAATTTTAGGAAAAAATGCTGCAAACAAAAACACAAAGCATGGACCACAAACAAGGTTACTATGAATCCTTATACAAAGTACAAATTGGATCTTATAGGTGACACTGAAATGGATGGAATAATAACTATAGCTACATTACATTTCTGAAAGGACATAGCAAACTCAAAAGGAACAGGATAGGTAAAAGAATGGATAAATTAAGAAAATACACTCATGTTAGATAATATAAGAATCAAAGGAAGGAAGGATGGTAAAGTGAATACAGATGACAATGAACAAAGGCAGAAATAGAAACAACATTAACATTAACAGATATTACAGACCACCTTGAGAGGAGGAAAAAATTTAAGATTTAGAAAGAGATTATAAATCTGCCACTGAGGCATGATATGTGAATAATGTGAACATTCAGCTTTTTAGATGTCTGTTGGTGCACTCTTGTTGCCAGAAGCAAAGAAGTTATTAATGCATTGAGTTATATCAATGATAATTTTATCCTTTAAAAGGTGAAGGAAGCAACAAAGTGTATTTCTATGCTAAATCTGAATCTTACCATAAAATAAGTGATTGCTAGGATGAGAATGACGGTGAACTTTGGGGACAAATAAAAAATTTGGCACAGTCTTATAAGAACAGTTCCAAGAGTGCTAAAATGCAGGCTGTACTTAAATTTAGAGGGCCACCTAAGGATACCAAAAGAATATTTTCTTTTCTATATTGGAGAAAAGACATGACTCAAAGGAGATTTACAACAACTATTCTAAAATGCATGAAGCAATGATAATAAACAATACTAAATAATGGAGGAAAAGGAGAGATCTTTTACTTCTCTTTTTTGTTTAGTTTTGGTTTCACTATCTAGAATGATATTTAAATGGAAAGAACGTGAATGAAGTGACTGAGAATATGATGCCTACCGTTAAGTAGAGAAACCTCTGTCCTTTACAATGAAATATGTCACACCATTGAATTTTGGACAATTCAAGTCTTAAATGACTCCCATCAAAAGATTGTGTGAGCAGGGGCTACCTAGGACATGCTCCCCCCAGAATCAGAGCCAAGCTTCTCCAAGGAAATGTGTTTTGTGGTATGCTCTAGACAGTAGCCCTTCTGGGGTCCAAGGTCCTCCCAAAAACCTCCATGTAACCTGGGCTAGATGCATTGCATTGTAGAGTAATGAAAAACAGAAGTGATTGCAGAGTCACTTTAAATGATGAAAGACTTTTGAAAGACTGTAGGAAACTAGAAAGGTGTCATAGGACTGGAGAAGAGCAAATCTTAATGTGATATTCAAAAAAAATTTTAAAAGTCCAATCTACAAAAAAGACATGTGAATTTGTCTATGATTTCTTTTTTATTTAGAATTATTATTAAAGGAATAGTCAATGTATTTTTTGGTGGAGGGATAGTTATCACAAAGAGACATTAGAATCTTCATTAAGAATATATCATGCCAATTTAGCCTCATTGTTATTTATTAAAATTATTAAAGCAATGTGTAAAGAGAATGCCATATGTTCAATAACCTAAATTTGGTCAAAGCATTTGACAATTTGTGCTATTTTTGTAGAGGAAAAATGGTAATATATGCGTTAATATTGTAGCAAAAATCAAGGAAATTACGTCTAATTAAAGGGTTGGATATTTCATTATTCAGTAGTCATTAATGGTTTGATGTCAACTTTAAAGTCTCCAGTAAAGTGTCCAGGGATCTCTTCTTGGCCCTATACTATTTAGCATTTTTTAATCAATGACTCGAATAAAGGTCATATCATGGCATTCATGGCATGGCTGTAAAATTTCTAGATAATCCAAAGCTTGAGAGAGATAGCTAACACTAGATGATAGATCTATGATCCAAAAAGATCTTAACAAATGAGAAAAATAGACTAAAACCAAAAAGATTAAGTTTAATAAAAGAAAATCTTACATTTTGGTTTGTAAAAATAAATTCCAGTCATATAAGATGAGCAAAGCAGGCTATTGGTTAGTTCATTTGAAAATTATCTGGGAATTTTAGTGGAATAATATGGGTCCACAATGTGACATCAGCCACATATGCAAACAAGCTAATGCAATATTCACTATATTAATAAATGCATAGAGACCAGGAATCAGAATTGATGTATCCACTGTATTCCATTATCAGACCATATCTGGAGTATTGTGCTCAGTTTGGGGAACCATATTTAGAAAAGGCATTGTTAACCTGGAAAGCTTCCAGAAGAAAGCAACCAGGAGCATAAATAAACTTTGAGATCATTTCATATGAGGTCTTATTGAAGCAAATGGGGCATTTTTAACCTGAAAAGGAGAGTCATAGAGATTGAATATGGATCAAAGCATAGTATTTTCATCTTTTTATTGTTGTTTTTTGTTTGTGAGCTTGTCTTTTTTTCTTTAAGTTTTCTTTTTCCTTTTGTTCTAGCATTTCTTTGAAGCATAATGAATATAAAAATATATTTAGAAGAACTATGCTATTTAACCTATTTTGCATTATTTGCTGTCTAGGGGAAGAGGAAAGAAGGGAAGTAGGGAAAATTTTGAAACACAAGATTTTGCAAAGATGAAATAGAAAACTATCTTTGTATGTATTTGGAAAAATCAAAAGCTATTATAAAAATAAATAAATAAACTGATTAAATATACTTATTCTTTGCTTCATAAGATAGAAACTCAAAGAGGCAGATTTAGAGACAACACAAAGAAAAAAACTTCATAATGATTAGGGCACTCTGAAAAGTAGAATAAACTGCTTCTCAGATTTTAGAGCTAGATATAGCCTTAGTTGTCATCTTGTTCAACCCTTTCATTTTACATATAAAAAACCGATGTCCAGAGAAATTTATTGACTTGCTCAATATTTTATATCTCTTAAGTGACAGACATATGACTAAAACCCAGACTCTCTGATTTAAAGTCCAACATTATTTTTCATTGTAACTCACTTCAAGCTGAAGCCAGATAACCATTTACTGTATATATTGTAGAGAGGATTTTCATTTGGGTCTTGGCTGAACTAAATAATCTTATTTTTAGTTCTCTTCCAACTCTGAGATTTTCTTTTCCTGGGAAGACAAGCTCAACATGAGATAACAGTAATAAAGAGGCAAAAAATGAATTCTTTCTTATTAAAAGATACAATGTCCTGGAATAAGAAGGTGGTAGTCCCACTGTATTTTTACTGTGTCTAACCACTTGTAAAATAAACTTTGTATTTGATTATAGGTGCTACATCTGAGGACAATAATAATCTGAAGCACTTCTAGAGATTATTCCATATTAGCATCACTTGAAGGAATTAGATACATTGGACTGAAATAAAGAAAATATGAGATATGATCAATTTCTTTAAGTATTTAAAGGGCTATACTATGGAAGAAGAATTAAACTACTTGGCCTCAGAGGTCATCAATAGTAATGAAAAAAAGAAATTCCTAAGAAGTAAATTTAGGTTCAATGTAACAAAAATTGCCTAAGTCATAGTCTTTCCTAAAGTGGAATGGTCTGCCTCAGGAGGTGTTGAGTACCCTCTTTTTAGAGATCATCAAAGTAAAAATTGGACAACCACTTGTCAAGTATGTTGAGAAAATATAGGTTGGTTTGATGCTGTCCAAGTTCTTAATATGCACATGACATTATGCTAAAAGAATAAAAAGGGGGAGATAGGACTAATAAGTAGTGCCTGCCCTAGAGGAACTAATATTCTACTGTACTAGAGGACCACTGAGTACTTTGCAACTTGGAGATTGTATTGAATTTTGAAAATGTGGAATACAGAGCCAGGGGACAAAGAAGCTTAAAAATGAAGTTTGCTTGACTAGAATAGTTCTAAGTATTGCTGAAAGATCAAATGATAGATATTTTACAAGCCAGTGATATTTTAAAATAAAAAGATCAAATGAAACTACTTTGAGAAGTCTTTTAACAAATATTCAAGACATTTGACTTTAAGGGGAGGGGGAAGCTTTTTGAAATATTGAAGCCATTGCCTCATAAGACCTTTCAAACTCTTATTAAATATTCATTGTGACCGACTCTTTTAATCAAACAGCTGTATAACCCAAGATTGTGCATAGCCATATATCTCAAGTCTATGATCTCACCAAGTCTTACAAGTTGAACATGGGCCAGGTAACGACATCACTGCTTGCATGGAATCATCTCTAGCTATAGAAAATTGTGTCATTAGAAATTGCTTGCAAGCCCTAATACCCCAATATGCTATGTGAAGCAGCCAAATGTTGCCTTGGTGCCTTGTCCTTTCCCACCATGTACAGCAAGTCTCTGCAGTTCTACTTCCAGTATCAGGAGTTATTTCTTCTTCAATGCAGTTGAACATATGCTGTCAATAAAAACAACAGGAAACCAATTTAAGCATTTCTAGTCTGGACTCACTGTTCAAGATGGGCTAGCACTGCTGATGGTGGCTCATTCTCATGAGGCATGTAAAAAACAAAATTGCAAACCATCAGTGTATATTAAGGATCCCCTGGCATTTTTTCACAAGATTAGGGCATATTAGTTAGCTGTCCAAATTCAACCAGGGAAATTATACTCTTAATCCCTCCACATCCCCTGACGTTTTAAACATGTACAGTATTTTCTTTGTTTTCTGATTTAAGCAGCCAAGTACTGTTGCTGTGCACTATTAAACAGCCATTGCATCCAATCGTGGTGAAGATGTGCATGAAGAAGAGGGGAGGGGGTTGGAATAGTCCTATTAAGCCATTATCTTTAGACACTAGCTTGCCTCAAATTCAGTAAACTGAAAGAGAGAAAAACATGACTCAATTAGAACAGTTAAACAATATATGCCTCTTTCCAAACTCATAGAAAAGACCAGAAATAAATTCGATTTCTCTGCCATGTCCTGACCTACTAAAATTATGAACTTTACATAACATATCACAGAATTTTTTTTAAGGTCCATGAACTTTCTGCTGACTTTCAGGTCATGTTCTGAACTTTCTCAATGACCTGGTTTACATTCCTTCTCTCATCTCTGCCTTCTTCAATTATCCCCAATGACTTTAACATTCAAGTTGAAAAATCACTTTATCGGGGCAGCTAGGTGGCACAGTGGATAGAGCACCAGCCCTGAAGTCAGGAGGACCTGAGTTCAAATCTGGTCTCAGACACTTAACATTCCCTAGCTGTGTGACCTTGGGCAAGTCACTTAACCCTAATTGCCTCAGCAAAAAAAAAAAAAGAAAAATCACTTTATCAATCAGAACATGCAGTTCTTCAATATCTTCAACTCTTAATGTTTGCTACTCCACTTCAGTTGGGCAATGAATTGACATATTTTAATTGTCCTCTGAAATGGTACCACTCCCAAGATCCAGAACTTGGAAACTACATTCTCCAAATGCAAATCCAAAAGCCTGAATCTCCCACACTATCATTTATACTAAATTTTTGCCTTTTATTATGGCTTCTGGACTCCTGACCTCTACATATCCTTTCATTCCCTCTCCCATCCCTATCCTAGATTCATATGACTTCATATATTTCACTGGTTATTAATAAATAAGTCAATCAACTATCAACAAGAATTTATTAAGTGCTTACTGTAAGCTAGAGTCTATGTTAAGAAATGAGGATGCAAAGAAGAAGTAAAAATTAGCCCTTGACTTCAAGGCTAGGCAACAAGAACACAAATAAGTCCATTTAAGAAACATGCAGAGTATATAGTCCTACAGGAGAAAGTAATCTTATGAGAGAAAATACTAGCAATTAGTGGAACCAGGAAAAGTTTCCTACATAAAATATTGATTATAATAATACTGATATGTATTAAGGTACTAACCGTATAGTTTACAAAATGTTTCATAAATATTATCTCATTTTATTACTCATAATATCTCTGGTAGGAAGATGTGTTGGACAGAATGCTAGACTTGCAGTCAGGCATACCTGAGTTTGAATTCTGTTCTCAGATGCTTAATAAATGTCTAGTGACTAGTGCAATCACTTTTTCTTCTCTGAGCCCCAGTTTTCTTAATTGTAAGATGAAGATCATAGTACCTAGTATTAACTTTTCAGGTTGTCATGAAGATCAAATGAGATGAAATTTGTAAAGTGTTTTGGAAGTCTTAAAGCTCTGAATTAATGATAGTTATTATTCTTCATTAAACTCTTTCTTCCCTAGCTCCTAGAATAGTGCTATACTCGAAGAAGGGGCTTGATAAACAGTTGTTCAATTGACCAGTCAATAAAGATTGCACAGACTATCAACCAAAGAGATTATTTTGATTTATAGTCTAGTAACTTCCTATACGCAAACAAGAGTAATGAATTACTAGTTGACAATTGACACAGTTGAATTCATCAAATATTTTATCGTCTTTAGCTTTGGATTCAGTAAACCTGGGTTCAGATCCCATGACTTACTATTTGTGTGAGTCTAGGCAAGTCACTTAACCTTTCTGGGTCTCAGTTGCATAATCTTTTAACTAACAAGATCAATTCTCAAGTCCCTTCCTGCTCTAAATCCACAAGTCTATGAAACAAAAATGCATGCAAAATATTATGGGAGGCCCAGAAGGAAAATATCATTACCTATTGAAAAATTTAGCTCCACAAATAGGCTTAACAGCACTGATGAGAATGAAAAGAAGATTAGGAAGTCGGAGGTAGAAACAATAAAAGCTCAGAGAAGATGTGACTAAAGAGTTAAACATGATTGACTAAAAGAGTTAATGATTTTAAATCTGAACATAAGAGCCTTTCACAAAGACTGCTGCCATTTCTTTACCTTTAAAGATAAAAACAGGCTTTCTCACTTATCTCATTGCTGCTGGGATATTTCCTAATGGGTGTTATTTATGTAGCAACAGCAATGTATATCTAGACTCAACTTTGGCTTTAAAAATAAATATCCTTAATTGGTCTTTCTACTTAAGTTAAAGTCCTTTGGGACAGAATACCCACTAATACCCCAAGTGCTAATCTTAGGACTTATGATAAGACAAACCTGCTTCATTGCAACTTCACAGAACCATAGAATATCAAAGTCGGAATAGAGTTCTGAGGTCATCTACTCCAAATTACACCTACTCAAGAATTATCCACTATAGCATAACCAACAATTCTTTGCTTGACAACTTCCACTAAAGAACCCTTTACTTTATGAGGCAACTCATTCTATTTTTAGATAACACTAATTCGTCAGAAGTTTTCTCTGACATCCACTCCAAATTTGCCTCTGAAATTTCTACCCATGCTTCTTGGAACAAACTCCATAAGAACACATTCTTACCATCTCTTGTTACAGAATGAAAGTTGCTACTAAGGAATTGATATACAAGGTAAATAAAAGATGGGAAAAGAGCTTTTACTTACCCTTGAAGAATCCATCACCTTGCAAACTGAAATATATCTTCGAATGATGAAAGAATTGACAGAGATAATTGCTGAATCATGTTCAATGATATTTGAAAAATAATAGAACATAGAAGTGTTACTACATGAATGGAAAAGAGCACATGCCTTAATATTCCCAAAAGGGAAGAGAATATAAATGGAAAATTACAGGTCAGTGAGCATCTTCAATTACTTAAAAAAAAGATTGAATAATATTTGATTTTAAAAGAAATTATTAATGCTCATATAGAAAAAGCAGTGATCACAAAGAACTAATATTATTTTATCAAGAACATATGCCAATTTATTCTTATTGCTTTTTTGATAGAGTTGGCATAGAATATGTGCTTAATAAATGTTTATTATTTGATTAATTCCAATTTTATTGAATGACTGAACTCAACAAATTATAATTAATAGTGTCATGGCAAGTTAAAAAGAAATCTCCAGTGGTGAACTAAATGTTTCTTTAAGAACTTAGTTAAAGGTATAGGGTGAGTGACATAATACAGTGGACAGAGGCCTGGAACTGGAGTCAGTAAGACTTAAATTCAAACATAGCTTCAGACTCTTCCTAGCTGTGTGACCTTAAGCAATTTACTTAATTGCCTTTGTTTGCCTCAGTTTCCTCAACCACAAAATGTGGATAATAATAGGCACCTACATTACTGAGTTGTTGTAATGAGAAAATAATATTCCTGGCAGATGATTAAGTGCTTTATAAATGTTTGTTATTATCAAATTTATAGATGAAACAAATCTAGGAAATTATAACATTAGTTGATATAGCTAGAATCCAAAAACATATTATCAGGCTTGAATATAAGACTGGATCAAATAAAACTGAATTTAAAGGAGAAAAATATAATACTTTATACTTGGATTCAAAAGATTAACTTCACTAGTAAAAGATGGGAAACACATGGCTCAACAGAAATCTAAGCCAAAAATTATCCACAGGTATATTTTATTATTTTAAGCTCAATATAAGTCAACAGTGTTATGTGACAACCAAAATAAGCTTGTGTAATCTTAGACTACATTCAAACATTAACTGTATTCCGACAGAAGACAATAGTCTAACTGTACTCTGCCCTGCTCATATCACATAATAAGTATTATGTTCAGTTCTTGGGACCATATTTCAGGAAGATCATTGGTAAACTAGAAAATATCCATGAAAGAACAATTATAGCAAAGGGCCTTGACAATTACAGAGTAGATAATAGAGAGATGATAGATAGATGATAGATAGATGATAGATAGATAGATAGATAGGAAATATTTATGTAGTGTTTACTATGTTCATGGTACTGACCTATTTGTGGTGGAATATTCAAGCAGGCAAGACAGCCTCTGACCTAAAAGACTCCATAATATAATAATAATATAATGAAGAAATTAAATAAAGAAGATATAGAAAAGGGAAAGGGAAATGATATAGTGTGGAGATGGCCATGATGTGGTATGAAAGCCTAGAAGAAAGCAATATAAGGCAAAATCTCACCTATCTGTTCCAATGGTAGAGTCCAAGGTTCGGGTTTGTGGGAAAGGGAGGAAAGAAGATGAAGCTACTGGTTGCTACTTCAGGTCCATTCAACCCTATTTCAGCTAAACCATGCTTTTCATCAAGGCATTTGTGATGGCAACTGTGTGGTTTGGTCTCATAATCACAGCATAGCTTGTTATTGTTTGATTGCTATATTCAGTATCTGAAAGGATTTTATATGGAAGTGTAATGGAATTTGTTCTATTTGACCTTGGAAGTCAGAACTAGAAACAAACATAATGGCAAAATAGGGATTTATATTTGATGAAAAATTCCTGAGAATTATAGCTGTCCAAAAATGGGATGTGTTGCTTTGGAAGGTTATATTGTTGTCATAAGGTTGTCAAATATCCACCTGAATGCTCTTCATTAGGAAATGAGAAACTATGAGTATTTGCCTCTAACTCCTCCACCCAATATTAATGACTTCATATCATTACTATGAAGTAATATGATTCCATATTATTACTGGAAAAAAGCAGTTGTTTCACTTTCAGAAAATTCAGTTTACAGGAAGACTTTCATAACCTACTTTTAACCCCAAGTGCCTTCAGTAGGGTTTTATAATGATAAAAATCTGAAATACTGAGTTCCAAGCAAAATAAATCTGTTAGTAAACTAGAAAGTGCCAACAGATGGCTCAATGGCTTCTCAAGAACCAAAGACCCTGACTGAGACTGACAGACTTCTTTTATGCTCAAAAAGAGAAACTAATCACAATACATATTCATGAAATTAAAACATATTCATAGAATCTAATACATATTCATGGAATTTACAGAAACGAGAAGTTTCAGAAGAACATGGAAGTAGATTAATTTGTAAAATTTGTCTTAGGGGCATTCCTGACCCCACATGACAATATTAAAGGCAAAGTAATTGGATACCACAACAATATGCAATAAGAGTTTTACAATTTCTAGTCACACTAAGAGTTTCTGGGAATAGGAAAATGAAAAAAAAAAGCGCAACTCTTATGAAAACTTGATTAATATGATACTTGTGTCGATGTATCTTAGTTGAACATCATGTGGAAGGAAGGACTATATTTTTCTTTTTTCTAGTAAATTTATTTATTTTTGATATATATTGCTTTACAAATTATGTTGGGAGAGAAAAATCAGAGCAAAAGGGAAAAACTTTGAAGGAAAAAAAAAAGAGAAAGAAGAATTGAACATAGCATGTGTTAGTTTAAATTCAATCTCCTTAGTTCTTTTTCTGGATGCAGATGGCATTTTCTGTCCAAAATCTATTGGGATTGCTTTCAATCACTGAACCACTGAGAAGAACCAAGTCTTCCATAGTTAATCATCGTGCATTCTTGCTGTTATTTCATACAATGTGTTGCTGGTTCTGCTTGTTTCACTCAACATCAGTTCATGTTAATCTTTCCAGGCCTTTCTAAAATCAGCTTGTTCATCACTTTTATAGAAAAATAATATTTCATTATCTTTATAAACTGCAACTTGCTCATCCATTACCCAACTAATTGGCATCTACTCATTTTCCAAGTCTTTGTTACCACAAAAAGAGCTGCTACAAACATTTTTGTATATATGGCTCCTTTTCCTTCCTTTATGATTTCCTTAGGATATAGACCCAGTAATGGAACTGCTGGGTGAAAAGGTATACAAAGGTTAATAGCCCTTTGGGCATTTTTCCACATTGTTCTCCAGAATGGTTGGAGCATTTCACAACTCCACCAACAATGCATTATTGTCCCAGTTTTCCCTCCAACTTTTCTCATTATCTTTTCCTGCCATTTTAGCCAATCTGAGAGGTGTGGTACCACAGAGTTGTTTTAATTTGCATTTTTCTAATAAATAGTGATTTTTTTATTAAAGCTTTTTATTTGCAAAACATATGCATGGGTAATTTTTCAACACTGACCTTTGCAAAGCTTTCTGTTCCAAATTTTTCTCTCCTTGCCTCCACCTCCTCCCCTATATGGCAGGTAGTCTAATACATGTTAATTATGTTAACATATATGACAAATTGAATATATGTATACATATTTATACAGTTATCTTGTTGTACAGGAAAAAATCAGATGTACAAGAAAAAAACCTGAGAAGGAAAACAAAATGCAAACAAACATCAAGAGGGAAAATGCTGTGTTGTGATTCATACTCAGATCCCACAGGCCTCTCCCTGGGTGTATATGGCTTTCTTAATCACTGAACAATTGGAACTGTTTTTGAAACATTTCATTGTTGAAGAGAGCCATGTCCATCAGAATTGATCATCATATAGTCTTCTTGTTGCCATGTATAATGATCTCCTGGTTCTGCTGATTTCAGTCAGCATCAATTCATGCAAGTTTCTCCAGGCCTCTCTGAAATCTTCCTGCTTGTTGTTTCTTACAGAAAAATAATATTCCATAATATTTATATGCCATAATTTATTCAGCTGTTCTCCAATTGATGCGCATCCATTCAGTTTCCAGTTTCTAAAAAGAGGGCTGCCCCAAACATTTTTGCCCTCCTTTAAGATCTCTTTGGGATATAGGCCCAGTAGAAACTGCTGGGTCACAGTTTGATAATTTTTTGAGCATAGTTCCAAATTGCTCTCCAGAATGGTTGGACCCGTTTACAATTCCACCAACAATGTATCAGTGTCCCAGTTTTCCCACATCCCTCCAGCATTCGTCATTATCTTTTCCTGTCATCTTAGCCAAACTGACAGGTGTGTAGTGGTATCTCATAGTTGTCTTAATTTGCATTTCTCTGATCAATAGTGATTTGGAGCACCTTTCCAAATGACTAGAAATAATTTTAATTGCTTCATCTGAAAATTGTCTGCTCATATCTTTCAAACCATTTATCGATTGGAAAGTGGCTTGAATTCTTATAAATTTAAGTCAATTCTCTATATATTTTAGAAATGAGGCCTTTATGCTGATTCACTTCCAGGCTGGGCAATTGGAATCAGGTCCAGGGTTCTCAGTGGTTTACAATCTATCTTTTATAAAAGGCAGATCTGCCAAAGCATCTGTTAGAAACCAGAACAGAGTGTACTAAGAGGCTCACAGAAACTTCCCAGGTGGTTAGAAACTGCCACTCTCTGAGTCCTGGCCTGGCTTCCTGCCCTGGTCTCCCCATGCTGCAGTCTGAGCTCGGCAGACTGTCCTCCTGCCCGATTAAAACAGACCTGTTCTGAAGTTCTTCCAAGGTAACTTCTTCTGGGAATGTGTTGTACTCCAAATATTTGTGGTTGCTTTGACTCCAGAACCAATTTAGAGGCTTAATCTGCTATTGATTTGAGAGAATGTCAAAGGAGGTCACAGAGAGTCGTGTCTGCACTCTGCCATCTTGGCTCTGCCCTCTAATCAATAGTGATTTAGAGTATTTTTTCAGATAACAATAGATGGCTTTGATTTCAGCATCTGAAAATTGTTCATTTCCTTTTACCATTTATCAATTGTATTCTTATAAATTTGACACCATTATTTATATATTTTAGAAATGAGACCTTTATCATAAACATTGGTTGTAAAGATTTTTTGCCAGCTTTGTCCTTTCCTCTTAATCTTGCATTTGTTGGTTTTGTTTGTGTAAAGACAAAAGAAAAGAAAGAAAGAAAGAAAGAAAGAAAGAAAGAAAGAAAGAAAGAAAGAAAGAAAGAAAGAAAGAAAGAAAGAAAGAAAGAAAGAAAGAAAGAAAGAAAGAGAGAGAGAGAGAGAGAGAGAGAGGGAGGGAGGGAGGGAGGGAGGGAGGGAGGGAGGGAGGGAG
>JAJPUD010002791.1:249437-272469 GCA_023553655.1 Myrmecobius fasciatus
GAAGGAAGGAAGAAAGGAAGGAAGGAAGAAAGAAAATGCTACTGGGAAAGAATAGAGGACCACTACAAGTAACTTCAGTTCTAATCATGCAGCTGGCCAAACTGAAAGGAAACTTATCTGGTGATAAAAGTCTAAGGCTATAAATAGCAATATTCTATAGCAACTGGAATGTAAAATCTTCAAATCAAGGTAAGCCAGGTGTGGTCAAAGAAAAGATAGAAAGATCAAACATCAACACCTTGAGTTTCGGTGAATTTAAATGGATGGGAATGGATGAATTTGTCCAGTGATCATTAAGGCAAGAATCCTTTAGAAGAAATGTACTAGCTCTTACTGTCAAAAAAAAAAAAAAGATGAGAAAAACAGTACTGGGGCATAATATCAAAAAGCAACAGAATGAAATCCCTTTGAATCCAAGGCAAACTGTTTAACATCACAATAATATAAATCTAAGCTCCAACTACTGATACCAAAAAAGGCAAAGCTGATCATTTCTTGAAATAGCATCCCCAAAAAATGTCACATTCATCATAGGGGATTAGTATGCTAAATTAGGAAATCAATAAATCATTGGAATAATAGGAAAGTTTGGATCTTGAGAGTCCTTTAGACTCTCAAGGAGATCAAATCAATCAATCTTTAAAGAAATTTAATTCAGGCTATTCACTAGAAGGTCAAATACTGAAGCTGAAGCTTAAATACTTTGACCACAGTGAGAAGATGACACTTATTGAGAAACACCCTAATGTTGGGAAGGATTGAAAGCAAAAGGAAAAAGGGACGACAGAGGATGAAACACATAGATAATTTAGGGAAATTTAAACATGAACTTGGACAGATTTCAGGAGAGAGTGGGAAAATGGAAAGGGTCCATAGGGTCACAAGGAACCAGATATGACTTAACAATTGAGCAACAATAA
Organism: Myrmecobius fasciatus; assembly: GCA_023553655.1. Lineage (NCBI taxonomy): Eukaryota > Metazoa > Chordata > Mammalia > Dasyuromorphia > Myrmecobiidae > Myrmecobius > Myrmecobius fasciatus. The sequence continues at coordinate 250,358 of JAJPUD010002791.1, forward strand.
AGACATCTGTAAATTTAGCTGAGCTCCAACAAGAAAAAAGCACCCCATACTCTGACAGAATTCACATCCAATCTTCTAACAAAAGCAAAATTCAGGCAAACAAAAGAATAAATAATCATATATAAGGCTAGATAACTGATTACATTGTCAAGATAGAGCCTCATATTGGTTTGATTGTTTCAGTGCCCCTCCTTGATTCTTAAAAAATGTCTTTTTGTGCATCATTTATTTATAATTACCTAGATTGGTTTGATTCTGGTAACACTTATCTCAATTTATCAATCATGATTAACAAGGAAACTATCAAAAGTTTCTTAAGCATTAGCTTTAGTACAATAATTAATATACCAATTAACATTAAGCCAAAATAAACTACAAATCTAGAGCAATAAGAGTATATTTGACTATAATAACTAGTATGTCATCCCCACTTAAACCAGGCAAAAATTTCAGAAAACCAAGAAGAGGGATCATACAATGTATTGCCAATATCAATTACATAGGTCTCTTGTAACAATTTGCTGGGTTTCATATATAATTTTTGGAACCTATGAATGTTTGTAACAATTTCTCCTGACACTGATAAATGAACAATAGGATTGATGGATGGAAGCTCAGGTTCCTCCTTGGGCAGCAGTAGGAATATTTAACACCTTACAATCCTGCAAGACCATTTTAGTTGATAAGTTTACTTCTACCTATAGAGAGGGGAGGGCATTGAAGATTTCAGAAATGCTTTGGACTAATTTCTCAACCTCTATGGAAAGATTTCTAATTGAATGAATTACAACTTGTCCAAAGAATCTTTTGTCCATGAGTAGATTTAGCAAAATAATTGCTGTAAGGTTTCTGTTCCCTTCCCCCAATAATCTCTCCTGTTGGATTTATGCCACCATGGCCCTAAATTTCCAGTGATTTATTTTATCTATCAGCCCTTTAGAATGAATAAAAACTGATAAAATAAGGGCTACATAGACAATTCAGCATGTCCTTTACCAATCTGGGGGGGAAAAGAAACAAAAGCTAAACCAGCACAAATGAAAAATTGGCCTGGGGTTACTAGTCCCCATGGCAACTCTTAAATCATCTCTGATTTGCTTTTCTAAAACTGTCTTATCACTATAAGTGAAGGTTATAAATGAGAGGTCCCTGGGTTAAGGGACATCTTTGTTCTTAAAGAGACAGGTTTTAGTGTAGATAAATGGGTGGGATTTGTTAATACTCAGGGATAAAAGAGTAAGGTTATGTTTTGCATTGTTTCTCATATTTGTAATAATTGTTTGAGTTTTATTTTTAGTAATACAAAGAGGCAAGGCTGGCAATGGTAGTTCAAGGAGTATTGATAATGGAAAAGGTATTTCCTTCAGATTCTATATAAAAAGGTGCAGGGTTCTGGGAATATTTAAGAGACTACATTGTTATGGCTACTGGGGTTTGCTAAGGAGACAGACTGTAGTTGGCACTGTAGACTTTACAATTAGCAAAAGCAAAAGACACAAATGGCCTTTCAAAGAGCATGATATGTTGCTAATTTCTTCAATTACTGATTGTCCTAATTGACCCAAATAGAAAAAAACATGGGTCAGGACTTCTTTACTGTATATGATGACAGATCCAGGATCCATGTGCTCTAATAGCTGTAGTGTGATATAGATTATGGCTTACTTGATTAAGAATACCTATCATAGCATTATTCATTGCCTATTTTTTTTTTCAGAAAGACTGAACTGGAGAAGAGAGAACGATGAGTAACAGTCTAAGATCAGATAATAGGGAGGGTATTTTATTAGTGGTATGATAAGTTAGAATACACAGACTAAAGCAGTTATTAAAATAAACGGGAACTAGCTTTTTAAATTTGGCCAGACATTCCTAAAAGAATGGAGGTTTTCCAATATTACAGGGATTATAAAAGTTGAAAAAATTGTTAGGCTTATGAATTGGTAGGGTTTGGTATTTTTCCCGTAAGCACTGGATGCAAGACCCTGTTGCATTGCCCATATGCAGTTACTGGTCATAGTTCCAGAGATAAAAGAAGTATTAGCTCACCAGTGCTTGTGCAACATGAGTACAGGAGCTCTGATCGCATTTCTGTGGTGGAGAAAAGTATTTGTGGTCACTTGCAGACTAGAGCACAGGCCAGGAGAGCACTGACCATATTATCTCCTTAAATCATATCACCTTGGAAGAACTGAAAACCTATAAACAGCCAGAGCTAGCTCTCAAGATAGCAGCAAAACAATCCTGAAACATGGGATAAGGTCTCCCAATCCCAAGTAAGCAGAACCCAATTATGAAAAGAGAATTAATGATAAAGGAGGCACAAAAATTTTTGAAGAAATTAACACCTTAAAAAAAACAGAATTTGCCAAAAGGTAAAAGAGGCACAAAAATCCACTGAAGATAAAAATTCTCTTTAAAAAAAAAAGAGTTGCTAAAGGGAAAAAGATGTAAAATTCACTGAAGAAGAAAAAAAAATTCTTAAAAAGTAGAATTAGAAAAATGTAAAAAATAAGTACAAAAGGAGGGGAAATGACATTTAGTGAAAGAGATGATTTCCTAGCATTCCTGATGAAAACATCAGAGCTGAATAGAAAATTTAATTTTCAATACAAGACTCAAGAGAAGCACAAAAGTGTAAACAAAAAGGAGAAATCATATAGGATTCAATAATGTTAATTTTTTCCTACTACATGACAAAATGAAACATGTAACTCCTAAAAACTTTATTATTAGTAGTACAGTTAGAAGGAGTTTATATAGACAGAGGACATGTATGTGAAATGGGATGATTTAAAAAATAAATTAAAGAGGGAAGCACTGAAAGAAAGGGGAAGGGAAATGTAGAATAGCTAAATTATCTCACAAAAGCAGACACAAAAGGAAGAATGTTTTACAGTGGAAATGAGGAGGTACTGGTTAATGTTTGAACCTTACTCTCATCAGGATTGGCTCAAAATGGGAATAAAATACACTTTCTATTGGGTATAGAAATCTATATTGTCTTACTGGGAAGTAGGGAGAAAAGAGAAGGTGAAGTGATTAAAAAAGGAGTCAAATGGAGGAGGCCTTGGTCAAAAGCACAACAGATTTTTGAAGAGATATTGGAGAAAAAGGAGAAGCAAGGAAGGGAAAAGAGGGAAAATAGGATGAAAATAAATACACAATTAATAATTATAACTGTGAATATGAATAGGATCAACTCACCTATAAAATGGAAGTGGATAGCAGAATAGATTTTTTTTTAAATTCAACAATGTGTTGCTTTCAAGGAACACATTTGAAGCTGAGTGACATACTCAGAATAAAGTTAAGAAGCAGAAACAGAATCTATTATGCTACAGTTGACATTAAAAAACAAAGGCAGAAGTAGTAATCATGATCTCAGGAAAAGCAAAAATAAAATAATTAAAAGAGATCATGAAATTGCATTTTGTTGAAGTTTTGTGAGGAAAAATATGCAGTTCTATCCTTGGTGTACTTAATAAATTAAATAAAGGGGAAGGACAGCAGGATACTTTAGGTGAATCTCAGAACATTTTTTGTCTATAGGAATCTTAAGCTCTTTTTTCATGTACTGTCCTGAACTCTGAAGGTTGTAGGGAGTGTGAAACTTAGGAGTTATTCCTATAGACCTGAGAGAGCACAGTATCAGTAAAATGAGACCTTCTCTCAGAATCAATACAAGCAGGAGGCCCAGACCTAGGAACAATTTCCTTGAGAAGGACTTTACCAACAAATTGAGCATTAGCTTTGTAGATGCTCAGATGTAGTGTGTGCTAAGGAGCAACTATCAAAAGTCATAGCTTAGAAGGCATGCTGATAAAATGCATAACACGCTGTACAAGCACCACAAACCTGAGTGCTGATGTCCATATCAACTATTCCTTGAGTGTCAAAATATACATACACACAAACAATGAATAAACCAACACACTTAGGGAGAGAAACTCCAGGAGAGGAGTGGCTTACCATTCTCAGTCACCCAGAGTCCCAAAACCTATTTTGCCTTACATGGTTGTTTCCATGTTTTCAATTTCAGGGTCATTATAATGGAAGAGAGACCCCTGAAAGACATCAGGACTAGAAGATTTTGCATATCCTAAATGTTAGATGAGAGGTATCATAGGTGAGCTGGTCCTTCCAAGGAAGCTCATTTTGTCACACCTTCAGCCTGATTGATTTCTTTTGGGTTGGTTCTCTAAATGTGGGCAGAGTGGTGAATAATAGAGCACTTAGAACTTGTGCAGCAGATGGAAGGTCCTCGATGTTATCTGCATTAGCAATGACCTTAACAGATGAATTCAGGAAACCTCTCTGTAACCATACCATCTCAATGGCATGACAGTCTTGAAAGGCTTATCAGGAGTCAGTGTAGATATGGACACTTTCTTCCTCAGTAGCCTGAGATAACAAGGAAGCAGCCCAGTTTCACAGACTACAAAAACACCTGTGTATTTGTCACCATCCTACATACAAAGGAACCATCAGTATATAGTGTCAAGTGGGGTCTTTTATAAGGGTATCAAAAACATCATTGAGAGGTTTCTCAGCCATCTCTACCACAGAGAATAAACACAGAGGGGCTTACCTAAAGTAGATAGATCAGGGAGAAGTGTGACAGGGCTCAAGATGGAATACTGCTTCAAAGGCACATTCTCTCTACCCAGAAACTGCACCCCATGTCTTGCAAGTCTCTGAACAGAAAAGACTTGAATGCAATATCTCAATAACAAACATCTCATGGGAATACTGCACTATAATCAGGGCTCCTAAAATTAGATCACATGCATTTTCCATCAGAGCAGTGGCAGTCATCACTCAAACAAGGCAGAAAGCCTGCAGCCACCAGATCTAGCTGGGCAGAGTAATATACCATAGGGCAAATAGAGGATTTGAGGGCCTGATGAGAACCCAGATGCTCATGAACAAAGAGAGAGTCCAAGTTCTAGAGCTTATAGAGGCTCTTTTCAGGTCAGTAAGAGGAGTGAGATGTTCAATCTCTAGGTACAGAGGTTCTGGAAATCAATCTTTAGTCAAAGAAGTCAGAGGCTGGCAATCTTAGCCTCTGGAATCCATTGATGGCAGTAACCAGCTGCACCCAGGATGGTATGAAACTCCTTCTTAGTCTCAGGTGGTGACTGCTACTGAAGGGCTTGCACACACTTCAGTGAAACAATTCAGACACCAGCAGACAGAAGAAAACCAAGATACTCAAACTGGGAGGCACAACAGTATTTTCATTCTGGAGATTTTGTGGTCTGTTTCATGGAATTGGAAAAGATGTTGGCTTCTATCTCTAAGTCTATCCCTATACTGGGTACAAATTAAGAGCAGGTTTTCTACAAGATTGGAGTCACTAAAGGTGACTGAAGATAAATCCTGCTGCAGAATTTAAGAGAAGATTGGGCTTTGAACATATTGAGGCAAGTGACTCCATATCCATTGTCTTACTCCAGGTGAAGACAAAATGGTATTGGGAATATGGGTAAAAAGGAATGCTCATAAAGGTAAGAATAAATCTATCAGAGTAAAGCAGATGGTTACTTTCAATAACTAAAACAATGTGAGCTCAGAAAGCTCTATCATAAGTTGAGCACATATAATCTTTATGCACATTTGAAATGAAGATGTTTTTAAATGTGCACATTATGCAGAGAGGCCCTGGGCTACTGTCTTCCATGTTTCCTAACTGAAAGTAGAGAAATCTTGACAGTGTCCTTGTATTGCTTCCTCTGGGTGACTAGAAATAGTACAAACATTTATAGTATGAGGTCTTATACAAAGTGATAGATTTAGACTTCTTAACAGAAAATGAGTGTTACAAGATGATTTGCATGAATTGATGATATGTTGACCCTTGAGAGAATTGATAATAGAAGAAATACTCTCTATGGCTTCAAGGGACACGGCTTTTTGAAGCTTAGGTAGTAGAGGTCCTCCTTTGGTTTTAATAGGTACAGCAAACTTTAGCAATCTAACATCTGAGGGGGAATATATAGAGGGATTTCCTGACTAATTGCAAGAGGAAATATAAATAACTCATCTGAGAGGCTCCATGGAAATATAGGAATTTTTTTTGGAATATTCATTGAAATCTATAAGCATCAGAAACATGAACAATGAGTCCTCAGGGACATGTAAAGACAAAGATCCATTATGGGAAAATGAAATAATGGCTCTATGCTTGCATAGAAGGTCCTGACCCTCTCGAGGATTGAAAAAAAAAAAAGGAATGCTTTACTAGGAAAGGGCCAGAAGTGATAACTCAGAAAGAGCCTGGGGGTTTCCAGAAACTGCAGCAACACTGAGCAGCAACAAAAGTATAATCAGGATCAGTTTTTTTTTGATAGAACTACCCTAGTTGCTTCACTATGAAGTAAACAATTATAGAATATATCACCAATTTTAACAGTAATATGGGATTCTTTGTTGGACTACTGGGGCTAGAACATTGGTATCAGGGAAGACAGGCAAAAAGATTTGGGCTCTGCCCTGTAGACCAAGCCTTACCACAGATGTCCTGGATTCCTTCTGAAACTACTTATCCCCTTTATCTTAAAAGTCCTATTGTTATATGATGTTATTGTTGTCTCTTTGTTCTTCAGCCCTGCCTGGCTAGGTGGCCTTTCTCCTGACAATAAAAGCACTCTAAGGGCTGACTTCTCTGAGCTCTAGGCTGATAAGTGGCTATAGCTGATATGTTCACATGACTATGATGTTTGAAGCTTGAGGTTCTTTCTGGGCTATTGTAAAAATTGCTTATAAAAATTTTAGGTTTTACTTTCTCTGTTCCTCTCAGTTTTTTCCCCATGTATAGATAGATAGATAGATATTTATATATATATATTTATATATGTGTGTATGTATGTATGTATAGATGGATAGATAGATAGTACTTTTGAGTTTACTAATGTACTTTTTATTTCTTCTAGTGTATGTCTTCTGGAAGTGTTTTTGAATTTCAGGAATGGAATGGTTAATAAAAGCTGAATTGAGGATTCAATTCTGGGATTGGTTTGTCCTGCTTTCCATAATTGTTAGAAGTGAGATTTTTAATCCTTATCTTGGTAGTTCTGCTACTAGAAAACTGCTATGATATATTTCACTGTCATTCGTGTAACTACATTACCACTTTGACCACCAAATATAACTTCATCTCCTTTCTCTTACTAATCTCTTACCAGCGAATTTTACTTTTCAGGTATAAAGAGTATGTTCTTCTGAGACATACACATAGAAGATGAGGTTGATGCATGTATTGTCAGAGCTAGTTTAATAAGCTCCAAAAGAAAGAGTGGGGCAAAAGAGCCATTAGATTGTCTATAAAACTGAAGTCTACAAGGTCTTTGCGTTGGTATGCCTTGACAATCTACCAACACCATGCCAGGAAACTAAATTATTTCCATTTGGATTGTCTTAAGAAGATTCTGAAGATCACCTGGCAATCAGAAAACTGAGGTCCTTATGCAAACTGAACTGCCGAGTATTAAAATTCTATCACAGAAAATGCAAGTCTGATGGGCTGACCACATTGTTTAAATGCCAAACATGCATTGGTCTAAAAGACTAATTAGGGAGAACTCATACAAGGCAAGCTGTCACATGCAATACAAGGACATTGTCAAAGTTTCTCTGAAGAACTTTCAAATATGAAACATGGGAGACAGTAGCACAGGACTTCTATATGGTTTGCCTATGCTGTCCGCTAGCAAAGCAGAATGGCAGTAGCTCAAAAGAGATGTACAAATTTAAAATCACGTCTACTTCAAATGTTCATAAGGATTATATGGGCTCAACCTGTGATAAAGCTTTCTGAGCTTGTATTGGTCTAATTATCCAGTCAGATATACTATACATTGACCCCAACATCTTGATGTTATTTTGGTCCTTTTCAATAACAAATGATAACAAATGATGATTATATTCTCAATATTATTGCCACATATTTTAAAATATATTTTATTAATTTTAAAATATTTTCCAGTCACATTTGAACATTTTTAACATTAATTTTTTTTTAAAATGTTGACTTCCTCATTCTCCTCCTCCCATCCCTCCTTGACTCTTGGAAAAGGCAAATAGTATATCAATTATGCTAATGGAGTTATGTGAAACATTCTCATATTAATTTTGCCATGTATTCTTAAGTCACTTTGAATCTATATATTTTGTCTACCCAATGAGATTGTGAACTCCTAAAAACAGGGCTAAATGAAATAAATTGAAATCCTTCTCTTTTCCACAGCATGATACAATGGAAAGAACTCTAGCTCTGGAACCAAAGGATGTGAGTTCAAAATTTTGCTTTTGATTTTACTACCTGTGAGTCTTTAAAAAGCTCATTTTACTTCTCTGGGATTCAGTTCCCTCATCTATAATATGAAATTATTTGATTAGATCATCTCAGAAATCCTTTCTACCTTATTGAATAAATAAACAATTTTGCCTGAGAGAAAAAGATAGAGAAATATAGAGAAATTTACTATGAACTAGAAATCACATGGATTTTTAATAAAAATTTTTGCTTGGTATAAACAAAAATCTACTAAACCTAGGTTACCATATACATATGTATATATAAATATTGGAAATACAATAAAATAGCTCACATTTTATATAACACTTTATGTTTGACAAAGTGCTTTACATATTTGATACTGTGGAAGAAAAATATTATTATTGGTACTATACTTATCAGTTTTAGGCTTAAGTCTGTTTGCCTCAGTTACCTCTAAAATAGAATTAATAGCAGGATGTGGTTTTTGTGAGGTTCAAATGAGATAATAATAGTAAAATGCCCCCACATAGTAGGTACTATATAAATGTTAATTATTATTATTATATCTGCCAGAAAAAAAAAATTTATTTGATTTATCATTAATGTAATTCCAAGCCATTGCTAAATTAGAGAAACAGAGATAGACAGAAATAGATTGAAAGACTGAGAAAAACAAAGACTAAGAAATATGCAAAATAGCATAGTCCCCCATGTTTTCTGAAATGACTTTCAAGATAATTTCAGGTAACATTTATAGATATCTTCAACAAATAAATGACGTTTTAAAATGGACTCTGGGTAAACATTAAAAAATACTTGATTAACCAAGTTATCATTAACCACTTTAGGGTAAACAAAGGAGTGTCCTCCATTCTATTAGTATCTTATTTCTTTCCCACTAGGGAAAGATAGATTCTGGAGTCAACTACTTAAGGAAATGTGAAAGAAATGGCATAACCAAAAAAGAGTAAAGTTTGGCTATTACCTTTGATTCACTTCTTCAGGAACACCTTTTTTTTTTCTTTGATTTATCACTTACCTTTTCCAGGAGATTTTGTAAAGTATTTGAAGAGAGTATTTTTTAACAATTCTTTACAATAATCAAACAGTTAGGAAGAGGGGAAGATAGGAGGGTAAAGACAATTAATTTGGTTTTGAACCTGTGTGTTTAAGATGGTTAAAGACATCCAGTTCAAAATGTCCAATAAACAACTGGAGATGCAAAACTGAAGATCAAGACAGAAGTTAGAACTGGGTTTTTGTTGACATTTGAAACAATTTAATTCAATTCACTTACAAAATATTGAGTACCTACTATGTACATTGGAGCTTTTCTGGCACCATGTAAGATATAAAAGAAGTGAAAAATCATGATTACTCTTTAAAATTCATCTTTTAAGTTTTCCATTTTTCTCTTAGTTTTAAAAAATAATGTTTTTTTTCAAAATACTTGCAAAGAAAATTTTCAACATTCAAGCTTGCAAAACCTTGTGTTGCGAAATTTTCTCCCTCCCTCCACTAACCCCCTCTCCTAAACAGAAAGTATGCAAATTTTCTAAAAAATATTCCATATTTATTATGCTGCACAAGAAAAATCAGATCAAAAGGGGGAAATATGAGGAAGAAAAAAAAACAACCAAGCAAGCAATAACAAAAAAGGTGAAAATACTCTGTTGTAACCCACATTCAATCCCCAAAGTCCTCTCTGCATGCAGATGACTCCATCACCAATGCACTGGAATTGCCCTGAATCACCTCATTGTTAAATAGAGCCAAAGTTTGTTTGTTTTTTATGATGAGTGAAACCTAGGTTTATTTATTTATAAAAGGGGGGAGGCATCATCAGGGAGAGATAGAAGATAGGTGGCAATCTGATGGAAAAGATGGAATGGAATAGGATCACCTATGCATGTAAAGGAGTTACCCTTGGAAAGGAAAAAGATCACTGCTCTCTATAGCAGAAGATGTATAATATGAGATGAGGAAAGAAGTTCTTGCTAAATGACTTCAATTTTATAATGAAATATAAGACAGTTCTAAGCTAAGAGTATGGGGAAAGTGCAGTCATAGAAGGTTTGAAGAAAGATTTTTCTAGAAAGTTTTGGGAAAGTTACTGTGGTGAAAGAGATAACAAGTAAAATAGAGTGATGTAAAAAGCTTTGCCTTATCATAGTTAGGGCCCGGTTGAAAATTAGGTTATAGTACAATCAATCAATATGGTTTTATGATTTTTTGCAGTAAGTGAGGAGAAATAAAAGTAGAGGGGGCAGAGCCAAGATGGTGGAGAGGATACATGTTTCTTTTTGACCTCTTCCCATGACCCTCAGACTAATTAGCAAATCTGGCTTCTGAATTAGTTCTGCACTGGCAGAACCCACAAATATTGGGAGTGTAACAAATTACCAGCAGGAAATAATTTCAAATATCTCCAGAAAAGGTCTATTTCAATTGGGCAGGGAGGGAGGCAGGCCAAACCACCAGAGCAAGCAGTGCTGACTCGGGGAAGTGTGGGTTCCAAGCGATGGAGAATCTTCAGGGAGGAATCTAGAGCAGTGTTGGCTACTCTGCCCTGGCTGCAAGTCAGAAGATCAGCAGAGAAGTTATAAAACATCCAGCATAAACACAAAAGGTAAATAATGAACCCCAAAATGCCAGAAATTCATGAGATCTGACCACAGCAAACCAGCACCAGGAGTGAGTCATCACTGACCCAGCACAGCTGCTGCCTCTTGTAGAGGAAGCTTAGACAACTTCCACTGCCCTAAAAGCAGACCTCAACCTTTTAAAAAAAGGAGTAAAAAAGCAAAAAGAATTCTGACCAAAGCTAGTTTTTATGGTGAAAGAGAAGAACAAATTTTAAATGCTGAGAAGACTTAAAGCAGATCTTCTCCAGATGAAGCACCAAAGGGTGATATAAATTGGTCACCATCACACAAGGCTCTCCTAGAAGAAATTAAAAAGTATCTTAAAAGAGAGCTAGAAGAAAAATGGGGAAAGGGAATGAGAACTTTGCAAAAGGGTTTGGAAAAGGAAACACAGAAATTATCTGAAGAAAATTTATTACAAAATAGACTTAGTGAAGTGGAAGAAAAACATATAACTCCTTAAAAACTAGATTTGACATAATGGGGAAAAACAATTCCCTGAAAAACAGAATTTGTGGAATGGAAAAAGAAAACAACCACCTGAAAAACAGAATTGTGAAATGGGAAAAATATCCATAGAACAAAACAACTCATTTAAAAATTCAATTGGACAAATACAAAAAGAATTAAAAAGAGTAAATGAAGAAAATAATTCACCAATAATCAAAACTGAACAAATGGAAATGTATGGCTCAATGAGATATCAACAATCAGTCAAGCAAAACCAAAAAAAATGAAAAAAATAAAAGAAAATGTGAAATATTTAATTAGGAAAACAAATAACCTGGAAAATAGATCTAGGAAAGGCAATCTAAGAATCATTGAACTTGCTGAAAACCATGATGAAAAAAAATGCCTAGACATAATTTTTTCAAAAAAAATCATCAAAGAGAACTGCTCTGATGTCATAAAATCAGAAGGTAAAATAGCCATTGAAAGAATTCACCGAACACCTCCTGAAAGAGACCCCAAAATTAAAACTCCAAGGAATATCATGGTTAAATTTCAGAACTATTGGACCAAGGAAAAATATTGCAAGCAGCCAGAAAAAAAAAAAAAATTCGAATACCAAGGAGCCATAGTAAAGATTATCCAGGACCTAGCAGCTTCCACCTTAAAGGACCAAAGACCCTGGAATCTGATAATCTAAAAGGCAAAGGAACTTGGAATGCAGCCAAGAATAAACTACACAAGTAAACTGAGCATTTTTTTTTTCAGGGAAGAAGATGTGCATTCAATAAAACAGGTTAATTCTATTTACTTCTGATGAAGACCAGAGCTGAACAAAAAATTTGACCTCCAAATGTAGACCTCAAAAGAAGTATAGAAAGAAAAGAACTCTTGAGAACTGTATCTCTGTTATGGGTATACATAGTGCTAGTATAATTTGATTTTACTGGAATGGGGATTGTACCAGGAAAAAAGGGAAAAGGGGAGGTACAATGAGCGAAATTACATCTCACAAAGAGGCAAAGGAAACCTATTATAATTGAGGAAAAGAAGGGAGGGGGATGACATTGTTTGAATCTTATTCTCATCAGATTTCACTCAAAGAGATAATATTAGACATATTTGGTTTCACAGAGAAACTTCTCTCACATTATAGGAAAGTAGGGGGGAAAGGGGAAAAAGGGAAAGGGTAAGCTAATAAAAGGGAAAACAGAAATAGGAGGGGGAAAGTCTAATAAAGGCAGAGGGACTCTAAAGGGGGAGGGCTGCTTGAAGCAAGTGGTACTCATAAGTAAAATACTGGGGAGGATGGAAAGGGAAAAGGAAAAGAGTATAATTTGAAGTAAATATGATGGTAGGAAATACAGAATTAGTAGTCTTAACCATAAATGTGAATGGGGTGAACTCTCCCATAAAGCAGAAACAGATAGCAGAATGAATTAAAAGCCAGAACCCTACTATATGTTGTTTAGAAGAAACACATGTAAAGCAGAGGGATACATACAGAGTAAAGCTAAAAGGCTGGAGCAGAATCTATTAGGCTTCAGGAGAAGTAAAAAAAAAAAAAAATTTTAAAAAGCAGGGGTAGCCACCCTGAGCTCAAATCAAGCAAAAGCAAAAATTGATCCAATTAAAAGAGATAATGAAGGAAACTATTGTTAGTCTCAAAAATGAAAAGGGAGAATTTTCCACCAATGAAGAGGAAATTAGAACAATATTTAGGAGTTATTTTGCCCAATTTTATGCCAATAAATTTGATAACCTAAGTGAAATAGAGGAATACCTATAAAAATATAAATTGTCCAAGTTAACAGGAGAGGAAATAAATTACTTAAATTTTAGAAAAAGAAATAGAACAAGCTAGTAATCAACTCCCTAAGAAAAAAATCTCCAGGGCCAGATGGATTTACATATGAATTCTACCTAACATTTAAAGAACAATTAACTCTAATACTATATAAACTATCTAAAAAATAAGGAATGAAGGACTCCTACAAAATTCCTTCTATGATGCAGACATGGTATTGATACCTAAATCAGGTAGGATGAAAACAGAGAAAGAAAATTATAGACAGATTTTTCTAATTAATATTGATTCAAAAATTTGAAATAAAATATTAGCAAATAGATTATAGAAAGTTATCCCCAGGATAATACACCATGACCAAGTAGAATTTATACCAGAAATGCAGGAGTGGTTCAAAATTAGGAAAACTACTAGCATAATTGACTATATCAATAAGCAAACTAACAAAAACCATATGATTATCTCAATATATACAGAAATAGCATTTGATAAAATCCAATATTCATTCCTATCAAAACTATTAGAGAGTATAGGAATAAATGGATTTTTCCATAAAGTAGCCAGTATCAACTATTTAAAACAATGAACAAGCATCATATGTAATGGGGATAAATTGGAACCATTCCCAATAAGATCAGGCGTAAAAGAAGGTTGCCCACAATCGCCATTACTTTTCAATATTGTATTTATTAGACATGCTGGCTTTGACAATAAGAGAAGAAAAAAAAAGATGAAAGGAATTAAAGTAGGTAATGAGGAAACCAAATTATCACTCTTTGCAGATGATATGACGGCATACTTAGAGAACCCTAGAGAATCAACTAAAAACCTATTAGAAATAATCCACAACTTTAGTAAAGTTGCAGGTTACAAAATAAACAAAATAAAACAAAAAATCATCAGCTTTTTATATATCACTAACAAAACCCAACAGCAAGAGATACAAAGAGAAATTTCATTTGAAATAATTGTCTATAATATAAAATATTTGGGAATCCATCGGCCAAGGGAAAGTCAGGAACTATATGAGCAAAACTACAAAACACACAAAAAAGTCAGAGCTAAACAAATGAAAAATATCAAGTGCTCTTGGATAGGTTGAGCAAATATTATAAAGATGAAAATACAACCTAAACTAATCTATTTATTTAGTGCTATACCAATCAAACTCCCAAGAAACTATTTTACTGACCTAGAAAAAATAACAACAAAATTCATCTGGAAGAACAAAAGATCAAGAATTAAAATGAGATTAATAAAAATGCAAATGAAGGTGGACTAGCTTACCAGATCTAAAACTATATTATAACGCATCGCATCAGTCATCAAAACCATTTGTTATTGGCTAAGAAATAGAGTAGTTGATCAGTGGAATAGGTTAGGCTCATAGGACAAAGTAATCAATGACAATAGTAATCTAGTGTTTGACAGATTCAAAGACCCCAGATTTTTGGAATAAGAATTCACTATTTGACAAAAACTGCTAGGAAATTTGAAACTAGTATGGCAGAAACTAGGCATTGACTCACATCTAACATTGCATACCAAGATTCAGTCGAAATGGGTTCATGATCTAGACATAAAAAATGATATTATAAACAAATATTATAAACAAACAAAGGATGATTTACCTCTCAGATCTGTAGAGGAGGAAGGAATTTGTGACCAAAGAAGAACTGGAACTTATGATCACAAAATAGGTAATTTTTATTATATTAAGTTAAAAAGATTTTGTACAAGCAAAACTAATACAGACAAGATCAGAAGGGAAGTAATAAACTGGAAATTCATTTTTACATTTAAGGGTTATGATAAGGGTTCTCATTTCTACAATATATAGAGAATTGATTCAAATTTTTAAGAATAATTGACATTCTCCAATCAATAAATGGTCAAAGAATATGAACAGACAATTTTCAGATGAAGAAATTAAAACCATTTCTAGTCATATGAAAAGGTTCTCCAAATCACTATTGATCAGAGAAATGCAAATTAAGACAATTCTGAGATACCACTATACACCTGTCAGATTGGCTAAAATGACAGGAAAAAATGACAACTGTTGGAGGGGATGTAGGAAAATTGGGACACTGATACATTTTTGGTAGAACTGTGAATGGATCCAACCATTCTGGAAAGCAATTTGGAACTATGCTCAAAAAGTTATCAAACTGTGCATACCATTTGACCCACCACTGTTTCTACTGGGCTTATATTCCAAAGAGATTTTAAAGGAGGGAAAGGGAGCCACATGTGCAAAAATGTTTGTGTCAGCCCTTTTTGTAGTGGCAAGAAACTGGAAACTGAATGGATGCCCATCAATCGGAGAGTGGCTGAATAAATTATGGTATATGAATGTTATGGAATATTATTGTTCTGTAAGAAACGACCAGCAGGACGATTTCAGAAAGGCTGGAGAGACTTACATGAACTGATATTAAATGAAATGAGCAGAATCAGGAGATTATTATACATGACAACAATAAGATTATATGATGATCAATTCTGATGGACGTGGCTGTCTTCAACAATGAGATGATTCAAACCAGTTCAAATTGCTCAATGATGAAAAAAGCCATCTACACCCAGAGAGAGGATTGTGGGAACTGAGTGTAGTTCACAACATAGCATTTTCACTCTTTTTGTTGTTGTTTCCTTGCATTTTATTTTGCTTCTCTCTTTTTTTTACTGGTTTGATTTGATTTTTCTTGTGCAGCACAATAATTGTATAAGTATATGTGCATACATTGGATTTAAAATATATTTGTACCAGGTTAACATATATTGGACTACTTGCTATCTAAGGGAGGGTGTGGGAGAAACGTGGGGAAATTGGAAGACAAGGTTTTGCAAGGGCTAATGTTAAAGAATTGTCCATGAATATATTTTGAAAAATAAAAAGCTTTAGTAAAAAAAAATAAAAAGGTAAAAGATGATAGCAATCCAGGGATGAGATGTGTTAGGACAAGATCTTCAGTTGGATAAGAAGATAAGATATTTGAATGACAGGAACAGTATAGGATTAAACTAGTTTGCCAACATAGGGAAGGTATGAGAGTATAGACAGTGCAATGGTGATACTTGGAAATATCAGTAGTGGAAGGATTTTGAAAATTTTGGTGAAAATTAAGAACAGGTTTTGTGGCAGCAAGGCAGAGTGAGAGTTGCAATAGATTGTAAGCACATAAAGAAATTTCAGATTCATGAAAATGGAGGCAAGTGGAATAAGGCTATCAGATGCTTTTAGGATGGTGGATATGGGTTAAGTGAACTTCCTAAGAGAAGTTATTGAGTAGTGATTGTACAGGGGGAACCTAGAAGTGGAAATTGGGAACAAGAAGTAAACTTTTTGACAATGACTTGGAGTATGAGTAAAAGCTCAAAAAATGATGTTAAAACTGTTTAGAGAGATTTTGACAACAGGAGAAAGATAGTACTCATGAGTTTCTTTTAGTTAAAGAGGAAAACTAGTTTGTTACCTAT
Organism: Myrmecobius fasciatus; assembly: GCA_023553655.1. Lineage (NCBI taxonomy): Eukaryota > Metazoa > Chordata > Mammalia > Dasyuromorphia > Myrmecobiidae > Myrmecobius > Myrmecobius fasciatus. The sequence continues at coordinate 267,024 of JAJPUD010002791.1, forward strand.
GGTTCAAGCAATTCAGAGGGCACAATAGAGTTGTGAACATTAGAGTGAGATATCAGTGGATTGAGTTGAAAGAGGTAGGAATAATGGTAGCAGCTCAGTGAATTGTTCAAACGTGGTTTGAAAAATGCCAGGTGTGAGATTTGAAATCTTTGGGATTGGGAGGGGGAAAAAGGGTAGAAATCTGTTAATCATTGAGGAATGAGTTCAGATAAATTATCACTGTCCACAGAGATTCATCCTCAGGGCAATAATTAGCCCAGAATATCAAGTATATATGTGTAATTGAAAGAAAGGAGAGAGTGCAGGAAAATCCCTAAATAATAGAAAAGCAACAGATATGAAGTAGTAAAAGTTCAGAAAAGCTGATAGGAAGCCTTCCAAACAAAGCAGTACTATGGAATTGTATGTAACTAGAGAAGATACTTGAAGGACAGTGGAATGAACACCCATATGACAACAAAGAATTATAAGTATATGTGTTCTTTTTAATTCTGGGTAAATTTTGGTCAATTTTGTATAAACATATGACATCATGAAGAATATAATTTGTGAAAGCTCACCTGTTCCTTTCTCTTACCTTCATCAAAAACATCCTCAATTCATACATAGATTCAATTTGTATAGGTTTGGATGTAGGTACATAGATCAGTAGTTGTTAATATCCTTTGTTTCTCATTTTTGTTAAAATAGGAACTGCTATTTCCCCATAACTTCTATATCTTTCTGTCTTTCAAATATCTTAATGATACTATCCATTATTTATCTTTATATTTTCAGACTTCAAACTCTAATCAATATATTGACCAATTATGACCTAAGAAGACTAATGGTGAACTTCTCTTTCAAAAGAATTGAAAAACTAAAGATATAAAATGAAGCATATATTTTCATATATTGGCTTGCTTTAATTGGCCATATATAAAAAAAGGGTTCTATTGGAGGGGTAGCAGTCTTTTTTTGAAGTTGACATTGATGTAAACAATGTTTTAAAGATCAATAAAATATTAAATGTGTTCATTTTACTTGTAAGATACTATCAAATTATTTATAAAATTATAATAGGATTATATACATATAATCAGAAGAGAACTTAAACATTGTTTAATTCCATGCCATAATTTTTCAAATGAAGAAACTGCTTTAAAGGCAAAGTTACATGTGAACGTTCACTTATCTAGTAAAAAGCAGAGGTGGGATTTAAACCAATGTCTTCTGAATCCAAATCCTACATTACTCCACTTCATCAAGTTACAACTATTTCTGTTGTGGTCTTCTATGTTTCTCATAGTACTGAAATGCAAGGTGACAAAATTTCTAATGAAATTATATTTCTTGTTGTCTTTGGGCATATGATAAAACCAAGTCTTCTATTTGCCTCTCCCAGGAATCTGTATGAGAAAAAAAAATATGAAAAAATATAGCAAAAGCAATGTGTTATTTCAGGACACTCCCAGAATGCCCTAATCTCACCTGCTTCAGGAGAAAGTTAAGATCAAAACAAATAAGTGATATGAAAGCACCGAAAGAAAAAAAAATATTGTGGTCCTTAAATTTCCCATGACAAGTGTGATTCAAAGTCATTATTGATGAAAAATACTATTTATTCTTTACATATAAAACTAACCCTTTTAAATGACTGTAGAATTTTAGAACTGGGGTTCAGAATATAGGTTTAAAAGCTTCCGAAATCCCCTAGATTACCCTACCCCTTTTATAGAGGGAGAAATTGAATCCACAAAAGGTTAAATGATTTATGCAAAGTCACAGGGAGTACCACTCTGAAAGCAGAAAATAAAGAATTAAGCAGCCTCTTGATGAGCATGAAAAAGAAGAATGTAAAATTTGGCTTAAAGCTTAACAGAAAAAAAAAAAACTAAGATCTTGGCAACTGGTCCCATCACTTCCTGGCAAATAAAGGGAGAAGAAATGGAAATAGTGTCAAATTTTATATTCCTGGGCTCAAAGATCACTGAATAGAGTGTAGCCATAAAATTAAAAGATGCTTGATGGAAGGAAAGCTGGCAAATCTGGATAGTCTACTAAAATGCAGATATCACCTTACTGAAAAAAAAATCTATATAGTCAAAACTATGTTTTGTTTTGTTTTTTCCGATAGCAATATATGGCTTTGAGAGTTGGACTACATGGAAAGCAGAGTGCCACAGAATCAATGCCTCTCTATTGTGGTCCTAGAGAAAACCTTTGAGAATCCCTAAGACAGCAAGTAGATTAAATAAATCAGATCTTAAGGAAATTAATTCATACCATTCACAAAAAGGCAAACACTGAAGTTTAAATACTTTGGCCACATGAAAAGTTAGGACTCATTGGAAAAAGTCTTTGATGTTAGGAAAGATTGAAGGCAAAAGGATGATATAGGTGTAGTCATAGAAATAATGAACTTGGACAGATTTCAAGAGATAATGGAGGATAGAAGGGCCTGGCATGGTATAGTCCATAGGATCATGAAAAGTTGGAAAAGACTGAACAACTGAACAACACAATAAGCAACATAAATAACATTCAAACATCAATTCTTCTGAATCTAAGTTAATTACTGTTTACATAGCATTTCAAATGTTGAAAACTGCTTTATATAAATCATCTCATCTTATTCTCTTTTTTTCAGAGCTAAAAGAAATCTCTTTTTTATATATAAAGCTTTTTATTTAAAAAATATATAAGTGATTTTTCAACATTGACCTTTGCAAAAACTTTTTTTCCCAAGCTTTTCCCCTCCTCCCCCCACCCCCCAGCCCTAGATGACAGGTAATCTAATACATGCTAAATAGGATTAATTATATGACAAATACATGTATACATATCTATACAGTTATCTTACTGCACAAGAAACATCAGATTTAGAAAGAGAAGAAGAACAAAACAACCTAAGAAGGAAAACAAAATGCATGGAAATATTCACAGAAAGTGTTAAAATGCTGTGTTGTGGTTCACACTCAGTTCCCACAGGTCTCTCTCTGGATGTATATCTCATCTTATTCTCAACAATGCTGGTAAGTAGAAACTATCATCCCCATTTTACAAAAGAGGAAACAGAGATTTAGTGAATTAATAAAATTAATTACAAGTTCTTGGTACAGAGACATACTATTTTTCTTTCTTTCTCTTTCTGAATGCATACTGAAGCATGCTATTTTTCATTTTCTTTCTGTTGTTCTTTTTTTAATCAAAGTCTTCTTGGACAAAATAATGAATATGGAAATATTTCACATAATTGCACATGTATAACCTATATCAGATTGTTAATTATCTCAAGAGGGGATGGGAGGAAAGGAGAGTGGGGTAGAATTTGGAACTCAAAACTTTAAAAAATTGTCTTAAAATTGTTTAAACATGTAATTGAAAGAAATATATTAAAATTATTGCACTTTTAAATGTATCTAATAAGATTAAGTTTCCATAAATATCTGTTCAGTAGTATATTTAAAAGCCTTTTTTTTTCCTGCAGGGCATTTGGGATTAAGTGACTTGCCCAAGGTCACATGGCTAGTAAGTTTTAATTGTCTGAGGTCAGATTTGAAATCATGTTCTTCTGACTCCGGGACTGCCATTATGTCCACTGTATCCATCTAGCTGCCCCAAGACTTTATTTCTACAGGAAAAAAAATGGAACAATCCACCTAAGCAATTACCAATCTGAAGTTGAAGATTCTGGCAGTATTGCCTCTAACAAGTAAACTCCCATTGTGAAAAGAAATCTCCAGCTGGTAACTTTGAAAGTTTCTTCAAATGCTTCATTACAGGATGTGTGTATGTGTGTATGTGTGTGTGTATTTGTGCCCTAGGATGTGGATTATGGGTTTATTTCAATCCTCATTCATCTCTGCAGGAAGCTTCAAGCAGCAAAAAAGTCCCAGAATTTAAAAGTTGGAAGATATTTCACTGATCATCTAGTTCAGCCTCATCCTTTTACATATGAAGAAACTAAAACCCAAAAAGATTAACTCTTTTATTATAGCTCACACAATTAGTCACGGAGTTGGGCCTGTAATCCAGCTCTTCTGACTATTGCTTCTTTCCATTACACCACAATGGTTTACCTCACTCAATTTTCCATTAGCATAATTATATTGGTTGCCTACTCTGGTTCTGCTAATTTGGAAGCCATCAATAACTTACATTGATTTCCCTGTGGATATGCATTCACAATCACCCTTCTCCTTACTTACATATTCCAAAGACTGACTTTTTTCCACTAAGAGATAGAAATTGTGAGGATTTGAGAAATTGCCCAATAAATATGTTTCATGCTCTAAATATCATATGATCATCAAGAGAGTTTCATCTAAGTAAAGATATGTTTCTTTCATTAGCAGTCATAGCACACCCCCAACCCTGAGATCTCTTGGGAATGGTTGCAGCAGTAGACTAATGGACAAGCTAGCAGTGGAAAAAGGAAAGGATTTATTTATATGCGTGAAAGGTGAATTTTATAGCTTGTCATCTGACCCTGAAGCATAAAGTCCTATTTTCTTTTTTACAAGCTTTGCTTCATGCAATTTAATGTTGTCACCACTTTTCTAACAGGAAATAGTGGTGGATTGGTTTTTCCTACTAAAAAACAGTTGCTACTAAAATTAAGTCTGGAAATAGAGCATAATATTTGGAAAGAAATTAACTATTTATAATAAAATGTTGCTTTGTTACTTTTCAAGAGCTAAGGGCGAATCTCTATTCCCAATTACCTAGTTATTGCTTCAAGCATTTCATTTACATCAGGTATAGGACATCAAACTAGATCTGGTTTAGGGAATTTATAATCCAGTTTTTAAGGAAAGGGAAATACAACTCAATGTTAACAAAGAAATGTATAATATAAAGGAGCTCACAGTGGATAGGAAAGCAATTTCAAATTGAATACATTTTCTTTTGCTCATATATATAATGTTTAAGCAAAAATAACAAGAGAGTTTTATTTTTCCCTTTAATTTAATTGCCTGTAAGAATGAGAAAAAAAGATCAGCTGGTCATTAGATGATAATGAGGTTTGACAGGATAGTACATTTGCTGCATTGGTATTTTTGTATTGTCAAGATAAAGCAAGGAAGGGTCCTAGAACCTGGGGTGAACTTCTTGTAGCAAATCTATACATGGATCAGCATCATATAGTATGGGCAGACATGATTGGGTACCAATTTGCAACTTAGGAAAGAATAACCATACAAATGGATTCACAACTGTAATGCAATATTTGTGTTTGAGCAGTTGCCTTATAGAAGATGGTCAAAATAGTCAGAAAGCCACATCTGCAGAATTTTGACAATTGCCTTAACAAAAACTTAGTGAGATGGCAGATATATACATACATACATACATACATATATATATATGTGTGTGTGTGTGTGCATATATATATATATATATATATATATATATATAGAGAGAGAGAGAGAGAGAGAGAGAGAGAGAGAGAGAGAGAGAGAGA
>JAJPUD010002791.1:272479-293087 GCA_023553655.1 Myrmecobius fasciatus
AGAGAGAGAGAGAGAGAGAGAGAGAGAGAGAGAGAGAGAGAGAGAGAAAGTCTTTCATATGGGGGTGGGAGAAAATGGGGAGGAAGACTCCTCTCAAGATAAAGCTTATTTAGTAGTCCAGGATATTACATGATAGAAGGAAAAGCACTTTGAAGAACAGATTTGAACTCTCCTAAAGATGGAAGAATATAGAAGCACAATATCCTATCCCATCAAAGATAAACTGGGGGTGATTGCCCTGGGTAGGGAACATGTGACCAAGACATACAAGAAAAATACAAGGAGAAACTATATTAAAGAAATCATGCAAAGTCTGCAGGTATCACATCTGTGATCTAGTCAGGAATGACTGAAATATGAATGTTGCAGAGGGAAGATTTCCAAAATGGATCCGAGATAACCCAGAAAGTCCTAGAACCTGAAGCTGTGTCCTGAGCAGAAAATGCAAAAAGTCCTGAGTGTAGCCAAAAAGCCTGGACCCAATAGCCGTGTATCTTTGACTATGTGTTCAGAATTCCACAAAAATTATATAAGGAAGGCAAAGAATAAGATATATTCTGGATTAGAGATCCTGAGTAAAGACTTCTGTGTGATTATAAGCCACAGCATGTATATGATCACATCAAAGAGAGCTGTCCAACTGCCACTGAGACACTGAAGAATATAATAGTCATTACTCAGATTCCTGAAAATACATAACAACAACAGACAACATACCACCATTCCTTATAGAAAGTACATAGAGTTTATCTCTGACACAAATCCCAAATTTGGAAAATTCATAAACTCAACCAATAATAAAGAAATATTATGAAACCAAGAAAGCTCAAAATGCAAAGCTGGAAGACGATAATAACTTGACTTGATCTATAATCATGACCATAAAGACAGCCATATATTTACCATAACTTCTACTGGAATTCATTGAAGAAATGAAATAAGATTTTTAAAATGGTCATATAAAAGAAATGAGAAATTTAAATAAAGGAATGAAAAATGAAAATGATAAGTCTCAAGGAAAGAACAGGAATGAAAATATGCAGTTTGAATGAGAAAATGCAAAGCTCTATTTGAGTTAGACTCCCTAAAGATTAAATTAGACTGGCTATAGATCAAGACTGCAGAAAACATTTAGAAGCATTAGAACAAAATTAAAAGACATTTTTGGAGACAATCAAGGTTAAGTGACAGGATCACATAACCATTCAGTGACTAAGAATGAATTTGAACTAGATCTTCTAACTCTAAGATAGCTGTTCCAGGTTAAGAGACTTTCAGAAAATGTAAAATTTCTCCTATCAAAAAACTACTGAGGAAAATAGAGATAACATAAGAATCATAGAAAAACTTGATTAAAAAAACGACACCATATTTACTTAAGGAAATCACATATGAAAATTGTCCAGACCTAATTGAACCTGAGGGTAAACTGAAAATAAAAATAATCCATTTTCTCAAATCACAACTCTAAGGAATGCCTTATCTCAAATCCAAAACTTTAAGGTGGAAGAAAAAATATTCCAACACTCAGGGCAAAAAAGTTCAGATACTAAGCAGCCACAGTTAAGATCATATACAAAAAGAAAAATGAGCTTGCAATATAATAAAACAGAAAATAAAAGATAAAAGATTTACAACTAAGAATAAAATACCCCAAAGTATAAATATATTTTTACAGGAGAGAAAGTGGATATTTAATGAAATAGAGGGTTTCCAAGTAAACTAGGTAAAGAATCCCAAATTGAACAGATACTATGAAATGCAATCATATCAGTCAAAAGAAGTATTGAAATAATAATATATTTGAGCAATCAAACAGTATTATATCAGGTTTCTTAGCATTTTTTGTGAAATGAACCTCTTTGGAAATTTATGGACCCCTTCTCAGAATAATGTTTTTAATTAATAAAACAAATACATATAATTATGAAAAAAATCTGTCAATTGAAAAATATATAGCAAAACATTTTTATAATAGTTCACAGAACATAGGTTCAAAATCCTTAGACTATATAATCACAAAAAAGTATATCATATAGCAGGTTGGAAAGAAAAAAATTTTTCTTAGGATCCTAATGTCTTCAAAATGGAGTAAGAAAAAGGACCTGATGGTAACTTTATCATCTTAAGAGAAAAAAATAAAAGAAGCCCCCCCAAAAAAAATACCAAAAACCACTCAATATGAACTGCCCAAAGGCAGGTCAAACACAAATGCACACACCTATGAACCACCCTTCTCTACCCTCAACATATATACAAGTACACAGAAAAATGCACATGCACAGAAAGAATATGGTATCAATATGTATTAAACAGTAAGGAATTAGGAAATAAAAAGAGAGCAGAAGAGGATTAAGAGGGAAGATAGAGGCAGGAAGTAATTAATGAAAACCTCTATCTTTGTAAATGATGAATGTTGGAGGGGTTGTGGGAGGGCTGGGACACTGATGCATTGTTGGTGGAGCTGTGAACGGATACAGCCATTCTGGAGAACAATTTGGAGCTGTGCTCAAAAAGTTATCAAACTGTGCATACCCTTTGACCCAGCAGCATTTCTATTGGGCTTATATCCCAAAGAAATCATAAAGGAAGGAAAAGGCCCCACATGTGCAAGAATGTAAAGTGTGAAGGAAGGAATAAAGGGTAGGAAAAGGATAAGAATTTGAAATAAGGCACTGGGCAAAGGGAAAAGAAAGAGTTTGGGAATAGAAATAGTTTGTATCAAATATAGCCTAATATTGTTGAGTATGCTACTATTTCATAACTTCAATTTTTCTATAATGAGAATAAGGAGTTAAGATGGAACAAAAGAGAAAGTAAAAGAGAATACAATAGAAGAAACCACACAATTAAAAATCAAAACTGCAAAAAACATGAACTCATCCATAAATGATCTTATTAGAATGAATTAGTAAGTACAATCCAATAATATGTTGTTTTCAGTAATTATACTTCAGAAACAAAGACTCACAAAGAATTAAAATAAGAGGATAGAACAAAATCTATTATGTTCAGGTAGTTTTTTTTTAAGCAGACAATAAATGATAGTCAAAATAATAGCAAAAATAGACTTTATTAAAAGAGATAAGAAAGAAAGGTACATTACACTTAAAGGTAACATGAACAATTAAGTTGATAACTATATAGTATACACACACACATATAATGCAACAAATGCAATAGTATCTCAATACTTAACCAAAAAGTTAATTGAATTTTAGAGGAAAAATAGTAAAACTATAGTAATTTGAAATCTCAATACATTCCTCTAAGACCAAGGTAAATCTAACCAAAAGGTAAATAAAAAGGAAGGAAAAGAACGGAATGAAATGTTCTTAAAGTAAGGCATGATAAGTCTTTACTGAACACTGAATAGAAACAAAACAAAGTATACAAAATTCGAAATTGCTTATGGCTCTTTTGTAAAATTTGACTTTATTTGGAAATTAAACCCTCAAAAACTAATACAGAAAAGCAGAAATATTAAACCCATACCTGCCTGGCCTCAAGGCAATAAAATATTATATAAATATAATATGATATTAAGATAAAATAATTAAAGGACATGGGAAAAGGATTAAAATTAATTATAGATCAAATAAAAATTCATGGATTGAAGAATACATAATAGAAACAATAGAAATTTTTCTTAAAGAAAACAACACTAAATAACACACTGAAACTTCTGGGATGCAGCCAAAGAAATCCAAGGGGGAAAATTTATATCTCTAAACACTTGCATCAATATAAAAGAAAAAAGTGAATCAGTGAATTGGATATGCTACTAAAATACTAGAAAAAACAATAAATTTGTGAAATTAATTAAATACCAAACCAGAATCTCTTAAAATTAAATTATATTGATTAAAATTTTAATAAAAAACATTTGAATGAATAAACAAATAAACAACTAATGAAGAAACAACTAATAAAATAGATCAATTATTTGACTATTATTAGCAGAAAATCACACCAGTATTTAAATAGAGAATTCACAATATATAAAAAAATTAAAGAAATTACTAAAAGTTACTCAATTATGCCAACAAAATGAGAATGTTAAATTAAATAGATAAATATCAACAGAAACATAAAATGTCCAAGTTAATAGAAAGAGAAATAGAGAATTTAAGTGATTGAATGACTAATAAATGAACCTGAAAGAGAATAAAAAACAATTGACCCATAGTAAGTAATAAATATATTCTATAAAACATTCAAAGAGAAATTAATCCAAATATTGCATAAATTTTGCAAAAATAAGAAAAGATTCTTCTGATTTACTTCTATAGTACGATGTGGTCTTGATACTTAATGGAGGGAGAAAGAGAATATAGAGAAAGTGTGAGTTAATGAAAAAATTAATACAAATATTTGTAAAGAGGCTACAAAATATACATTCAATATATTTTTCACTATGACCAAGTAGGATTATATTCCAGAAATAGATGATTAATTCAATATTACGGGAAATTATGAGCATAACAGGCTGCATTAATAAGTTATCATCAAATGATTATATCAATAGATGTAGAACAAGCTTTTGACAAAACAGACATTTCTATTTTAAAAAATAAATTAAAAGAGTAGGAATGAATGGACCATTCCTAAATTTGGCAAGTAATGTCTACCTAATACTAAAAGTCAGTGGTATATGTAACTGAGATAAACTAGAAGGCTTTTTGATGAAATCATTGATAAGGCAATGATATCCAGAATTAAAATATCATATAACACACTGCTAAAAATTTAAGCTATAGCAGTGAGGCAAGAAAAAGAAAGTGAGAGAATAAAAGTACTTAAAGAGCAAACAAAATTATAGGGCTTCTTTGCAGTTGATAGTTGATGACAATCTTTATAGAAAATTTCAAAGAATTAACTAAAATTAATTAAAACATTTAATAACTTAAGGAAAGTTACAGGATAAGAAATAACAAATAAGTGTACCTAAAATACTAGTGTAGTTTCAAGTCTTACTAGCATTTTAAACTGTTGTTTCCAGTTTGGACAGTGCAGTTTTATGTTCTAAAAGCAAAGCTGATTTTGAACTATCTTGTATAAATCACTTATAAAATTTTGCAAGAGGAAATTGAAATTTCATTCAAAATAACTCTAGAATTATAAATACTTAGGAGCAGCTATATGGACTGGATCTGAAGTCAGGAGGACCTGAGTTCAAATCCAGCCTTAGACACTTAATACTTAATATGATCATAAGGACGTCACACAATTTTTTTAAAGAATTATAAATATTTAGAAGTCTATATATACATATTTCTGTCGAATAGTAACCAGCTCTAAGGCAGGGTGGGGGAGAAGAAAAAAGGGAAAAGGAAACTTTATATTATATATATATGTAATATATATATAATATATAGATATTAATATACAACTAGATAATAGAACTATTATATATAACCACATAATATGATTATTATATATTTAAAAGGAATGGCAAGTTATACAAAATAGATTTGTAGTTTCATGTACAATTATCTTTTTTTTCCTCTTCAACTATGTTAGGAAAATGTTTTATTTTTTAAGTTCAGAATAAAATGTTTTTAATTTTTAAAAAAGAAATCTAGCTAAAAAGACATACTCAGAAACCATATTGATATAACTGCAAAACACTCTTTGTATAAATAGAATTCCAAGTAATCAAAGTTAGTAATTACTCATATTTACTCAGGCTGTGTAAATATAAGATATTTCAAAGTTTTAAGGCAATTTTAAGCTTTAAAATGCTAACACTTCAGTAAGAATTTTGAGATATATGTATAATTAAAGTAACTAAACCTGGTGGTACAGATAAAAATATCTGTCACAAATTCAGTTTAGACCAAGATTTTGTACCATATAGCATAGTATATACTATAAACTCCAAATAAACTCCAAAAGGACAAATGGTGTGGATATAAAATATATTTATATATAGCACAAACAAATTAGAAGAGAACCAGTTTAAAGGATATCCTTTGTGATTACCCAAATACAACTTTTATTCTTCAAATGTGACCTTTTTAAGAGTAATATGTCAAACATTCTAAGGAAAAATAATGGAGGTATTTGGCAAGTTTTGCTGTCAGGTGATTTTTACATTACTGACTGAAGCATTATTACTTTCAACTTCTCAGCTTTTGAAACAAGCCAACAGTAGGATGAAACCAAGTAATAAAGGCACTAAATAGGCTTCTGTGAGCAAGAAAAAATGGATATATTTTGGTTTATAAAATCACCAATAAGGTAGGAAGAATTTATGGTTTATGATTGTTTCTATTATATCAGCTTTGAATTTTTTAATGTATAAAATCATGGTTCTGAAGTAAAAATTCAAGGAGCATTTACATTAATTATATGCAAGATATAACTTCACTACAATACAAACTAATGAAAGGTCAGAGAGGTCAAGAAAACAAAGCTTTTTTAATCCCAGAATATTTGAATTATTCATCCCCTTCTTAAAAATGTGTCAGGTTCAATTAAATTCCCCAGTGTTTTTCACTCTCAACTAGGGGCTTTTTATAAAATGAATAAAAACTATCATGTGGTGGTAGACATGATATATCTAGTAGACATGATTGTGATATAAACAGAAAAGGTATTTACATGATCACATTGTGGGGTTGAAAGAACCAAATATAATAACATGTGAAAACTTTAGAAATAAAAAAGTCAGTATAGAAATTAAAGCTATTAGCAATTATTTTTAGCATTGCTTTCATCACTCAAGTTTTAGAAAGTCCTATCAAGTAGGAAATAATTATATAAATTTAAGGAAGAGTTTTAGTTTTCTCAAATTTTCATTTTTAAAAATAGTTGTTCAAGATACTCTACTTTCCCAAAGTTTGATTTATAGACAAAGTCTTGGCATCTGTAATTGGTTAAGCACAAGTGTTTTAATATTTTGATGTATCTATGATATTATCAAATTCTACCAATACACACCCCAAACCAGCCACTCATCCTGCATCATTTCAGAAGTAACAGGTTTCAAATCCCATCCCTGATGTTTGCCAGCTTTATAACCTTGAACAAATAATCTAAGCAACTTTGACTTCAGTTTCCTTATCTTTATAATGAGAATAATGAGTTTTCTTATGTCCCTTCAAGCATTAGATCTATTATCTGCTTCCTTTAAAAAGATTAATCAATTGATTGAATTATTTATCTTATTCTTTTTTATATTTCATGGATATCAGGAAAGAATGTTCTATTTGATACAATTAACATATATACATTTGACCATATGCCATACCCCAATAAACATTTCATCAAAGGATATTAAGAAACAGTTTCTCAGAAGCAAAATTGCAAATTGTTAACAAACTAATGAAATACTCCAAGTCACTAATAACCAGTCAATCAACAAGCATTTATTAAGTGCTTACTATATACTAAGTACCATGCTGAGTGTCAAGGATACAAATATAAGTACAAAGACAGTCCTTACCCTCAAGAAGTTTACATTATAAGACAAGAAGACAACACATAAAGGAGAGGTAAAAATATAATAAGGGTAGAGGAGGAGAGAAGCAGGTAACAACATGGCAGCACAGTAGCTAAATATTGAGAATGAGTAATGGCTAAACCCTTTCCCAAAAATGGAGCTTGCATAAATAAATTACCAATAGGAAAAAGAACCACAAAAACAGTCAGAAGGCAGATGAGAAAAGAAATAAGTAAATCAAAACATCTCATAAAAGGCCATGACACGAAATGGTCAATAAAAAATGGAAATAGGAAGTGTTGGAGGGTTTATAAAAGGACTGCAACATTAATACATGATGAATTGTAAATTAATTCAATCATTCTAGAAAGCAATTTAAAATTATTAAAATAAATGGCAAAAAGTCCATATTCTTTGACCCAAGAATTACTGCTAGGAAAATACAAAGGTCATTACTATAATGAAAGGCTCCATATACATTACTATGTAGCAGCATTTTTTTATGGTATTAATGAATTGGAAAACAAGTAGATGCCCACTGATTAGTGAATGACTAAATGAATTGCTATACATGAATTCAATGGAATATTACTGTGCTTTACAAAATAATACAGAGAATCATAAAAAACTAATGTAAAGAAGTACAAACAAACAAGAAAATGATGTATGCATAACTACAAAAATTTAAAGTGGAAAGAGAAACCAGAAAACAATAAAAAAATAATGTTGCAAAGTTAAAAAAAAAAAAAAAAGCTCAGCCTGAAAGAAAAAAAGCACAAGACATCTCCCTTACTCCTGTTGTAGGGGTGAGAGAGGTCCAAAGGTGTGGAACACATATTATCTTATTTAAATAATGTATTGATTGGTTTTGCTGATTTTTTTCCTCTTCTTTCTTTTTTTAATCTTTGTCTTATGGGATGGCTTTCTGAATTGTATAGCAAGAAACAAAGAAGATTAAATTTAGGCACATAAAATCAAAAGAGATAATTAAATAATTAAAATAACTACTATAACAAAGAACAGGGTTGACCCCAAAGAAAAGATTTCAAAACAGATATTAGACAAAGTAGAAGGACCCATAAGTGTAGAACATTGTCAACATTATCTATATATCTATTAATCAGGTTTTTCCTTTTTTTCTCTTTCTCTTGCCTTTCTTCTTTAAAAAATTTATTTATTATAAGGATGACTCTGGGAAATTTAGGCAAATTCAAAACAAAACACATGGAAAAAAATTTGCAGTGACTTGCTCTAATAAAGGTCTTATATCCAAAATATATAAGAAACTAAGCCAAATTTGTAACAATAACAGCCATTTCCCAGTTGATAAATGGTCAAAGAATGTGAACAATTTCCAGAGGAAGAAGTTCAAGCTATTAATAGCTAGTTAATCAATACTAATTAGTATTAATACTAATAAGAAGAGAAAAGCAAATTAAAACAACTCTAGTACCACATCAAAACCATTATATTGGCTAAGTTGAACAAAAAAAGAAAAAGGAAAAATACTACTGGGGAGAAAAAGAAACAAGTACTTTATGCATGCTTGGTAGAGATGTGAATTGGTTCAACCATTCTGGAAAATAATTTGGAAGTATACCCAAAAAGCTATTTAACAGTTGGTATGGGTATCTGGCATTTTGATCCAATACTACTATTGAATTTTACAACACACACAGACACACATAGAGTAAACAAATTCATGAAAACAAAAACTTTTTATAGCAGTGCTTTTTTGGTGAAATAGAAAAGAATTGGAAACTGAGGGGATTCTCGTCAAATGGAAGATAGCTAAAACAAATAACACCAAAAAAAAATCCTAGGTATTTAAATATGATGTAATATTGTTGTAGTATAAGAAATAATGAAGGGGATAATTTCAGAACAATATGTGAAGACATGATGTGATGCAAAATGAAATAAACAGAATCTGGAAAACAATTTATATAATGATTACAATATTGTAAAGACAATCAATTCTGCAAAATTCAGGAAATCTGATCAATACAATCACCACCCACAATTCCCAAGAATTTGTGATAAAACATACTGTCACCAGATAAAGAAGGAATGGACTCAGTATAAATCAAAACATTTTCTTTTTCTTCTTCCTTCTTTTCTTTTTTCCTCCTTTTTTCCTTTATACCTTCCTTCCCTCCCTTTTTTCCTTCTTGCCTTCCTTCCTTCTTTCATTTCTTCCCTTTTTTTCTTTCCTTTTGAACAAGGTAGATTTGGTCATTTATTTTGCATGGCTCTACATATTTGTAAGGGCAGCTAGGTGGCACAGTGGATAGAACACTGGACAAGAGATAAAGAAAATCTGAGTTCAAATCAGACCTCAGACAATTACTAGTAATATGTCCCTGGATGGATAATTTGCCTCAGTTTCCTCAAATTTAAAATGAGTTGAAGAAGAAGATAGCAAACCAGTGCAATGTCTTTGGCAAGAAAAACTCTCTAAAGAGGACACAAAGAGTTGTGACTGAAATGATTAAACAGCAACACAACAATGGCATATTTGTAATAGGCTTTGTTTTTTCTGGCCTTCTTAATGTTTAGAAAAGAGGAAGGGGAATGAGAGAATTTGGAACCAAAAATAAAATAAGATTGAATTTTTAAATAAAGCTTACTGTAAAAATTAATTAAAATAAACATTTCATGTATACCAGTGAAGTCTGCTATGCTTCATTCTTGCTACATGACTGACCTAACTACCTGTCTTTATGGTTAGGCATATTTTTGATACTCTTTTTTATGTCATTTCTCGTGTGCAAATCATCACTGGTAATATGCTAGCCTTCTTGAATTCTCTAGTCAATCCTGCACTTCCTAATCATTTATTAAGCACTTAAAGTATTCAAAGCAAGAATTAAGCATAAATGTTATGGATATATGGCCACAGCTTTAATAAGAGAAGCTCATTTTAGCAGGGGATTCAAAACATTCCATGCATAAATATGCAATAATTTTACAAAATCTAAAAAAATAAGAGAATACACAAAAAAATTACAGAGGTTCCAAGTATTATTAGAGAGTAAAGAAATTAATTAAAAATCAATTTAGACAATTGTCATCAGATCCAATTTTTGTAACCAATCAGAGAATTGAGACAATTCACCAGCTTTTGTCCTAGATTCTTGTAATGATTTGGGCAAAAGTGTCCCTAGCT
Organism: Myrmecobius fasciatus; assembly: GCA_023553655.1. Taxonomy (NCBI): domain Eukaryota; kingdom Metazoa; phylum Chordata; class Mammalia; order Dasyuromorphia; family Myrmecobiidae; genus Myrmecobius; species Myrmecobius fasciatus. Next base: position 283,096 of record JAJPUD010002791.1, read on the forward strand.
CTCTAAAGTTAAAGACCATGTAACTAAATAGCATTTATATAATGTTTTAAGGTATTATCACATTTACTAGCACAATGACCCTCAAAGTTGGTTTCAATTATTTCCCCCCATTTAACAGATAAAGAAAATGAAGCAGGAGAAATTAAGTAACTTGCACAGTCATATAACTAATAGATGTCAAAGGCTATGATGAAATTTAGGTCTTCCTGGTTCCAGGTCCAGCATTCTATTCATTGTGCCACATAAGTAGCTGCCTAATTGGCAATAAAAGTATAGAAAGCAAAGCTAGCCACCTAATCTCATAGTACCAGATAAAACAAATTTACTGGATAAACCAGGTAAATTAGTTAGGAAAGAAATACAGTTAACTTTGTGCAATGCTAGATAGAGGGTTCTTTTTAAAAGGAGTAAAACCTGCTGAGGCAACACTGACTCTTTCTAAACCATCATTGGAATTTCAAAGTTTCTTTATATTCTATTACAGTTCTTATCGATACATCAAGTTCATGATAAAATGTATCTAATTAAAACTCCCTTTCTTCCTTAGCTATGACTAGCAATAATGCTTAAAAAGACTTGATTAGGTTTTTTTTTCAATTTCTTTTCTTCTTGTAAGAAAAATTTCTCAACTTTCTATTCTAGTCAAAAACAGTATCTCATACGTGATCCTCCTTCAAAGAAAAGCTGAAGTATTCTGAGATCTCATTTATTGCTACCATATAGGAGAATTTCACTGTAAACATCTATGGAAGAAATATTAATGACATTGTCCCATTCTACAAACTATCATCTTTGTTATGTGGATAAATGTAAGAATACTAGAAGTAGTCCTGCTCAGATATTTAAAAGACAATGTGAATACCCTTAATGGCAAAGAGTCCAAATTTCTTTGTTTTGTTTTAATAAGCAACTTCATTCATAAAAAGAACATAGACTAATCACTTACTAACTCCAGAGATTGCATTTTCCCCACTGTACCATGTATCCAGCAAACTAGGACTATGGTTTTTCCTTGTATCTCCAGGGCTTGCCTCAATGCCTAACATGTAAAGATTAAAGAAAGATTTTTTGCATTTTTTATTGAAAAGAAAATGTCTTTATCATCTTGATGGTTTGATTCCTTCTTCTGGAACAAAGTCAAGAATAGTGTGGAATTTGTGAACTTCAACTCCCCACTAAAGGGTTTCCTCACTTCTTCCAAACTGTTTGACTTTTGTTTTTTAAGGAAACTGAACCTAGGTCAAAATTCAGTAGAAGAGCATGTCCCCCTACTGCTATTTGAATACCAAAGAAAGCTATGATGAAAAACAGTTCTCAAAAAAAGAATGCAACTTGTCCGTAATGGCTACAGATAATGCAATCCAGCCTGGAATCCTGAAGTTGTTGATGCTTATTAAAAAGTGAAAAAGCTTATCAAAGATTTTTAATACTCTTTATTATAGCAAGGCCTTTGTTAAAATGCCAACACTTTTATAGTACTTCTGTGTTTCAGCATCTAATTCCAGATGAAAAGAGAATGCACTACTTTCTCATCCAGTATTCTAGTCACAAGATTATGTTTCTTTTTTATGTCCTAAATTCTGCTAGCATGTCTCCTTCTACCTGTCACAAAAATGATTGTATCAGACTATTAACACAATAGACTTTTTTAAACAAGCAAAACTATGACAGTAATGATCCATCTAAAAATACAATATTTTGTTCAAATAGTTCCTAAGCAAAAATCTCTCTATAGCTCTAACTGTCAGGTTTCTAGACACTCTATACATTGTAATTATTATTTTCTTCCACTCAGATTCCTATTTTAAGAATTGTCAATGGATCCATGGAACTGACAACAAAGTAAAACCTCTGCAAATATCATAAAAGCTTTTATCTAGTCCTGTCAATGTGTCTACTTCCTAGTGAACCTTTCCTTCTGCCTAGTTCTTATTCATGAGCTTACAAAACTCTATAGTCAGAATCACTCAGAGGTTAGTATGCATCTCTTCCCAGCTATGGTGAATCAGTCCTAAGCATGTCAAGATAATCATTTTTTGAGGTGTTTGCAGAGGCTATGAGAACCTCTCAAAGTTGGATAAATAATCCAAACAATTATGTCAACTATTAAATCAGGAAAGAAGCATGGCTATTGTAAGCTTGAAAACTGGGAGGGGTCTCAGATACCATCAAGTTCAATCTTTCCCCCCCATTTTGCATATGAGGAATCTGAGAAATGAAGTGAATTTCTCAGAGTCAAATAACCAATTCCTAAGGCAAGATTTGCTTTTAAGAATTTTATAATAGCTTTTTATATCTCAAAACACATACAAGGATAGCTTTCAACATTCACCCTCATAAAACGTTGTGTTTCAAATTTTTCTCCCTTTCTTCCCCTCTACCCTCCAACCTAGACAGTAAGTAATCCAATATAGGTTAAACATGTGCAATTCTTCTAAACATTTCCATACTTATCATACTGCACAAGAAAAAATAAGATCAAATGGGGGAGGAAGGAATAGATTAAAAAACAAGAAGCAAACAACAACAACAATAAAAGTGAAAATACTATGTTGTGATCCACATTCAGGAACTGGCCTGAATCACCTCAATGTTGAAAAGACTAAGGCAAGATTTATACTGAGATCCTCCTAAAGGCTTAATGCTCTATGCACTATGTCAAATCAAATTATATATCCACCTCATTTCCCCAAGATGAGCTTTCAAAATAACACTAGATTCCCTCCAGACTCTATGGTGAGGAATTTACTGAAGAAAAAACTCCCTTAAAATCAAAATAGGCCAAATTAAAAAGAAACACAAAAACTTACTGAAAAAATAATTCCTTAATAATCAATAATCAATAATCAGCTAGAAGTGAATAAATCCATGAGACTCAAGAAACAATAAAACCAAGTCAAAAGAATGAAAAATAGAAGAAAATGTAAAATATCTCATTGGAAAAACATAAAATAGATCAAGGAAAGATAATTTAAGAATTATTAGGCTACTTGAAAGCTGTGACTTTTAAAAAAGAGAGCATATATCATTTTTTGAAACAAATGTTCAAGGAAAACTGTCCCAGTATATTAGGTCCTGACAGCAAAATAGAAATTGTAAAAATCCATGAATCACATTCTGAAAGAGATCTCCAAATTAAAAATCCCTGTCCGGGAAAAATATTGGATATCTTGAAGTCATAGACAAGATCACACAAGATGTAGCACTTTCCATGTTAAAGGAAAAAAGATCTTGAAATATGATATTCTGGAAGGCAAAGGAACTAGGATTATAATTAAGAATAGACTACCCAGCAAAACTTGGTATAACCTTTTTGTGGAGAAAATAGATATTTAATTAACTAGGAAACTTCTAAACATTGCTAATGAAAAGATCAGAACTTAATAGAAAATTTGACATTCAATAATCATAAGGGAATTGATAAAGTTAAACTGTTTATATTCCTATATAGGAAAGTGATACATGTAACTCCTAAGAACTGTATCATTATTAAACAGTTAGAAAAAGTACACATAGATATCTATATCTATAGATATAGATATGAGTCAATTATCTTGGAATGATTTCCAAAAAGAAAAATAAAAGAGTGAGAAACAGGAATACAGTGGGAGAAAAGTGAAGAAAAAGAGAGAGATAAAATGGGAATTTTTTAACATAAAAGAGATATGCAAAGAAGAACTTTTATACTGGAGAGGAAAATCAAGGTATAGCAGGCAGTGTTTGAAAGTCACTCTCATCAGAATTGGTTCAAAGAGGGAAAAACGTATACACATAGACTCAGTTACATATATGAATCTATTTTGCCCAATAAGGAAATGGAAAAGGAAGAGGATAAAGGATATAGAAAAGGGATGATAAAAGGGAGGGCAGATTAGGGGAGGCGTGTTTATCAGCAAAAGAAACTTTTGAGGAAGGATAGGATAAAAAGAGGGGAGGAGTAAACAGAAAATATGATGGAGGGAAATGCATTGTAACCATGAGTGTGAATGTAACTGGGATAAGATAGCCTATAAAATGGAAGTGAATAGCAGAATGGATCAGAAAGCAAGATCCAGCAAGATGTTGGGTACCAACCACACTTGTAACAGAAAGACACACAGAGCTAAAATAAAGAGCCAGAGTAGAATCTGCTATGCTTCAGCTGAAGTTAAAAAATAACAAGGTAGAAATCATGATCTCACAAAAACCAAAATAAATCTAATGCAAAAGACGTAATCAGGGAAGCAATATTTTGTCAAAAGTTATCATAGGCAAAGAAGAAATATAAAAAAATTTCACAGCCAGTTTCTTGGATCAAGGCCTCATTTCTCAAATACATAAGGCATTGAGTCAAATGTATAAAAATTAGAATTATTCCCCCATTTGATAACTAGTCAAAGAATATGAACAAATAGATTTTGGAAGAAGAAATTAAAGCTGTCTATAATCATATGGAAAAAATCTCTCAAGCACTACTGGTTAGAGAATTAAAACAACTCAAAGATACCTTCTTATACCTTTTAGAAATGTCAAATGCAGGAAGGGGTGAGGGAATACAGTTACAATAATGAATTGTTGGTGAAATAATGAATTAGCCCAATCATTCTGTAGAACAATCTAATACTATGCCCAAAGGAATACAAAACTATGTATAAATTTTAACTCAGTAATACCCGGGCCTATATCTCAAAGAAATCACGGAAAAAGGAAAAGAACCTAAGTGTACAAAATTATTTGTAGCATCTTTTGTGGCAAAAAAAAAATGGAAATTGAGGGGATGTTCATCAATTGGGGAATTACTGAACAAATTGTGGCATATGGTTAAAATGGGGTGTTATTGTGGTATAAGAAATAGTGAGGGGGAGTGGTTTCAGAACAGCATAGCAAGATCTATATGAATTGATGCAAAATGTGGAAAAACTGGAAGATCATTATGCACAATAATAGCAACATTGTAATGATGATCAACTGCAAAAGAGTTGGCTGCTCTGATCATACAATGATTTGACACAATTCCAAAGTATTTATTATGAAAAATAATATCTACCTCCACAGAGAAAACTGATGAATTTTAAATGCATAATTTTCTTGCTTTTTTTGCAATGTAGCTAGTATGGAAGTGTAGCTAATTTTGCATGATTTCACATCTATAAATATTATCATGTTGTTTGCTTTCTCTGTGAGCAGGAGTGGAACAGGAAAAAAAAAGAATAAATCCAGAACTCCAAATTTAAAAAGAAAGCAATGTTTAAAATAAATAATGAATTGTAAAATCAATTTTTAAAAGATTACATGATGAGGAGAAGAAACAAGGACAGAATGGAATAAATCCTTAAACCAACATGATAGACAAATTCTGAAAATGTCATATTATTGGCCCTGAGGCAATTGACCTTACTCCATCCTCCACTCTGAAAGGAGAGTGAGAAAGAGAAACAAATAATGCTAATATGCTACAAACCCTTGAATATGCATTCAGAAATATAGGCAGAGAATTATTTTTCATATATTGTAAGAATGAATAATTCTTTACATGTATTATTTCATTAAAACTTCACATCAGTCCTATGAGGGTGGGCATTCTAGTCATTGTTATAATCATTTTACAGATGAAACACCTAAGGGAAGGCAGCAATGCACAGTGGATAGAAAATTAACCTTGGAGTCAGACATACCTGGGTTCATGTACTAACCGGGTCCCCAGGGGCTTTGTGACCAAGAACACAATTTCCCAATCAATAACCTGAGGCAACTCTCTAAAGCTATAAGATAAAACAAAACTTATCAATTTTTTCAGCAAAAGGTAAGATAAAACCATATCTCTATATTAAAAATGAAAGGACTCTGAAACTATTCTTCCTTCTAACAGTAACACCATCCTGATGTAGAACTTCATTACTTCACAACTGAACTATTGCAATAACTTGAAGATCAGTTTCCTTCTTTCAATATCCTCCAATCCAAGTCATGCTCTACTCAGCTGGCAAAGTCCCATTCCTAAACATATCACAGTCTTTCTAAATAAATTCCAATGGTTTACTCCAGTAACAATTCTTGGTTTGGCTTTTAAAGCTCTTCACAACCATAATCATAAAACCCTTCATATATTAGCACTTTACTCATCACCATGACACTAGTCTCCTTCTTGTTCCTTGTAGAAAACTTATCTCCCACATTTAGGCATTTTCACTGGCTGTTTTCCATACCTGGCATATTGTCCACCTCTCCTTCTCCCTGGTCACTATTGCCTGACTTCCATGGCTTTCTTCAAGTCTGAGTTATAATCTTACTTTCTGCAAGAATGGTTTCCTGGCAACAGTTCAATGCTAATACCTTCCTTTTGAAATCACCTCTAATTTACCCCATATATCCATATTCTATAAGCATTATTATTTGCATATTGTCGCCATCAAAATTTGAGCTCCATTAATTCAGGAGCTATTTTTGCCTTTCTTTGCATCCCTACTGCTTAGCGCATAAATATTTGCTAACTTGATTTAAAATGTGGTTAGGGGCTATATTTAATCTAAATTGGGGGCGGAGCCAAGATGGCGGAGTGAAAAGGTGACTCTCTGCCTCTCCTCCAATCTTCTCTCAAATCAACAATAAAATAAGCCTCTGAACTGATCTTCAAGTCAACAGACTCGGACATATTTGGACACTGCTTTCTGAAGAACTTCATATCAGGTTTGTCTAACTCCAACAGATAAATAGAGGACTCCTATGTAGGCCAGAAGTGAGGGTGGGACTCAGCTCAGCTCATCGTGGCAGAAATTCCAAACTCCAAACTCCAAATTCCAAACACCTGGAGTTTATCTGAGGCACTCAGGACACTCTGCCCTGACTGGGGGCAGGTGTTCTGGCAGACTTGCCTTGTGTAAGGAGTAATTCGGACTTAGTCCTAGCCCCCACCAGCCCAGCACCTTAAGTTAATTCGCCTAAGTGCCCTAGGGCAAAGATCTTCAGCTGCCTTTCAGCTGCCGTTTTTTCCCTACCTTAAAGAGATATCCACGCTGTCTAAAAAAAATGAAGACGCAAAAGAGAGCTCTCACCATAGACGGCTTCTATCAAAACAAAGAAGCGATGACCCCAGATCCTGAGGTTCCTTTAGACAAACTACCAGAGGAAGGTATTAAAGACCATCACTGGTCACTTTTTCAAAAGGCCTTTCTGGAAGATTGCATAAAGAACCTCAAAAGAGAGCTGGAGGATAAATGGGAAAATAAACTGAAATCAGTGCAAGAAGGATATGATGCCCTGCAAAAGAGATATGAAAAAGACACCAATTTATTGAAAAATAAAATTAGTGAAGTGGAAAAAGAGTGCAATGAACAAATTGGCAAGTTACAAAAGGAGCTTAAAGAGGTAACTGAAGAAAACAACACTTTAAAAATAAGAATTGAACAAATGCAAGTGAATGACTCAATAAGACTTCAAGAATCAGTCAAACAAAAACAAAAAAATGAAAAATTAGAAGAAAATATGAAATATCTCCTAGGAAAAACAACTCACTTGGAAAATAGATCTAGGAGAGACTATCTAAGGATTATTGGACTTCCTGAAAGCCATGATGAAAAAAAGAATCTAAACACTATCTTCCAGGAAATCCTGAAAGAAAACTGCCCTGAGATTGTAGAATCAAAAGGCAAAATCACCATTGAAAGAATTCACCAATCACCTCCTGAAAGAGACCCCAAAATTAAAACCCCAAAAAATATCCTGGCTAAATTTCAGGACTATAGCACCAAGGAACAGATTCTGCTAGCAGCTACAAAGAAACAATTCAAATACCGAGGATCAATAATTAGAATCACACACGATCTGTCAGCCTCCACATTGAAGGATCGAAGGGCCTGGAACCAGATATTCCGAAGGGCAAAGGAACTTGGATTACAGCCAAGAATAACCTATCCAGCTAGAATGAGCATTATCCTCCAGGGAAGAAGATGGTCATTCAATGATATAGGTGAATTTCACCTATTTCTAATGAAAAGACTGGATCTGAACAAAAAAATTCGACACCCAAACACAGAACTCAAGAGATGCATAAAAAGGTAAAAAGGAAAGGACTCTTGAGAACTTTATTTTTATTAGGGGGATACTTAAAGTTTGGGGGTATAATTAATTAGATATTACTTTGATAATATGAAAAAGAGAACTAGAGGGGGAAAGGTCATACTGGGGAAAAGAGGGAAAAAGTGGTAAAATAAGATCTAAAAAAAAGGAGGTAAAAACAAGGTAAAATCACTTGAAGAGGCAAAGAAAACCTAATATAACTGAGAGAAAGATGGGAGAGAGATGAGCATTGTGTAAATCTTACTCTCATCAGGTTGGGCTCTAAAAGTGTATATCAGACATTTGATTTCACATAGAAACTTGTCTGTTGCTAGAGGGAAGTGGGAGGGAAAGAGGGAAAAGTAAGGGACAAACTAATAGAAGGGAAAAGAGAAGAATCAGGGGAAAGGAGTAAAAACAGGGGGAGGGGACCTAAAGGGTGGAGGATTGTTTGGGGGAGGGGTCATTAAAAGCAAAGTACTGAGGAGGGGGGAAGGGGAGAAAGGGGAAAGGAAAGGGGAAAACATAACTTGGGTAAATAAGATGGCAGGAAATAAAGAATTAGTTATTCTAACTGTGAATGTGAGTGGGATGAACTCTCCCATAAAGCGGAAGCGGATATCAGACTGGATTAAAAGCCAGAATCCCACAATATGTTGTCTACAAGAAACACATCTAAAACATAGTGACACATATAGGATGAAGGTAAACGGTTGGAGCAGAAAATATTATGCTTCAGGTGAACAAAAAAAAGCAGGGGGAGCAATCCTTATCTCAGATCAAGTAAAAGCCAAGATAGATCTAATCAAAAGAGATAAGGAAGGAAACTATATTTTATTAAAGGGTACCATAGATAATGTAGCAATATCAATACTAAATATATATGCACCAAGTGCAATAGCATCCAAATTCCTAGGGGATAAATTAAGAGAGATGCAAGAAGAAATAGACAGCCAAACTATACTAGTGGGGGATCTCAACCTTGCTCTCTCAGAATTAGATAAATCAAACTACAAAAAAACAAGAAAGAAACTAGGGAGATAAACCAATTGTTACAAAAGTTAGGTATGATAGATCTATGGAGAAAGTTGAATGGAGACAGTAGGGAGTTTACTTTTTTCTCAGCAGTCCATGGAGCCTATACAAAAATTGACCATGTGTTAGGGTTAAAAAACCATCTGGTCTCCAGGACCAGATGGTTTTACATGTGAATTCTACCAAACATTCAAAGAACAATTAATTCCAATACTATACAAACTATTTGAAAAAATAGGGACAGAAGGTATACTACCAAATTCCTTCTATGATACAGATATGGTGCTGATAGCTAAACCAGGTAGAGCGAAAACAAAGAAAGAAAACTATAGAACCGTTTCCCTAATGAATAATGATGCAAAAATTTTAAATAAGATTTTAGCAACAAGATTATAGAAAGTTATCTCCAGGATAATACATTTTGACCAAGTAGGATTTATACCAGGAATGCAGGGCTGGTTCAATATCAGGAAAACTATCAGCATAATCAATTATATTAATAACCAAACTAACAAAAACCATATGATTATCTCAATAGATGCAGAAAAAGCATTTAATAAAATCCAACACCCCTTCCTATTAAAAACACTAGAGAGTATAGGAATAAATGGGCTTTTCCTTAAAATGATCAGTAGCATCTTTTTAAAACCATCAGCAAGCATCATATGTAATGGAGACAAACTAAAACCATTTCCAATAAGATCAGGAGTGAAACAAGGCTGGCCACTGTCACCATTACTATTTAATATTGCATTAGAAATGTTAGCTTTAGCAATAAGAGAAGAAAAAGAGATAAAAGGAATCAGAGTAGGTAATGAAGAAACCAAATTATCACTCTTTGCAGATGACATGATGGTATACTTAGAGAACCCTAGAGACTCAACTAAAAAACTACTAGAAACAATTCACAACTTTAGCAAAGT
>JAJPUD010002792.1:0-15016 GCA_023553655.1 Myrmecobius fasciatus
TGAGGCAATTGAGGTTAAGTGACTTGCCCAGAGTCACACAGCTAGGGAATGTTAAGTGTCTGAGACCAGATTTGAACTCAGATCCTCCTGACTTCAGGGCTGGTTCTCTATCCACTGTGCAACCTAGCTGCCCCTTATATATGTGATTCTTAATGGAATTTTAAGCTGCTTCTGACTTAATGTAAAAGTTATGAGTGCTGTCCAGATAGAACTATGATATGGTAGCTCTGGCATGGAGGTTCTTGGTTCAAGTGCTATTTGGAATGCTTGCCACCTGACTGAATTTGGCCAAGACGTTGAACTTGCCCACAGTTCTGTTCCGTTATTAATAAAATGCAGGGACTTGGCAGGGGTTGAGGTCTTCCAGCTCTAAATCTGTGATCTTATATCTTATAGGACTTGTCTAGCAAGTATAACAGATTGAAATTCAAAGGGCTGCCCTTGGGTTCATTGACTTTTCTGTTCAACAAGTAAATCCCAATTGCATCCCTGCTATTACTTATCCCCTTCCCACGAACCTCTTCAGTTTCATATAATGATGTCAGCTACAGATTTTCCCTTTTTATTAAATTCTCACAATTATTGTCAGTAGCCTCACCATCCATGTTGATTGGCCTCCTTTACAATTTCTTGGCTTCAGTGGTACTTTTGATGCTCCACAATAACTATACATTGGCCCATCTATATACTCTGGACCTCTATACACTACTCTACTTCTAAAACCTCTCGGTGATCACTCTCTTTGACCATTGACCTGGGTTACTGGTATTTCCTGGGCAATAATGGCTTCTTCCTTCTCCTCCTGCTTTTCATTATTCTTTACTTTCTATTTTTACTTATTTTGGCCGAATTTAGGATTTCTTTACTATATACCTGGATTGTTACAAGTCCCTGTGCTTTCTTCTCTTATTCTCTGTCACAAGCAGCTGCTGGGTTAATCTTCACAAGAAACTACTTTGTTCCTGCCACTTCCATGTACAAAAAAAATAGTTTGTAGCTCCCTATTATATACAGGACACAGTTTAAAATCCTTAGACAGACAATGTTAGATCCTCCACTATCTCTTTCAAATAAATTTTTGTTAGTCCAAGAAACAGTATTGAATGACTCCTGTAGACAAAGCATTGAGTTTGATACTGATACCTTTTCCAACCAAGGAAGGTTTCATATAGAAAATAGCTCTTGCATAGGAATTATTTGTGCCCAATCTATAGTAGAGTTTTCCAAACTCATATTAGTCTAATTAGCCAGAGTTGGATACACTGTACAATGAGCCCAACATTAGGGTCCTCTTCTATTGCAAAGGAGTACAACAAGGGAACGCTTGAAGCTAATGCTGAGAACTCTTAAGTGGTGAAGATGGTGAGAAAGAGCATTTCAGGGATGAGAGGCCACCAGTGCATAAAGATGAAAAACAAGGATAGCATGTGGTCTTTAAACTGAGCCAAAGGGTGTTCAGTCTTGACTGGCCTGGGTCCTGTCAACACTAGGTTTAGTTTGTCTCATTTTATGGAAAAAATATCCTGTCAGAGCTTTATTTGTCTCTGATTTACTTACCCTTCTTCTGTAACTTTCAAATTCTACTTTTTGAGATTTTTTTCCTAATAATTTCAAGGATTGTTAACTCTATTGATGGTTAAGCATATACTCTTTGCCATCCCTCTGTGACTAAGCAGTTGGTCTGTGAGAGTTGGCTTTGGCCAAAATATTCATCAGTGTGGGTTCCAGTTAGTGGTTCCACCTCATGATGAGCATTCTAATGCATCAGGGCTGCTCTGAGACAGGAGATATGCAGCCTGTCACTTAACTGGTCCTTGACAGTTTTCTAGCACAATGGAAGCTTAGAGCGTATCTTCTGCCTCTGAGAGGCATTGGGGGAGGACTGAGTGGAGGTGTGCTATCTGCTACTGAAAATCACCTTTCATTCATTTGATCTTAGTGCTTGAGAATATCTTGACTGTTTTTGATAAAGGATGCTTTATTTATTTGCCTGCACTCAAATATAGAAAATCATGAAGAAGATATTTTGGTAGTAGAAAAGACCTAAAGCTGATTACAAATATCTGTTGTAAAAATACTTGTCATTTATCTAAAAACTTAAAAATGTTTTCTTTGTACATTCAAAAGGATATAATTTTGAATGAAGGATTAATTAGATAATTCAGCTTTAGAAATACTGCATTTGTTGTATGGGTTGAGCAACAATTTCAGTGGTAAAATTAATATATATATATAATATATACACTTAGAAAATTGTCCTAATAAATTAAAAAAGTTAGATATTTAAATATTAAAGATAATAAAATAAGATATTTTCTCAGTCCTCAATTATTCAGAGTATTAAAGTTAACTTTACAATGGTGGTGAATTCTTGGAGAGAGAGGGGCTAGGAGGGAGGGAGAGAGAGAAAGGGAGGAAGAGAAAGAAGGGAGAGAGAGAGAGAAAAGAGAGTATGAGTGTGTATTTTAGATCTGATACTGATAAAGATTTCTCTTTTGGAATTGATAAAAATGATACATATCAACTATGATTTTGCAAGGGTATGGCAATGTATTATGCACCAGAAAACTGGAGAGAATAGATTTGTTTTGTTCTTTAGTTCATATACCTTACCAGAATCTAGAACAACCCAAGTGGGGGATAGCTATCTTGCCAAATTATATTAAGACTGAAAAGGAAACAATGTTTTAGGATTTATTATTTTCCTTTTAACTGAAATATGTTGAATATATTATGCTAGTGTCTTATTGGTGATATGATAGCAATTATGGTATATTTATTCTCAGTTATGTTGCTTTTAATGATTGTTTGATCTTCAGAAATGTGATGTGATTGAGTTGATAGAAAAACAATCCCTTACTCTGTCAGATTTATTCTCATCCTTCTTCCACAGATACCTGAAAAAAGATAAACCAATTAGTTGACCTATGTTGGCCATAAATTATTTTCCCTAGCTTTTTGCATTTAATAATTTATAACCAATACATCCTTTGGTCATGGCCTCAGAGGCTAAGGTGGCACTATTAATTCACCAATAAAATTGATCCCATTCTGTTCATGTATTTTGTATAATATTCTCAGTCTGACCTTTGAAACTTGTAAACACTCAGTTCTGTGCACCCTTGTTCCACTTACACTGATTAAGTTTTCTTCCTGTTCTCTCTCATACAGGTCTTGCAAGAGCAAAATCGGTCCCTAGCCACACATACTCCAATGAAGTGGTTACTCTGTGGTACAGGCCTCCAGATGTCCTCCTGGGCTCAACAGAATACTCCACCTGCCTTGACATGTGGTGAGGAACAGAGGCTCTATGCCAACTAATCTAGCTGCAGTTTTGGGTTAGGGTCAAACCCAGACAAATATCATAACCCATATGAATGGAGATTAATGGGAGAACAGAACTTGCCAGTGTGTGGTAATACTGCCAGTTTTTTCTTTTCTTTTCTCCTTTCCCCTCTCTTTCCCTCCTCTCCTTTTCCCCCTCCCTTTCTTTCCTTTACCCTTTCCTCTCCTTTCTTCCCTTCCCCCTCCTCTCCTTTTCCTTCCCACTTTTCCTTTCCCCTTCCCTCTTCTTCTTTTTTCCTTCCTTTCTTTCCTTTCCCCTTTTTTCCTTCCTTCCTTTCCTTTCCCTTTCCCTTCTATCCTTTTTCCTCCCTTTCCTTTCCCATTCTTCTCCTTTCTCCTCTCCCCTTCTCTTCTTTCCTTCTCTTCAGTTAGGGATACCACCTAATCATCTGGTTTGCAGATTGTGTGTAAACGATCCTTGATGAACAGGAGCAGGGACATTTTTCTAAACATTAGCACGATGGTTTTCTTTCCCCTCAGAGTCTTAATTTACTGTTCTGTATTCCCTGTATTGGGGAAATATGCCCCATCCCTCAATGTAATAAAAGCTAAAAAAGAGAGAGACAGAGACAGAGAGAGAGAGAGACAGAGAGAAATCATGTTCTGCATTCAAAATGGTGCTCAGATAATACTCCAGTGTCCTGGAAAGTTTTTATTTCCTAAGTGTTAAATACATAATTAAGTAAGGTGTTATAAAGCAATTGTGATCATAAAGCAGTTCCTTTAAAACCACTGAAATCGATCATTCAAAACAAATTGAACCACAACTAAAAGACAATCAACCCATGTTTATTTTAAGATGGTTTAATCTAGCATAGCTTCCACTTTTATCTGATATTCTTTATGTATCTGATTTATGACACCAAAAGAAAGAAAAGTTTTGGTAATTTTTTTTTTAAGAAAATACTTTAGACTCATGTATTTTCTGCTTTGAATCAAAAGTTCTGTCCCGAGAATGACTGTTTTAGTGAACCATGAGTGTTAGTAGAAGTATTTTCATAGAGCAGTCCTATTGAAGGCCACATTTTTTGTTCAGATCAAAAATTGATTCCCATAGCACCTGGGGATTGTTTAACATTCTTTCCCGTGGATTTTAATATTTGAGCAAATGTGTATGTATCAATAACAAACCTTAACAAATGGGATGGGAGGAAAAGATAGGATGATTTTAAATTTCTATTTATTTCTGGTTATTTTTTTCAGTTGTCTTTCCAAAGTGAAATGATGTCTTATCCATTGTTGTTTACCTTTCAAAATTTAATTTCCTGCTAATATAATTTCTGTAAATACCTAACCCATCTCCACAGTGTGGGGTATTCTGTTCATACTAGTATAACTGACAGTACTTTTCCTTCATGAAGCTAAGCTCTCTTTGATTAAGATAAAGCTGAATTTCCTTTCTGATGTTGTTGATTACCACATCATAACGTCATTGATCTAAAGTGAATGGGGATGTCTGAACCACTCATGTGGCTAATGAGGAAAGGGATGCTCAGTTACTCTAAGTGACTCACCTAAGCTCACAAGGCAGTCAATGCCAGAGGCCGGGTGCGGTCTTAACCGTCCAGTGCATTTTACAGCCCCTGAGAGTTTGGGGGTACACCATCCATGCATGATGATGCACTCTGCCATCTCTAGTCATTCTGTCCATTTCAGTCTTTGGGACCCCACGTGGTGGGCTTTGGGCAAAGACACCTGAGCGGCTGGCTTCTCCAGCTCATTGTGTACATGAGGAAACTGAGGCAGCCGGGGCAAGAGGCCGGGCTCCGCCAGCTGGAATCTGAGGCCGCATTTGGGCCCAGCGCTTCCTGATTCTGCCCCTCCCCTGCATTACCTGGCCGCCCGTCACAGCCTGCAGGGGGGCGGCTTGGAGCTCACAAGACTGGGGAGTTTGGGGCCCTGAATTAGAGACAGGAAAGGAAATAGAGCCCCTCGGGCCGGCCCCTCCCAGAACCAGGAGAACCCAGGGGTGCCGGGCGGGACTGCCCAGCCTCCTCCACCGGAGCCCCTGCTTCTGGTTTGCCGGCCCAGTGTCCTCTGAGTGCCGCGTGGGCAGCGTCCACATTGGGCCCTCCCCCCTGACCATCAGCTCCCAGCTTCCGGCTTCTGAGGCTCTGAGCTCCGGCTGAATGCGCTGGTGCTGCCCGGAGGGGGGGATTTCTTCGGCTCAGCCCGCCCCCCCCAATCCCCCCCAATCCCCTCCCCTCCCCTCCCCTTTCTGACCTCATCTCTATTAGGGTCTCCTTCCTCCTCCCTGCACACTCTGCTTCCCATTCGAAAGCTCCCACAACGATTTCCCGGGGTTCGGGGGCTGATCAAATCTACTGCTTTCTCCCACCTACTGGAGGCCTTTTGGGCGCTGGGTGCCTTGGGTGCCACCATAAGCAGAAATACAGACGATGATTTGAACTATTTGATTTTGCCGAGATGTAAAGCTTGTCCTAGAGATTTTAACTCTCTGTGTCTCTGTGTCTCTTTCTCTCTTCCTCCCTCCCTCCCTCCCTCACACTCACACACACACTTTCTCTCACTCTCTCCCTCACACACACCCACATCTCTCTCTCTTCCAACCCATGAGATGATTTCCTCTGTGTCCCGTCCGTACGAAAAGTCTGGGTTCTCCCAGGGAGGTCAGTTAAGGACCTTGGCGGTAGAATACAATTTCAGAAATGATAATGGCTTGCAGCCAGTCCCATTTCAGTAACTGGAAGACCATTTGGTTATCATACTTGTATTTTTACCTGTGAAGTTGATGGACATGTAAGTGACAATTATCCAAAACCTTCAGCCATCTTCTTTTAAGTGCAAATCTATTACATGGGTTTATAATGTGCCTACTTTAGATGCACAGGGCTTGGTTTCCAGTTTTGTCCCAATTTCTCTTTTTCCTTCTAGGAGAGGATGGCTTGGGATCCCTTTGCCAATTTACTTTGAGTGGAGACATAATGGCACCATCACAATAAGACTCTTATTTAAATGGAAGGGCGGAAAAAAATCTGAAAGAAAATCGTAGAACCCACATGCCCTTTTGTCTTCTTGCCAAGATTATTCTTTGCCAGAAAATAATAACAAATGTGTTATATTTGAGCAGCTGCTCATATTTATTGGCTGTTCACATCCAAACCCTAAAATCGTGAGTTATGTCCTTGTTATGCCTGTCATTCTTTGCACTGTTATCTTCTAAATCTTTTTTCATTTTGGTACTGCATTTTCCTAATCATTTTTTTTTCTTACAAAGCTATTTCATTATTACCCTGCAAGTAGCATCCAGATAAAATATATGTACTTTTCCATTTAGAATAAAGATTGCAGGGGCATTGACTTTAACATAATCAATGACATAAATGCCGGGCTCTCAAAGACCCGAAAATGGGGCTGTAATTGAGCTTCAGCCCAGCTGCACCAAAGAGCAGTGCAAATATTAACCCATGGACAGCGGTGAGGAAGCAGGTGGCTATGGTTTCGGGCTGTTTTTACACTTCATTTGCCTTTGTGGGGCATTGTGCTAGTAAGTAAAAACTAATGATCCCCATACAGTGTGATATTCTCTCAGTTTTTGTTTAAATAGCCACAGGCAATAAAAATATTAATGAATACACACTCACATTAAGATTGTCAGCGACTGATGGAAATAGATGGCAGGATGTATTGTGATTTTCTGGTTTAAATGTATGACTTAAGGAGCAGAAGTCTGGCAGTCAATTTGGCCATTTGAGAATGTACCAAGAAGCTAGAAGCATCTTTCATCCTTTTCCTGTTCTTTTCTTTTAAGGGGTAAACTATGTAAGACTACAACCTGTCTTAATATTTGGATTTAATAGTTCTTAAAGGAGTCAAGTTTACCAAAAGGGTATATAACATAACAAAAACCGTATTCAGAAATATCAAGTCTAAAAGCAGTTGTTTTGTTTATCCCTTGCATTGGTAGTTCAGTTTTGATTATTGAGGTCGTTGCTTAAACAAGCTTTTTATGCTTTTTTTTTTTGACTCATAATTCATGCAGGACAGCATCTGTTTTTGACAGCAGGATGCCACCAGGGATACATTTTTAATGTAGCCAACTATAAGCCATATTTGACTAAGAAATAAGTTTTTTGTCACCATCACAGAGCCTTTTGGCATTTCAAACAACAATAAAACAACCTCAAAACATTAAAGCCATCTTGTGATCTCATGTACGGTTTTCCTTAGCCAGGTTAAGAGAGAAATCTATGTCAGATTTTTTTCTTTCATCTTTTTAAAGGCTAATTAACATATTAACTATGCTTGTCAAAGTGTGGGACAAATCACTTATAAATAAGCCTGTCAAATGTAATGAGATTGCATATTAAATCAGCATTTTCTCCATTACATCTCTGATTTAAGATTAAAATTAATTTATTTAACATTGTAGCAGCTGGGAGGTTGGAGGAAAAATTGGCATACTGGTCTTAATTGGTTGAGAAAGGTGTCTGCATCAAGGTTGATGCATTCCATGCAGAAATCAAAGTGTATATTCATAGGTATTAGAATAGTTAGAGTCCTTAATTTTATCATTGAGGTTATGGTTTTTATATTTGTTGTTTAATACTACACTTAGTAAGTGTCCAGATTTATGAAAGAAAACTGATTTGGTACCCAAGGACACCTAACTACATCTTTAGAAATGGAAACACTGGGAAAAAACAATTTTCCTCCCACCCCATTTGTAACTTTAGAGTATTAAAGCCTATATTTTAGTTTACGTCTCGAATAAGAAAATTAAGAAGAAACCATTTTTTTTTTGCTGCTATAAAGCAAATATGGTAATTTTCCCAATCCATAAAAATGTTTCTACTTCTATGTTGTTGTACCCCACCCATGTAAATAAAAACTTTCATACATCTTTCATTATAATTTCATTGTAATACATTTCATTTCATTATTACATGGTCTACCCTTGTTCCCTGATAGTTTTATACAGTAGGGTTCTGATTCTAGCAAGAATTGTTTTGAAGTATCTCATGAGACAAAGTCTGAAATAAAATCTGTTTGCTTAACTCCCTAGTATTACTTACACCATCTCCTAAAAATAATATGATAACTCTCAGAAGGTTTTAAATAATAATGAGCCTTTGATTTATTTTGGTAAAAGCTTCCCTCAGTACTTTTCATTCACCTTCAGTACTATTAAAATTAGGGTAATGTGGGGAAGGTCTGATTTCATCACAGACAGAAATTGCTTTTCTTTCTCAGAGAGAAGACTTGTCCAAATGATTGCTTGAGTTAGCCACTTGGACTGCATTAGGTAAACAGTCAATAAACCAGAGATAATCAAAAGTGCACGTGTGATCAGTGAAAAGCTGTACTCTTTCTGATATTCAGTAAACATTTATCAAGCCCCTGCTTTGTGCCAGGAGCTGTGCTAAAACACTGAATAGATATGCTTCTATGGTCCAATTCTGCCTCCAAAGCCTTATAAAAGGCAATGATATCTCTAAAAGGAATACTTGAAAATATTCCCTCTGTTGACATGGATTATTCCAAGATGTCTTTAATTTGATAAATTGTCTTACTGATTTGCTGTGTCTAAAAGGTTCAAATGCCAAAGCCAAATTGGTAACAAGTCCAACAAAACTTAGCTTTACTCTTCCAGCAGTCAGTCAATCAATAAACATTTATCATGTGCTTACTATATGCCAGGCACTAGGAATACAGAAAAGGAGGCAAAAGGCAGAACTTGCCCAGGAGGAAACAAGCAAAATAATTTGTACAAAAATAGGAAATAATGAGCAAAGGGAAGGCACTAGAATTCAGAGAGGAGTTTGGAAAGGCTATTAGAGAAGATAGGACTTTAATTAGGACTGGAGGGGAGAAAGGGAAGCCAGTAGGAGGAGAGGAAGAAGAAGAGCTTTCCAAGTATGGTGACAGTCAGAGAAAATGCCTCAATACTAGAGACAGAGTGTCTTATACCTATTGGAACAGCAAAGTGGCATACTCACTGGATCAGAGAATTGTGGCAGAGAATTTTTTGTCCTTCCTTCTTGAAAAGGACCAGGACATCAGGGAGGGGATGCTGTGACATTCAAATGAATTAGATTTAAGTGAGGGAGGGCTAGACTAGGTCACCTGCTCAAATTTTCCCTCCAGAGCATCCGGGTCCAGTGACCAGGAGGACTGGAGATGGTCCTGGATGCAGTGGGAGACCTGGGACTTTTTAAGCTAAAGTCTTTAACACGTCTTAGTTTGACTGAGGCAACGGGCTTATTTATAAGTGTTTGTTGAAAGACAAGGGAAAATCCAGCCAAAATTGGTTGCAGCTATCCTCCGCAGAAAGAGAAATATTTCTTGATAAAGGAATGGATTTGGGCAAGGAAGAGGATAATGATCTCATTTTGAACATGTGGTGTTTGAGGTGCCTATGGGAAATCCAGGTAGTGATATTGAATATGTTTTTTTTTTGTTTGGTTGTTTTTTTTTAATAAGGCTTTTTATTTTCAAAACACATGCATAGTTAGTTTTCAGCATTCACCCTTGCAAAATCTTGTGTTCCAAATTTTTTTTCTCCCTCTTTCCCCCCTTCCCTCCCCTAGAAGGCAAATAATCCAATATATGTTAAAAGTGTTCAATTCTTGTATACATATCTCCACAATTATCATGCTGCACAAGAAAAATCAGATCAAAAAGGAAAAAAAAATGAGAGAAAACAAAAAACAGGCAAACAACAACAAAAAGTGAAAATACTTGAACATATGTTTTGTGATACTGGCTTAGAACTCAGGAGGACATTACATCTGATAGTTTTCACCACAGAGATAATAATTGAAGCCAATGAGTCTGATGAGAGAAAGTATTGTAAGAAAACAAAGGAGGAACTGACATAGACCATTAGTTGAAACCCTTTATTAGTGAGTGAAACATGGTTGAGGAAATAGCAAAGGTGACTGAAAAGGAGAACTAGCAGGATCAATTCCATTTACAGAAACCCTTGAAATTCTTTTTTCAGAAAGCTCACAAAAGAGGAAATTTTTCTTAAGTGATGTTTACTATAAGGTTTCTTTTTTTACACCTATATTTCCCTTGAATCATCATCATTTAATATTCTACTCACATTTAAAAATAAACTTACAGCTAGTCTGACATTTGCACTCATCTTCTATAGATGTCCTATGTGCTTTGACACATTTTTCCCCGAGCAGGTCACTTCTTCTAGGTCCTTCACTGTTTTATTTGTTTCAGGTTTCCAAATCTTTTTTCCCCCTCCCACTGAAATTGTAGCATTCATGACTATCAGTATTAGTTTTTGTTTTCCTTTTTTTCCCCTAATTTTTCTTTTTTTTTCTTTTTCTTTTATGCTAATTAACTATACCTTTCTGAATAATGACCTCAATTTGATCTGCATAGTTGTCACATACATACAATAACAAATGGCAGTAAGGTGGTGAAATGAATAAAACAATAGAACTGGAGGCTGAACAACTTCAGTTCAAATTTTCACTAGCTGTGTGATCCTGAGCAATTCACTTGAACTTTCTCAATCTCAATTTCTTCATCTGTTATTATGAGGATAATAACAGCACCTTCCTCAAAGGCTTGAATATTGTGAGAATAACATGATTATAAAATTTGATATAAATAACATTATTAATATTATCATCATCATTAATATATATACAATATGTAGACACATTCATATATATATTATATTTTGATATGTGTGATAGGCTTACATATATATATGCTAGGAATGGTTTGCAATCTGCATTACTGAAGAACAGTAAAATCAATAAGATCGTAGATCCATTTGAACACTGAGAATATTAATAATGAGGATGATGATGATGGCATATATATAGACCTCAACATGTTCAGTGAATGTCTATGATGAACTTGGGGCAGGACATTGACCAGAGTAGTACAAAATGAACATTGGTGTATGTATATGTATTCTAGTGTTCACATATAAGCATTCAAGTCTCTTCTAACGCTAGTATTTTTCAGGTGCTTTCCTATGGTATTCATTGCTTCACTATGACATCCATGATTACAAAAGAGACTAAATAAAATGGCCAAGGTTTCACGCCCAGTCAACAGTGGAGTCAGATGTAGAGCTTAATACTCAAGTCCACTGAGCTGAGTTGCTTTTCTATGTAAAAATTACACATATTGACCTTTTTTTTCTTTGTTTCCTAAAATAAAATTTTAGGTTACCTTTTTTCTAGACCTGCTAAAAGTTCAATCTATTATCATTTCACATTTTTCTCCTCCAAAATAGCAGCTGAGTCCTCTTCTACACAAAATTCAGTTGTTTTATTTTCTAGCTGAGTAAATGGCTTCTCTCCAGAATCTTTTTTCTTTCTCAAGAGCTAAATTCTGTGTATAAGAATTTGACTAAGATATATTGTGCCTATCTGTGCCTAATGAAGCCCTAACCAAAGTAAATGATGAGTGACAGTTTAATCAATCCAATTCTGTCAGTCGCCACCAAGGGCATGGGGAATATAATTTTTTAATCTCTTACTTTTCAAATACACTGAATGCCCACATGGAAAAAATCACTACTGTGCTGGGTACTGAATTTTACTTACTGGTTATACGGTAATTATTTTTGATCTCTTGGAACCAGGCTTCAGAGGAAAACAGCATAGCATTTTGGCCAGATTTACCAATGCAAACACTTTTTTTTTGGTGAAAAAATGTAACAAATGTATACTTTGCTTTGTGAATTAAAACCTATTTATTTTTGTGAGTACTCATGTGCTTCAGTAAGTCTTCACTAAATACGATTATCAAATAGGGTGACTGTTGCTGAACTTTAGCAAGTAGTATGGCATACTATATGCTTAATTAAGGAAAAGAAAAGTATTTCGTTCTGAAGGTTTGTTTTTTGTTTTTGCTTAGGATTTAGCTCATATGTGGAAAGTTTGCTATTTATTGAGGAAAACAAAAACACTGACATAAACAGAATAAGAAGAGTTTTTAGAAACAGAATGGCAGAATCTTTTAGAAAAATTTTGCATGTGAAAGTCATGCAAATTTTAAGACTATTGCTAGTCCTAGGAACTATAGGGAAGGGGCTAAAGAACTCATAATTGTTGTTACTGGACCTTTAATTTTAGAACTAGAAAAGGCCATTGCATCCTCCCACTTACTCTCTACCCCCAAAGTGTTTGGAGCCTGCCTGCCAATTTGCATAGACAAATATGCTGTAGAGCATCAAATATTGGACAAGACTCAGAGGATTCCATTTCAAATTTTTATTTTGTCATTTCTCCCTGTGTAATCTTTTGGAGGTCAATTTACCTTTCTTAGCTTTTGTTTCCTCTTTACAAGGAATGGAATCAATGACATCAAAGGTCTCTTCTGGGTTCTATAGCTTATTCTATGATGTCCATCTTTGATTGGACAGATTTCTTTGTTTTGTGTATGTGCCATTATGGAAAAACAGAGATGTGCCAAGTTTCAAAGCTCTGGTGAATATTAGTACTCTTTTCAAGGCATGTGAAAACATAAAATTAAAAATGCCAAGTTAATAAAGAGAAAAATATGTTGTTCAGTTGTATCCAACTTTCTATGAGTTGAGGTTCTTTTAGCAAATACTGGAGTGGTTTCCCATTTCCTTTTCCAGTTAAATGGAGAAATGTATGTTAAAACAACTCTTTGAGATAAACCATTGGCAAATTTGATTAAAAAAGGAAAGAAAGCAAGTTACCAGCATCAAAAATGAAAGGGGTGAATTCACCACCAATGAAAAGGAAATTAAAGTAATCATTAGAAGCAATTTTGCCCAATTACATGCCAATAAATCTGACAATCTGAGTGAATATCTACAAAAAATATAAATTGCCTGGATTTTCAGAAGAGGAAATAGGATACTTAAATAACTCCATCTAAGTTATTGAACAAGCTATCAGTGAAAAAATTTCTTAAAAAAATAGCCAGGGCCAGATGGGCTGACAAAATAGATTCTACTAAACAGTAAAGAACAATATTATGTAAACTCTTTAGAAAAATAAGCAAAGTCCTACCAAATTCCTTTTATGACGCAAAAATAGTGCTGACTGATAGCTAAACCAGGAAGAGCAAAAAGAGAAAGAAAATCATAGGCCAGTTTTCCTAATGAATATTGTTGAAAAATTTTAAATAAAATACTAGTGGAGATTACAGTAATACATCACAAAGACTGTTCACTGATTAGATGGGATTTATAACAAATTCAGGAGCCAGTTCAGTATTAGGAAAACTATCAGCATAGTTGACTCAGTCAACAGAAATCATATGTTTATCTCAATAGATGCATAAAAAGCCTTAGACAAAATAAAGCCCCCATTCCTATTAAAACACTAGAAAACATATAAATGGAACTTTCCTTAAAGTGATAAATAGTACCTATCTAAAACCATCAGCAAGCATTCACTGTAATGGAAGTAAACTAAAGTCTTCCCAGTAAGATCTGGTATAAAACAAAGTTGACCCTAGATTAAATGATTAAGAACTTTAGCAAAGTTGCAGAATATAAAATAAATCCATATAAGTCACCAGCACTTTTACATATTACTGTGAAAGTCAAGCTGCAGGTGATAGAGAAATTCTATTTAAAATAACTGTTAGCAAAATAAAATACTTGCAAGCCTACCTGCCAATACAAGCCCAGGAACTATATGAACACAATTGCAAAATACTTTTCACACAAATAAATTGGAAACAATTGGAAAAATATTAATTACTCATCGATAAACAGTCATTATAATAAAAATGACAACTCTACCTAAATTGATCTATTTATTTAGGGCCATATCAAACTATGAAAAATTCTTTTATAGATCTAGAAAAATAGTAACAATTCATCTGGAAGAACAAAAAGTCAAAAATATGAAGAGACTCAATGTAAAAGAAATGTGAAGAAAGGTGGCCTAGCCATGCTAGTATTAATAAGTAGTAATGATCAAAAAAAATCTGTTACTGGCTAAGAAATAGATAGATCAGTGGAATAGATTAAGCACACAATGCATTATAGTAACTAACCATGGTAATTTAGTATTTAATAAACCCAGTGATCCAAGCTTTTAGGACAGAAACTCACTTTTTGACAAAAACTGCTGGAAAAACTTGAAAACAGTCTGGTAGAAACTAGATATAGACCAGCATTTCATACTGTATACCAGGTTAAAGTCAAAGTGGGTACATGATTTAGACGTAAAGGGTGATACCATAAGTAAATCAGGGGAGCATGGAATAGTTTACCTGTCAAATCTGTGGATAAAGGAAAGTTTCAGAATCAAACAAGAATTAGCATTATGAAATATTAAATAGATAATTTTGATTACATCAAATTAAAAGGTTTTTCACAAATAAAATCATCATTTGGGGAATAGCTGAATAAGTTGTGGTATGGTAATGAATATACTATTGTGCTATGAGAAATGATGAGTGGAATGATTTCAGAAAACCCTGGAAAGACTTATATGCAGCTGATGAGCTGAAAGAAACAGAACCAGGAGAGAATTAATTGTATACTGTAACATTGTACGATGAACAACTGTGAATAATTTAGCTATTCTCAACAATATAATGATCTAAGTCCCATAGGATTCATGATGAAAAATGTTATTCACCTCTAGAGAAAAAAAGTCCCTCTCCCTGTTTTCCTTTCCCATTCTCTCTCTCTCTCTCTCTCTCTCTCTCTCTCTCTCTCTCTCTCTCTCTCTCTCTC
>JAJPUD010002792.1:22642-275353 GCA_023553655.1 Myrmecobius fasciatus
TCCTTTCCCCTTTCCTTTCTTCAGTTCAAAGATTTTTTTTTGCTAGTTAACTCTTAACAATTTTAGTTATATTGCATTTATTTGTGCAAATATAACTTAACTTGATATAATAAAAATTGTTCATTTTTTAATGATTTTTTTCTCCCTTCTTTGGGCTTGAATACCTGTCAATGGATTTAAAAATAATCTCTTCCTTATTCCTCTAATTTGTTCATGACAAGATTCTTTTACAACTAGGTCTTATCTCCATTTTGCCATATCTAATTTATTGTTCACTGACCGATTGCTGCAGCCTACTTATTCCTACCATATGTCTTCTCATTGCCATTTAGTTTGTTTGCATATTCATGAATAGTTTCATAACCTCACAAAATTTGTGCACAAGTAATGAAATGAATCTATCAGCTTGTCTGTGTGGACATTACCTCCAGAGATGCAGATCCAAACCCATTCATGCTTTCTGAACCGTGTGACACATCTGTGTCCTCCTAAATGTTCATCCACAGGTCAAGTGCCTTAAAAGATTTCTTTACTTTCTTTCTCTTGACAGCTTTAAGATTTCACTGAAGCACAAGGGTTGTCTCACATTTTTACTTTGTGGTCAGTCCCTTTATTTTCCTATCTTTATTGATACATTTTCTTTGATGATATGTTTTAAGACCTTTTTGCTGTTGTAATTTCTTGCTTATAAACTCTTCATTGACTTTCTGGTGATGAAAATTTCAGTTATTTGAAAATTTTAATCTTCTATGAATCATAGACATATAATAAAATAACATGGGTAGCAGCATATTGTGTTAAAATCTTAGGCATTTGAGATACCATAATTGATTCATTGGAAAGGCAACACAATTTTAAAAATAAGATCCAACTTTAGTTCTTCCTCTTTTTCAGTCTTACACTCAGCCAATTGTTCATCTGTGTGACATATATACATATTTATATATACATAAGTCTATGTATATATGTAATATATAGACATATGTAAATATATCTCACTTCAAAGTTTGCAAAGTACTTTTCACCTTATTCCATTTTAGTGTCTTAATAATCTGAATTAGGTACTATGATTATATCCATTTTACATACGAGGAAACAGATTGAGAGAGGTTAAGTGACTTTTCCACTTATATAACATGTAAGTGTTGGAGGAAGTATTTAAATTCAGGTCTTTCTGATTCTCAAGATCACTCTATGCAGATGCTTTTATACACTCCTTTATTAATTATTTCCCATTCAATTATATACCGTGTTCTATTCTGAAGTGGGCAAAATATGGCCTGTAGCTGCATTATGGCCTACCTTCTGTTTTTGTAAAACCCTTTCCCCCCAGTGTGGATGATTAAAATAATTTCTTTCAAATGAGTTTGGCTGTTACTCCTTAGAATTTTTTAATGGCCTAGTAGTGTTCAGTGTGTTTAGGATGGGATCTTTTGATAATAGCCTATGGAATAACTCATCATGATAAGGCATCCCTCTATTCCTCCTTCCAGGCATCCTCCATGAAACTGGTAAATAATGTAGGTGAGCATATGTTTGACTGTTTTATATTTTACTTGATGTTGTTTCTTAGCTGATCATTAAACAAAGCCATCTCCACATTTACAATCTGTTCTATAATTTTGTATGATTTTGTATATACATATATGTTTGGGTTTATATATAATATATGTATCTATGTATCTATCTATCTCTCTCTCTATATATATATATATACACACATATGACATTGGAAGAGGGTTTTTAAACCCACCTATTATACTCATGGTCAAATAGATTTAAAATAAATAGAATCATGGAAGCATATTAAAAAACTTTTTTTCTTAGTAAAATTGGAAATATTTTTTTAAAACGAATGTTTTTCTCTTAAGCTTTCTCTAGACTTCAGGGGAAAGACTCTTGTAAAGGTAGCTAATGGTTGTAAAATAAATAGACTTTTCTTTGGGCAATTAGGAAAGGTGGTTCTAAAGCTAACTTTAAAGCTTAACTCTTCTTTTACCCCATTGCTTCCTCATTCTTTAGGAGGGACAAGATATCCTTAGAAAGGAAAAACTACTCTTTTTACTCTTGGAGAGTAAGAGTTGATAACTTAGTCACTCAACTTTCTTGACTATTAATCACAATTGTATATTTTTATGTATTGCTATCTTGAGATCAGCGGGCATTGGCAGTATATAAATTTGAATGACTTTCTATATACTATAAATTCTTGGATATTAGATTAATATTAGAATGAAATAAAATTGTTTCTGACAGACTTGGTGCTAAAAATGTGTGTTAATATAGTTTTAATATATTTTCTTTGATAGAATCTTATATTCTTTCTACCTCATAGTCAGTTCTGGGGCTGGGAAGATGTGGTCTGCTAAAAAGTTATTTCAAAAATAATCTTGCTCCCTTTTCATGTTTTTATTAAAGCTACTCTCCAAATGTGACTAAACAGTTCCCTAAAAGCCTTTGCAATGATGAGAAAGTAGACATGAGCTACTAGACATTGATATTTATTTGGTCATTTTGTTGATGATGTTACTTGTGAAAGTGCTCTCTAAGATCATTTTAGTTCTTCAGAAATTTTCCTTTCTTTATTTTAAAGAATGTTTTTATCTTATTTTTCTCAATTACATGTAAAAACAATATTCAGCATTCATTTTCTATAATTTTGAGGCTGCAAACTCACTCCTGTCTTCACTACTTGAGAAAGTAAATACCTTGATATAGATTATGCATGTGCAGTCCTGGAAAACATATTTCCACTTTAGCCATTTTGCAAAAGATAACACAGACTAAAATCAAGAGAAATAAATTTTCTTTTTTTTATAAAGTATGCTTCAGTCTGCATTCAAATGCCGTTAGTCCTTTCTCTGGAAGTTGATAGAATTTTTCTTCTTAAGTTTTTTGGAATTCTCTTGAATCACTGCATTGCTGAGATTAGCTAAGCTGGTTTCAGTTGATCATCATTTAGTATTGCTGTTATTGGGTACTGTGCTCTTCTTTCATTTTGCATTATTTCATACAAGGCTCACATATATCTTACCTTTCTATAGAAGTTTAAAGTTTGTAAAGGACATGGAGGAAAAAAGGGTAGAGTAGCATAAGATAAGGTGAGGTAATACAGATTGGTGTTTTGATTAAGGGAAGTGGGATAAAGGAGAGAAATAATAAGGGGAGAAGATAAGGAAGAGGGGGATCCATGGGGAAATAAGGAACAGTAGGGGGATTAAGTCATAGGTGGGCAAGTTACCAGGTAGAAGTAAATTAGAAGAATTAGCAAAGATAGGAAATAAGAGATAAACATAAACACAATGATCAGGAATGGAATTTATTAGAAAAAAACTAAGGATAATAATAATTAATCTCAAAGTCAAACTTAAAAAGATTCAATCAAGAGAGAAATCTATATAATGTCAGCCATATTAATATTGTTTTAGTTTCATGTATATGTGCATGTGTGTATATATGTATGTATATGTGGATATGTGTATGCACATGGATGTATATATGCATATGTATACATGAACATATTTGTGCTTATATTGTAGCCTGTTTGGGGAAGATGGGGGGAGGAAAGGGAATAAAGAAAAAAAAGTAAAACATGCTCAGCAGAGAACAAAAGAAATATTGTAAACAGTTATGAATACAATGTCTTCAATGTCTTCTATTGCTGTATATGCTTTCTTGAAATAGAAATTTGTTACATATTTTGAATCTTCCCTGATGCTCTGCAGGGTACATGATCATGGCTTTTTTTTTCTTTTCTGTCTTTCTTTTTCTATTTTGTTTTTTCTTATTTTGCATTTAAGTTTTAAATAAATACATTTAAAAAAAATAAAGTACTTGGCTCACCACAATACTAGTGATAGCTACACCATTATCTCATGCTTGGAGGATTTGTTGGGGGAAAAAAGGGTAAGAGTTTCTGTAATTGTATAATGTTTCATTTTTATCCTTTTATTTTGGAACTGATTTTGACTTCTCTGAAAGACACACAAAGAAAACTCATTATTGAATGAAAAGAAAGACAGAAAAAACCCAACATTTCAATAATTAGTTGTCCCCTGTACATTATAATTTTTGTTGAAATGTTTAATGTAGAGGATATAGTTCTCAGATTAGAGGGAAAAATCATCCAGGTTCCAGTGTCTATGACAACTACTATTGTCCCTGAGCAAATCACTTAGGAACATCTGCGTCTCAGTCAACTCTCCAAGACTTGCCAAATGTCATAAAGTTTGGTTTTTCTCCTTCAATTGCATTTTATTTTTCTAATTACATGTAAAGATAGTTTTCAACATTCATTTTTATAAGAATTTGAGTTCCAATTTTTTTCTCCCTCCCTCCCAATACACCAAGAAATCTGATATACAGTACTTTAAACATATTTCCTTATTTCTCATGTTGTGAAAGAAAAATCAGAAGGGGAAAAAACCATGAGAAAGAAAAGGCAAACCAAAAAAAAAGTGAAAATAGTATGCTTTGACTGGCATTTGGTTTCATTAGTTCAGATGTCGATGACGTTTTCCAACCAAAGGCTGTTGTAGTTGTCTTAGATCACCACATTGCTGAGATAAGTCCGTCATAATTGATCATCACATATTCTTGTTGCTGTGTACAATGATCTCCTGGTTCTATTCCATTTAGCATCAGTTCATGTAAGTCTCTCCAGACCTTTCTGAAATCATCCTGCTCATCATTTCTTATAGAACAATAATATTCCATAATATTGATATACCATCACTTATTCAGCCATTCTCCAACTGATGGGCATCCATTTAGTTTCCAGTTCCCAGTCACTACAGAAAGGGTTGCCCCAAAGATTTTTACACATGTGGATTCTTTTCTCTCTCTTAGATCTTTTTGGGATATAGAACCAGTAATGATACTACTAGATCAAAGGGTTTATCATAAGGTTTTGTTACCTTTCCTCATGGAATTTATATCCCACATTGATGGGAATCACAGATTCTTCACATATTTGTAAGAGATCTTACATTTGATTAAATGAAATAATAATGTAAGGTTTTTAGTATCTTTCCTGGCATATAAGTATAGTATAATTGCTGAAATGATTATTATCATTATATTGTTGCTATTATGACTAAAATTTAGTTGATTTAATTTTCTTCTTGTGATACTAATATTCTCCTTGCCCAAGGCCTTATTGATTATGTATGAATGATTACCTCTTTCCTTTTTTCATCTGAATGTTTTTTTTTTTCAGAATATTTTTTGTTCTTATTTTCATTCACCTTGTCAGTGAAATCAAGTCATTGTATGTAATGTCTTAGTTTGGATGACTATATAAAGGTTTTTTCCCCAACCATCATATCTTTATCTTCTACATATAATATGTCAGAACGCCAATTGCAGTTATCTCCCTGTTTGTTAATTTGATTGTAAAGTATTACAAAATCACATGACTTAATACTCCATGAAATGAAAAAAAAAAGGTTTTTTCTTGCCTTTGGGCACAAGATGAAAATGAACTCCACCAACTCATCTCTCCAAGGAGAATTCTTGAGCCATTCTTTAGTTTACCTATTTTGTATTTATGTCTTCTGGTTTCATTTATTGTTATGTCATTAATATTTTTTATTATATTAATAAAATTAGCATTTATAAAGCACAGTAATATTTGTAAAATATTTTACAAAATATTATCTTATTTGCTCCTCAAAACATCTCTGTGAGCTAGGAACTATTATTATGCTTAATCTACAGATGAGGAAACTTGACACACAGGTTATGTATCTTGTTCCAGGGTCATATAGCAAGTAGATGTTGGATTTAAATTCATGCCTTTTTTACTCTGGATTAAGTACTACAAATTGCACCATTTCATGAGATATGGATGTGGCCTATTACTTAGAGTAGCCCTTTAGCTTGTGTGATCATTGGAGAAAGATTGCATGGTAAGAGTGATTTTGGGGAATTAATGGGCATAAATGATCTAATAATTTTCTAATTCTCAACAATTTCTTTCTCCTCTATCATTTAATCATTCTGGAAATAGATGTAATGAGGCCTTTTTGTATTTGTATCTGTTTCCTGGTTCCCTGTGATCAGAATATTCAAATCATCTAGTCATCCATCAAATATCATATAGGTATTTAAAAATTATAAAATTTTTTTTAGAAATGTAAGCTAGCATAGCCATTTCTATTTGCATAGAACAGAGGGACATGATTTAAAAAATAGTAGTTCTGCACCATTGGTTCATTTAGGTTTTCAGATTTTGGGGAAAGTAAATTCTGGAGATATTTGACTGGTTGAAGGTGGAAGGCTGTATGATGAAACCTTTGAACTAAAGTAAACTTTTTTATGTTCAGATATTTATATTTATTTTTTTTTATAAATCAGGACATAAGAGTTCAAAATAATCCTGTGAAAAATCTTTTTAATCTAAATATAGAGCACCATCTGGCATAAAGAGTTATGAAACAAGTAGACATAGCTATGATCTTCCACTTTCAGCCCAATAATTTGTAATCCAGGTTTCTATTTCTCCCAAAGAAAGCCTAAAAACAAAGTCAATTTTAAAAAAATTGTTGCCTTAAATTAGGTGACAGTTGGATTGAGATACTTGAATGAGGCAATAGAGGATCAAATGTCAACAGAAGAATCACGAACCAAAATAGTTGAAGCCAAGAATACCAAGAAAATTCAGAGCTAGCCTGAGCTTAATTTCTGTTAGTCTTTGATACATCTTGAATGATAAGGAGTTTCAAAGTTATTAGCAAAGAATGCATTGACATTGAAGAGCATCTATCTTTAGAGAAAAGTCTTATTTAATATTGAGCCTCCAATAAAAGGTTAAAACATCCATAGCCTTCATATCAAGGTGGAGGTACATTGGGAAAGGTAGCTGACAGAGGTAGGTGATTGAGTTACACAACTTGTCCATCAGGGCTTGAGCTAATCAGACCAGTTCCTTCTGTGTGTACCCCTTCACACACATTCTGGCCACACAAATTTCTAGATAGATACTCTACATACTATTTCTTGCAAATCCATTCTTCTCTTTGAAGAATATTTATTTGTTAGAGAAGGAGCTTTAGGTTTTTGTGGACAAGGTTCTATTGTTACTTTTATTGCATTGACATTTAATTAAATGCTTTTGTTGTCTCCTGGATGACAATTGAAAGTAAATTCATTGGGACACAAGGTTTTGCAGGAGCTAATGATGAAAACTATCTGCATGTATTTTGAAAAACAAAAAGCTATTATTATAAAAAAGAAAAAATAATAAAATAAGCAAAAAAAAGATAAGTAAATGCATTGGTTTGCTTTATAATTTAGAGAGAAATTTGACTTATAAAATCCTTAGAACTGGAATCTTGGAACCCATGGATAAGGGGGGGGATTCAGTTCTGAATACTAATTAGTGAATGGCTATTTGTCAACTTCTGAGTAACTTAATAACTTTGGGAAATTTGCATTCAGAAGGAACCTTATTAATTTGGTCAGCAAAAATATACTTTGTGATCCAAGTATAAAACACAGTGATAAAAATAGTTTATTAGAGATCCAAATTCATGATGAAAAACTTTTCATAAAATAGTGTCATGAACTTTAGTGAAAGCTTTATAGTAAATTGTTATAATCAGTTTTCATGCTTAAGAAATTTACGATAAATAGGCAATAATGGTATAATTTTTCAGATTCTTATCAGAAGCAACAGAGATAAAGCAAGCATTTACTGGAATAAGATTATATATTATAACTACAATGCCTAAGTGGGTGAATTCTTTTTCAATGAACTACTTTAGTTGGTTAGACAACTTAATATAAATGCATCAAGAGAGAAGATGGCAATAAGATTAATGGAAGATAGAAAGCTAAGGAGAAATCATAAAACACTGCTTACTCCTATTCTGGATTGAGCTGTTTGTTGGCTTGCTCTTTGAAAGTAAATCAGTTTCTTTGTTACAAAGATTCCTACAGAAATGTGTATGTACCTAATCAGTTTTTGTTTCATTTTTTTTCTTGTGCTTTAAATCACTTTTGAATAAATGCTTTGAGCATAATTTTTAAAAGTACAGTAATACAGTCTTAAACACCCTATGAAGACACAGTGTCATGAGAAACTCCATTATGGATAATACTCTTTGATTACTTTTGCCACTTAAGTAGATGAGAGCTTCTGGAAATTCTTTTATCAGGGTTCAACTCATGATGTATATTCTTATATTCTGATGTTTCTCAATTTATAACCTTATGAAAAAGAAGTAGAATAATTTAGATCAATCATACAATAATTATTTAAAATAATTTCAAATAGCATTGGGACTTTATAATCTATTCCAAACTTTACATTGTAAATAAGATTTCCTGACATTTATATCTATATATTTCCCTCTGTAGGGGAGTTGGCTGTATCTTTGTTGAAATGATTCAAGGAGTTGCTGCTTTTCCAGGAATGAAAGACATTCAGGATCAACTTGAACGGATATTTCTGGTAAGTTCTCTAAATATTGTTTCTAGAGAATGACCTCCTATTTTTTTTTAATTTTTAATTTTGCTAATTGGTGCAATGATTGATAAAATACTGTTTGAAAAAAAAAGTTCATTTGTTATGTCAAATATTGGTGTAACAGTCAAGGCTAAAAAAATTAATGTTAAAATCTGAGACCAAACGCTATCTATAAATGGCATTATCCAAAGGACAACTTCCTAGATTCACAGTTGAAATGTCCACTGAATGCAGAATTGTGACCCAAATTCTTAGTTATTTGCAAGATCGCACATAATAAATAAATAAATAAATAAATAAATAAATAAATAGATAGATAGATAGATAGATAGATAGATAGATAGATAGATAGATAGATAGATAAATAGATAAATAAATAAATAACTGATGACAAATTCAGCAGAATTTGTTCTGTGCCTTTTGGCAAAATTATATAATTGTGTACTGTAAGGTAAGCCTTACCTGCCCTTATTCTAAACAGCTGAGTGAGACACTGGGCTCTGTTAAAATAGGATCCTGTTTGTGGGGATGGAAGAGTGCCGTCTGAACCATTTTTCCACAATTCAATTTTCTGTTTGGTCACCAAGTGTCTGAAATGAGCAAGGGGATGGATGCAAGTTTCAATGCTGTTTGTGGCCATAGACATCTTTCTCTTTTTATTATAAATGTCATTGTTACATTATTATCATAGTCATCTCTATGTATGTATATGATAAAAGATATATGCGAAGTGGTCAGTCAGTTAATAAGCATTTATTATACCCCTACTATATGCCTGCCACTGTAATAAAAATAGAGGCAAAGGACAGTCCTGGTCCTCAAGGAGCTTACAATCTAATATGGGAGACACCAAACAAAAAAAAGTATAAATAAATTATATCATATAAATTGGAAGTAGTTAAATAAAGAAAGGCATGAATTAGGAAAATGTTGGGAAAAGCTTCCTGTCTGGAAGACCCATTTCCTTGCCCCCTTCCTCTCATTGGACCTCCGTAGCAGAGATGATTCTCGCTGTCCCCAAGGTAGACTTAGAGCTTTGGCTCCTTTACTATTACCACACCAAAGTCTAGGTATTTTTAAAGCCTTGAGTGAAATTAGTTTTCAGAAATTCTGCTTTCTAAGGATGGAAGAAGAGTCATTGGTCCCTTAGAAATCATTGATTCTCTTTTGTAAACAAAAGTACACAGTCAGATCCCTGAATTGCTCATCTGTACTTAAAGATGGGCTCTATTAACATTCACTTTTCTAGGACTGAATTGATCAGGATGTTCTCCTCTTTTTTCTACTAGCTTTTATAAAAAGTCCCCTGAGTGTTTTAAATGTAAACGTGATGGGAGTACATTCCTAGTATGAACTTTGGTAGTTATTTTTAAAACTTAAGGAAACAAAGGTCAGTCTATCATTGGAAATTTTTAAAAATCCAGCTTATTTTTGACATTTATTTTGCTTCCTTTGAGACTCTTTTTTCTTACTATGTGGGAATCTTTAGTATATTTTCTATTCTATTATTATTATAATATAAATGGGTATAAGAATATATAATATGACATATATTAATTTATAATATTTAATTATAATATAACAAAATTATATATATGTGTATATATATATGTATACTTTCAGTATATTTTAATTAACCCAGGGACTATAATTAATCAGATTTTCTGTTTTCTGGCTTCCTCTTCCTTTGTTCTTTCCTACCATTTCATTGCTCATAACATATATGCTATGTATAATAATATATAATATGGAATTTTTAAATTTTATAATAGTAAATTATAATATCACATAAAATTATATAATATATATTATAGACCCTGGGTTAATTAAAAGATACTGAAGATATATTTTAATTAACCCAGGGTCTATAATTAACCAGATTTTCTGTTTTCTGGCTTCCTTATTCCTCTGTTCTTTCTTACCATTTCAATGCTCAATGTCATCTACAAGAATTAAGGGAGATGAAACTGTGGAATCTGTTATTGCTTTCTCTTAGCTCTGGTCATCAGAGTGGTTGATGTTTTCCTTTGTGACAGTTATAAATAAATCCCAAATAAGACTTTGAGGATCAAGTTGTGGAAGCCCCTTGCCATCCTGTGTCGGGTGCACTTTTCTCCCAGACACACTGCACCCCACTGGTTGGCGGGGTATGTAGGACCTTCTCTCTCACCTCTGGGTTTGTCCAGATTGCCTGCTGTGATGAGGATGCTCTCTGACATCACCTCCACCTCTTGGTATCTCTGTAT
The DNA here is from genome assembly GCA_023553655.1 of Myrmecobius fasciatus. Taxonomy (NCBI): domain Eukaryota; kingdom Metazoa; phylum Chordata; class Mammalia; order Dasyuromorphia; family Myrmecobiidae; genus Myrmecobius; species Myrmecobius fasciatus. Next base: position 33,359 of record JAJPUD010002792.1, read on the forward strand.
TCCTCTGTGTCTCAGCAACCTCTCACATGAAATCACTCCTGATCCTTCCATCTGTTCATGCTACACCACTCAGATACATTTGGTATTTAATGGCCATTTTTAGTTAGACAGAGTAGAAAATAGCATTACTTTTGGAGTCAGAGGCTCAGCTCTGATATCCATCTCTTTGGACTTCAGTTTCTTCATCTCTAAAATGAGAGGGTTAGACTAATAGACTTGCAGCTCTTCATCCCCGGGCTTCTAATATCGCATCTCACAGATTATGTCATATCATATCATTTTCCTCTGTGAAATATAAGCTCTCTGAGGGGAGGGACATTTTTGTCAGGACCTAGTTCCCATACATACCATAAGCAATTATAATGCTTGTTGTGAAGGAGTGAATGACATCAAGTCTAGTTATTTGTGACAGAAAAGGACCAGTGTAAACTTAAAAGGAGTTTTTTTTAATGTAGGCTTATTCATGATGGGGATTACCTTGAGCTGCATTATCAAGACCAGAACATGATCTAATTCTGAAGGGAAATAAGTCTTCCTTTTTAAAAGCTGTTTTCCAGTAGATTTTCAAGCCATCTTTTAATATTTGATTTTTATTAAGAGTAGAGCTGTTGAATTAGAACTATGAAGTGACAGCTGAAAAAAATTAGAAAGTACATTTTTAGCAAGATACAACATATGCATATTTTTGTAATTGTGACAGGAGTATTAATAGCTTTCATTTATATTTTTATTTTGAAGTATATCTTAAGAAGTTTTAGATGCAGTAAAAATGGACTTCAAAAATAAACATTTAAAATGTTCTTTGAAAATATTTCCCCCAATTTTTATTTTTTCCTTTATTTCCCATTTTATGCTTTCCCTTTCATTGAAATTGCTATATTACTCATTGGGATGTATTAATTTTTCTTTAGGATTCCAACAATAGTTCAAACAATTTTACCTTACTGGTTTTTTGGTAAAATAGGTATTTTTAAAAAGTTATAAATCAAATGGAAGTTGCAAAATTCCTTAGAAGTTTTTGTTTGTTTTTTGAGGAAGAAATTGAATTAGGAGGGAAATGTCTGTTTCCTTTAACTGCACTACTGAAAAACAGAATGAATGAAAGCATGGATTATTGAATTACTTGACAGAGGTTGTCAAACAATATTTAAAATATTTATTATTTATGTAATTAACTAATTTCCCAATTAGTATAAATGTAGTAAGTGGCTTCTAAGGCATTTTGCTTCTATTACTTTATTTTATGGTGTATTTTAATACTTTGTATTAATGTAATCCAGAGACTTTTGGGAAATGTGTAGTCTTTTAATAAATCAAAGAAATAAATAATTGCAAATTCCCCACAGAATGCATGAAATTATTGATACAGGAAACTGTTGTCTCTTATTAGAGAGCAGAGACTGTTAGTATGCAGGTAATTATTGTGATGGATGTTAATAGCTCCTACAATTGCTTTGGCTGCTTCGTGCTATATATGGAGTATCTTTTATGGATAAAGAGTCTTTTTTGAAGATTATTAGAATGTTCTCTCCTTCTAAAAATTATTCCTTTAAAATTGGATGACCTGATATTTAATCTTTTAAGAAGGAGACATCATCAAAATGCCATCATCTATTGAGTCATTTTGGAAAGCAGAAGTTCAGTTTGAAATAATACATATTAGAAAATAAGACAGGTGTCGAGTTCCTTTTATAAATTATCCCAACTTCTGGAATATGCTAGATTTGATTTTTGTTAGATCTCTTTGTAGAGGAAATGTTGTATATAAAGGATGGCTGAATTGATGTCAGTTACCAGGAGATGTAGTGAAAACACTTTTATGTCATGCTCTAATCTAGAGCATATTTTAAAACCTAATTTAAGTTAAGGAACTTAACTTGTTTTAAGGAAAACAAGACATACTAAAAACAGCAAAAAGATCCCTTAATGAAATAGCACTTATGTATTTCATTCTGTTATAAGCATCGTTAAGCAGATAATCAATTTTAAAATAATAAAACAAGAGGATTACTCTTGTTCTTTTTGTATTTTAACTGGAGGATTAAATTCACTCATTTCTTCTGTGAATTACATACTGAAAGGTAGTTAATAACTTTGGAGCACAAAATTAATCAAGTTAATCCCATCCTCCCATCCCCAACAACTAATATAATTAACTATCATACACTGAGAATTTTTTTAAAACTGAAAAGAATAAGAACCATTTCACAAAAGCATTGTTTTTCTTTTCAAGATGTGTGTGTGTGTGTGTGTGTGTGTGTATGTGTGTGTGTGTGTATGAGAATTATTTTATTTTAGTGACAGGGATTGAAGGGAAAACTATCTTTATTGATAACATCTGCAACGAAACAATTCCATGAAAATTCCAAACAGCTGAGACTGGGATTGGCAAAGTAGACAGCCCCTTAGGGTGAAACTTGGGGGAACTCATGAAGGATGCTATTTAATATTGCATTTTCAATGCCTGCCTGAAAATTCCTTAGTCTGTGAGGTAGAAGTATTTATTATGTGATAGGTTGCATGTTTTGTGATAGTTCTGATTAATAGTAACATGTGGAGGGTCCAGTTTTCTAATGGAGGGTGGAGTATTGCACTTTTATAAACCTTGCCTGAGGTGCACACGTGCTTCATTCTGCCTTTGATGTCGCTGATAAATGTACTCCATGAGATGTACTCTGTCTAATCTGCCTTCAGCAATACCATTTTCAGAGACTTTATGACGTAGTGTCAAGAGTATAACTGATGACAAAACATTGTTTCACACACTGGTTAAATAATAAATGAGTGAAAAACTAATAAGATTTCTTTTTCTTGCTAATTATTCTCATGCTTAGGAAAAAAGCAATATAGATCAATCAGTAATCATCTTTTAGGAACTAATTTCTGAAAAAATATTTTTGAGGTCATGTGGATAATGATTCTCATCAATTTCAAGAAATTTTGAGTCATTTTCCTTAATTTTTAAAAAAATGAGTCACAGGATACTTGCTAATAAAATGGGCAGTATCATTCTGATTTCAAATTATCTCTGTTGAAAGACAGCAGAATAACAAAACTTATTTGAACAGCAGTGACCCATACTATTATGAAGAAACAAATGGTACTAAGATGGAAGTTACTGTCCCTGCAGCAGTCTTAGTATTGTGCAGGCAGCTAATTCCAGGCCTATAATTATTATTGGCTTCTGCTCAACCATGATTGAAGAAATAGAACGAGTGAATTTTTTGCTTGATTTAGGTCTTCTTTTCTTTGAATGTCTGAGTCACCCTAGTATTCACCTCACATGAGTGTGAGCATAGAGTTTTCAGTTTTATGCCATAATCTCATGCTAGTTGTATGCTAATTTGTGTTAATTCCATTAGAACAATTGATTTATTTTTACAAATTTCAAAAAAAAATTATATTTGAAAATTATTCATTCTGCTCCTTGGATACATAGCTATTTCTGATGGGTCAGATTTCTTCTCTGAGTCTCCTTTTTTGTCTCAGAAGTATCATTCAGGACCTGGTTGCCATGCTCTTACATCTGTATGTAGATGTAGATCTAATCTGTATAGCTTTGCCATACATGAAATCTGGCTTGATCTCCTGGGCTACTGTCCATTCACATGAATGGGATGTTTTGTCAACTTTCTCCTCACTGTACATTTCAATTCAGTTAAATTCTACAAGTACTTATTAATCACCTACTATTTATTAGACGCTGAGGAAATGAGACAGAAAAAGAAATACAGGGAACCTAGAAATTCTATTAGGGAAAAAACAATACATGAATCCACAAGGAATTCAGTAGAAAATAGTTTACAAAGCAATTTTGTAAGGCAGTTGGGGAGAAAATGTGTGTGTGTGTAGGGGGATTAGTAAAAAATGTATTTGGGAGGTTGATATTTGAGTCCCAAAGGGAGCTATTAGGGCGAAAGCCATTTCTAAATCTAGCCACTGACATGGCTACCTTCCTCATGCCCTTCCCACTGGAATCTAAACTCTTCTCCCAAAACCCTAGGTACTAATAAGTAAATGCTTGCCTTCTCTTGCTCAGAACCATGCTTCCACTTCATTTATTAGCATTTCCAACCCATGCCATGCCAGCTCTTGTCACATAATTCCCCCTTCTCCAACATTTTGATTGCTCTTTTTTGCCTTCCCCATTGGAAAGTAAGCTTCTTGCAGCTAGGGATTGTCTTTCTTGCTAGTTTGTTCAGTGTCTGAAGTGGACTTAGCTTAATTAACTGCCTTTCCATTCATTCATTCATTCATTCACTTCATCCATCCATTCATTTACTGATTTATTGAGAGTTGAGTCTTTCAGTAGGGAGCCACGAAGATCTTCCCGAACTTTTGTCATAGAAGTGATGGCTAAATCTGTAGAAATGAATGAACTTTCTCTGCTGAATAAATCTAGAAGAATTACAACAGGGGGCAAGAAGCCTCTGAGCCATGGAGGAAGCCTATAATGACCATCCTAAAATTTCTAAAATTCTTCCTAAAATTACGCTCCATGATGCCCTGTGATCCACCCAGACCATACCACTCCCTACCATCTAGCCATGCTCTGGGCTGTATTTTCTTGTCCCATGGGCTTTGCTCTGGCCAATCTTGTTATTTAAGACGGATAAATTTTTCTCTGCTGGATAAATTCCATTATAGCCCAACTCAAATGCCATCTCCTTCCGATAAATGAGTGTCAGAGGTAAAAAAACAAACAAACCCATTTCTTCCTTACTCTTGTTGTTCATCATCTATTGAAATATATTTTTGTTGATAATTATTAAGTTTATAGGGGAAGAAATAATATAACCGCTGATCCCTACCTTCTCTCACCAGCCTTTCATTTCTCACCTTAAGTGGGAGCTTGTTTGGCTTTTTTTCTATTATGCTAACCCTAGATTATAGTGCATCTTAATTATTCATGTATGTATCTCAATTCCCCTACAAGATTGAAAGCTTCATTAGGGCAGGGACAGTGTATTCTTTTAAAGGCATCAGATGGATCTCCTTAATTCCTTACTCTCTTTACCTCATATATCCAGCATTTATTTATCTTTATGTTGTCTCTCTCAATAAAATGTAAAGTGTTTGAGGACAGGATAGTCTTTGTATCCCCTAAGTCTAGCACACTAAATACTTGCATAATTGATTGGTTTTATGTATTTTATCTCTCTCCCAAAACCTAACATAATACTTGGCACATAGTAGGAACTTGATAAGTGTTGAATTGAACTAGGACGAAGAAGGAAAAAGAATTATCAAGGAACAATATTTAACAAGGGTAGCTAAGTGATATTGTGGATAGAGTGATGGGTCCAGAGAAGAAAGACTTTTTGTTCTGAGTTCAAACCTCACCTCTAATTAGCTGTGTAACCCTGGACAAGTCACCTTACCCTATTTGCCTCAGTTTCCCCATGTGTAAAATGAATTGGAGAAGGGAATGACAAACCCCTTCAATCTTTGCCAAGAAAACCCCCAAATGGTGATTCAAAGAGTCAGATAACTGAACTACAGTGACTGCCGAACAGAATTTAATAAATGAAGTTCAAGAAGGAAGACCAGGAGACTGTCATGTCCCAGAGACTAAAACAAAGGGTAATCCACCACACTAAACAAATTAGAAGAGAACAAAGAAATGTATGCAAGTCAGGGAGGTCACTAGTGAGCATGGATCTATTTCAGTAGTAATGATAGAAGAAGTCAGATTGCAGAGAATCAGGAGGGAGAGGAAATGAAGCTCTCTTGTAGAACTAGGTTGCTCATTTAGGTGAAATGAGGAATACTTAACAGGGAAGAATTCAGGGGAAGAGAGGAAGAAATTGAATGCTTTGCAGAAGGAGGAACTGAGCAATCCATAAACAGGGATGGTAGATGAATGTTCTAATAAAGAATGGGCTGTGCTTATTAAGTATAATGGAAATGTTGGCAGCAAACTTTAGCAGGGTCATTTATCTTAAGACAAAGTAGTACAGTGTACTGCAGCCTACCACAGTCTATCTCTTGACATTTTCATTTTCAGGGGAATTTAGATTATCAAGAAGCCCAATTTGTTGTTTAGAGAAAATTTGGAGTCGGTCAGGTTGCAGATTCTTTTGCCCCCTGGTCCTCTTGGATTATAGATCATACATTTTCTTCAAAAGGAGAGACAAGAAGAATGCTATGAATCTCCGTGATTGAAGAATGACACATTCACTGATAGCAATTATAGTCCTTTAGCCCAATCTTTATCAGTTAAGAACCTTTCTTCCAGGTACACTGCGTCACTTCTAATACTGGTGTAAGAATGACTTTCTTCCTAGTGTGTGAACTCTCTGAAATCAGTGACTGCATCTTTCTACTTTATGTCTCCCGCAATACCTGTAGTGTGTGTATTATTTGTGAAATGAAGATGCCATACATCTATGGGGTTATTTTGGGATTTCCTTTGGGGATTTCCTTACCTTACTAATGTTATATTGAGTATATACCACTCCCTATTAAGGCCCCAGATTTCATAAAGCACTAAAGCTTCATTGAAAGGATAAATATAGTTAATCCTGTAGTTCTGAATGTCATTATAATATGCCCTCTGCAGTAAATTAATTTTTGTCTTTGTTGTTTCAGTGCCTAGCACAGTACCAGGCACATTGTAGGTGCTTATTAAATGCTTTTGTTGCTTGATTTAGCAACTGATGTGATTGAACAGTAATATTTTCTTCCTCTAGGCCATTAGTGCCAATGGTCCTAGGCTTTTATTTTTAAACTCTTTTATTAAAGCTTTTTTGGTGTTATATTGCAATTATTTTCATTTATGAATCCACCTAGATGCCTTCTCCCTTCCCCTTCAACAGCAATTGAACTCTCCTTTGTACTAAACATAAACAGTTAAGAAAAACCAGCAGATACAGTGACCACATCTAACAGAGTATACAACTAGCAATGCATTTAACAGACTAAAACATCTGATCTCCAATTGGTTGGTGTTTCATGGATGTTGTGAAAAGAAAGTAATTATTTTCCACTTATCTCCAACTAAATATTTGTTGATTTGGTTTGATATGAAACTAAATAGAGAATCTATTTCTTTGGAGGAAGGAATTTATGCCTGTTTTGGAGACTCATCTTTCATCAGCATTACATTATAGCCTTACAAATTTGTAACATTTAGCTTATTGGAATGCCTTAAAGATGTATTCATTTATTCATTCAGCAAAAAATATAGAGCTCTCCATGCAGTGTGCATTGCACTGGGTACTATAGAAAATGGAGCAATGAATAGGACATGATCACTGCCACCAAGGAATGAATAATCTAAGAGGTGAGATAAGAAATACTAAAAGATAAATAAAAAGATTAAAAAATAAATAGAGGCTACATGGTATAGTGGAAAAAGCCCTACCTGGATTTGGAATAAGGAGAGATCTGTATTTAAATCTTGCCTCTCCCACTCACTAGTTGAGGGTGATAAATCAGCAAGACTCCTGAAATGCCTGAGTACATTGCCAGGTTTTCCTTTTTCTTGGTAACCTCCTTTGCTCAGCAGTAGGTAGACAGTGTCCTGGTACATAGTAAGTACTTGATAAATGCTTGTTAAGAGCTGAATAAGGTCTACTTCTCTATTAAATGAGGATATTAATATCTCACAGGATTTTTTAGGCTCTAATGAGAACAGAGCGCATACAGATCTTAATGAGGTAATGAATGATATCTGTTATGATCACTTGAGACAAGATATTCAATCATTTGAGATCAAGGAAGGACAAATGGATGGAGAGGAGGAGAATACAAAGGTTACTTAGGAAACAATCAGGATCTTGGATGCCCAACAGAAGATTCTATTTCTCATTTTATGAGCAGTTGATAAGTAATAGAACATTTTTTGGGGGCAGCTAGGTTGACACAGCCAAGAAGACCTGAGTTCAAATGTGATCTCAAAAACTTAATAGTTGTATCACCCTGAGCAAGGCACTTCACCCATTTGCCTCAGTTTCCTCATCTGTCAAATGAGCTAGAGAAAAAAATTGCAAACCACTCTAATATCTTTGCCCCCCAAAATTCCCCAGGTGGGGGTCACAGAGTTGAACACAACTAAAAAATGACTTACCAGCAACAAAACATTTTTGAGTGGTATAGGAAAATAATCAGACTGTCATTTTTCCAATAGTGTTTTATAAAATCATTGTAAATCAGGGAAGACAATTAAAAGTCTACTCTAGTATTTCATTTTGACAAGGATCTGAATTTAGCTGGTAGCAGTAGAACTGGACAAGAAGGTGTGAATAGAGTCACGAGACTTTGGGAGCCAGGAAGACCCAGATTTGAATTCTACTTTAAGCACTATGATCTATGACCATCACAGTCTGGAGTTTTGAGCCTCCTATGACAGACTGCAAAATCCAAGTTAGTGTGGGCTAGAAAGTGGCAGCCAGTCATTACTGAAACAAACTCTGGTGTTTCCTGCTTCTGTCATTTTAATTTGAAATTAGTAGAGTATCACTATTCGGCAAAAACTGCTGGGAAAATTGGAAACTAGTGTGGAAGAAATTAGGGCTTGACCCATACCTAATACCATATACCAAGATAAGATCTAAATGGGTTCAAGATCTAGATATAAAGAGTGATTTTGTAAGCAAGTTAGAGGAACGTAATATAGTTTACCTCTCAGACCTGTGGAGATGGAATAAATTTATGTCCAAAGAAGATCTGGAACTTCTAACTGAACACCAGATGGATAATTTTGATTATATTAAGTTAAAAAGTTTCTGTACAAATAAAACTAATGCAGACAAGATTAGGAGGGAAGCATCAAACCTGGGAAATCATCTTTACTTTTAATGGTTCTCATAAAGGTCTCATTTCTAAAATATATAGAGAATTGTCTCATATATATAAGAATTCAAGCCACTCTTCAGTAGATAAGTGGTCAAGGGATATGAACAGACAATTTTCAGATAATGAAATTAAAACCATCTCTAGTCATATGAAAAGCTGCTCCAAATCACTATTGATCAGAGAAATGCAAATTAGGACAACTCTGAGGTACCTCTACACACCTGTCAGATTGGCTAAAATGACAGGAAAAGATACCGATGAATGTTGTAGGGGATGTGGGAAAACTGGGACACATTGTTGGTGGAACTATGAACAGATCCAACCATTCTGGAGAGCAATTTGGAGCTATGCTCAAAAAGTTATCAAACTGTACATACCCTTTGACCCAGCAGTGTTTCTACTGGGCCTATATCCCAAAGAGATCTTAGAGGAGGGAAAGGGCCCCACATGTGCAAGAATGTTTGTGGCAGCCCTTTTTGTAGTGGCTAGAAACTGGAAACTGAAGGGATGCCCATCAATTGGAGAATGGCTGAATAAATTATGGTATATGAATGTTATGGAATATTATTGTTCTGTAAGAAATGACCAGCAGGATTATTTCAGAGAGGCCTGGAGAGACTTGCATGAACTGATGCTGATTGAAACGAGCAGAACCAGGAGATCATTATACACGGCAACAACAATACTATATGACGATCAATTCTGAGGTCCATGGCTCTCTGCAACAAAGAAATGTCTCAAACCAATTCCAATTGTTCACTGAAGAAAACCATATACACCCAGAGAGGGATATGAAATATGGACCACAACATAACATTTTCATGCTCTCTATTGATGTTTGCTTGCATCATGTTGCCTTTCTCTGGTTTTCTTTTTTTTTTTTCTTGTAGATAGGATTTTTTCTTACACAACTTGTCAACTATTATTACATTATTAACATGTAGTGGACTTCCTGCCATCTAGGGGAGGGGAGGGGACTGAGGGTAAAAGTTGTAATGGAAAGCTTTGTAAAGATCAATGCTGGGGAACTACCCATACATATGTTATACAAATAAAAAGCTTTAATTAAAAAAAAAAGAAATTAGTAGAGTATTAGATCCTAGGTTTAGAAGTTTATTATTATTTATCAGATCATAGTTTAGAGAGGACCATGGAAGCCCTCAAATCCATTCCTTTATTTTACATGTAAAGAAAATCAAAGTATTTGTGACTTGTTTAGTGTCACAGAGTAAGTAGAGGAATCAGGATTTGAACAGATTTTCTATAACGCTAAATCCCCCATACCATCAATCCCCCCATTGGTCCAAAACTTTGTAATTTCTCCCTGAAGCTGATCTATCCTGATCACCCACCTGACCTAACTTACTTGCCAGTTTCATACCTGCTTCAGATGCTATAAAGGAAACCAGGACCTATTGCCATTTGGCCTATCGCCATATGTACCACCTTTTTTACTTCTTGTTTGGGGAATAATAATCAAGATTGCCATTGTTGCTGAAATGGGTGTGAGAAGCCACTCTCAAGGCTTCACTCACCATCCCTGTGATGTCCTGCACCAAAAAGCCTTCCCTGTTCACCATGAAGTAGATTGACAGTTGATAAGCATCTATTCTGGGGCAATGGAAGCTCCTTAAGATTGCAATTTAATGGAAGCCTGAACTGTCTCATCATTATCTTCACAGGGCCTGACACATAATTGTTGTTCCATCATTTTCAGTCATGTCCCAGCTCTTTGTGACTCCATTTGAGGTTTTCTTGGTAAAGATACTGAAGTGGTTTTTCCATTTCTTCCTTTTCCAGCTCATTTGTACAGATGAGGAAACTGAGGCAGACAAGGTTAAGTGATTCCTTCAGAGTCACACTACTAGTTAAGTGTCTGAGGCCATGTTTGAGGTCATGAAGATGAATCTTTCTGATTCCAAGCTTTCTGTAACATCTAGCTGCCCTAACACATGTAGACAATTAATAAATGATTTTAAAACACCCATTGAGCCATACACTGTACTGTTGGACTTGGTTTTGTAGTGATTATTTTTGGAACTTTATATTTTGGAAGATAATGGTATCTTCAAGGTCTTGTAAGTAAATGAGTAATAAAAGGCTTATTTTGAGTTTAACTCCATTCAGCAACTTCTGGTCTTTGCCTGACCAATTATTCCTAGCTCAATATACTCTCTTTTGTTGTAATTGACCATTTTGTATATTTTAAAATATTTTATCCTCAAAGTCAAATAAATCCAAGCAACTCCTTGATTTCTAAGGTGGGGTTTAAATTCTGATCTTGATTGCCTATTGGCTTAAAAAACATTTTTTGCTATACTAGTTTGATCTTCGTTTAATCTCTTATTATTTAATAATCCATATTATTGATTAAATTCTAACTTTTAAAATTAAAATTTCTCTCCAAAAATTACCCATAAAAAGTACTGAAATCTAGACCAATAGTATTAAATTCAAATAGAAAGGGGGGAGGCATATTGACTTAAAAATCCATAAATTGACATTTTCTATGGGTATTGTATTTTTATTTATTTTGCTAAACATTTCCCAATTGCATTTTAACAGATTTAGACTTTGCTAGAGAGTTTTTGTTGTTTTATATCTGACTTTTCTCTTCTGGCCCTAATGGGCACTTAGTTTTAACCTATTAGGCCTCTTTTCCCCTCTCATTCCTGTGTTGTCTTTTGACAGTGAGAGATATCCATTTTTAAATGTACAGAATGTGACACTTTGCATAATCCTTAAAAAACTAAATTTCCTGGTTTAGTTTTCTATATAGTGTGTCACCAATGATATGCTGTACACCCATCAAGCAGAGTAACTTATAGTGTGACAAATATACTTTTTGGCCTCAATTAATTTTAAACAACAGAAATCAGAATTAGTTTTTGTTGTGGGCCAGTTTTTTTGCAGGCTGCTGGTAAATATCCTTCTGTAATTTTGTTTCTACTTTAATTCTAAAGCCATGGTGACAAAGACTTTGTCTACTTAGAAATTCAGAGGTCAGAGAGAGTAATCAATTAATCAGTCATTCAGCAAGCATTTATTAACTGTGTACTGGGAGTGAGGCACTGTGTTGGATGCTAATAAGCATGATACTAAATAAGAATGATACTAATGAAAAGCAGATTCTTTCCCTATTCTCTTTAAGAAATATTTAATACTGAATATTGGGCAGAGATAACACAGGTGTTAATTAGCCAGAAATAGTGAAATGACCTTTAATCATAGCCAGAAGGGAAGAAGCTTACAAATGAACCCAAATCCTGCTTGGAATGGGATAGAGTGGGCAAGGATCAGTGAGAGTTCTTTGTATTTGAAGAAATCTGCCCATTTTCAAAAAGAGATGGCTTACTTAAAGAATCGAATATTTTAATTGTATGAATAGGCAACTGAATGAATAAAATTCTTTGATTGGTAACACCCAGTTAGGAACTGTTAAAATCCATTCATACTTTCAGCTTTAATTTAATGGCCATAATAATAATTTTCCTGTTCTATGACATTTATGGTTTACAAACATATTTAACTCACAGCCACACTGTGATAGGATATGGGTATTATTCTCATTTTACAAATGAGGAAACTGAGTTAGATAGTCATATGGTGATTTTCTCCAGATCCCGTGACTAGTAATGGCCATAGAGTGCTAGTATAAAGACAGGGCTTCAGACTTTAACTGCAAGTAGAGAAAGTCAATGAAACAAAACCAGAAATCTTTTATTATTATTATTATTAGAACTTTTATTTGCAAAACATATGTATGGGTAATTCTTCAATATTTACCCTTACAAAGCTTTCTGTCACAAATTTTTCCCCCCTATTCCCCACCCCTCCCCTAGATGGCAGGATATCCACTACATGTTAATTATGTTAAAATACTTGACAAATCAAATATATGTATACATATTTCCACACATCATTTTTGTGCAAGAAAAATTGTATCTACAAGAAAGAAAAATCAGATAAAGGAAACACAATGCAAGCAAACATCAATAGAGAGCATGACAATGTTATGTTGTGGTCCACATTTCACATCCCTCTCTGGTTGTATATGGCTTTCTTCACTGAACAATTGGAACTGGTTTGAAACATTTCATTGTTGAAGAGAGCCATGTCCATCGGAATTGATCATCATATAATCTTGTTTTTGCCATGTATAATGATCTCCTGGTTCTGCTCATTTCACTCAGTATCAGTTCATGCAAGTCTCTCCAGGCCTCTCTGAAATCATCCTGCTGGTCGTTTCTCACAGAACAATAACATTCCATAACATTCATATACCATAATTTATTCAGCCACTCTCCAATTGATGGGCAGCCATTCAGTTTCCAGTTTCTAGCCACTACAAAAAGGGCTGCCACAAACATTGTTGCACATGTGGGGCCCTTTCCTTCCTTTATGATTTCTTTGGGATATAAGCCCAATAGAAACACTGCTAGGTCAAAAGTTATGCATAGTTTGATGACTCAAAACCAGAAATCTTTATAAATCAGGGGCTTCTCCTTTTTTGTTCTGTGGACCACTCTGTTAGTTGGGAAAAGCCTATGTATCCCATCTCAGAGGAATATTTTTTTTTTTTCATTTTTCAGTTGTGTCTGACTCTTGGGGTTTTCTTGGCAGAGATACTAGAGTGGTTTGCCATTTCCTTCTCCAGCTCATTTTACAAATGAAGGAACTGAGGCAAACAGGGTGAAATAACTTACCCAGGATCACACAGCTAATAAGTGCGTGAGATTAGATTTGCACTCATTTCTTCTTAACTCCAGAACCACTTTCTATCCAGAGACATCTAGCTGCCTTCAACACTTTTTTTGGTAGGTTTTAGTTTCCTTAATATAATTTTTTTAATCTTAAATACAAAATGAGAAAAGAAAAATAAAAAAGACATTTCCATGTATGCAACAAAACATGAGATGATTCAAGATAAAATAGTGAATTTCCATTTTAAGAAAACCTATGTAACAAATACTACACATTGTTTTCAGAACTACTCAGGTTTTCTTTGCTTCTTTCCAGGTTTTCTTTTGTTCTCTCTTGTTTACTTTTTACTTTTTTTCCCCTTTAAGCTCTTTTGACAAATATTATTTTGGTCGATCTTCACATCAACTCTTCAAGGCAGTTGCTGTTATTATGCCCATTTTACAGTGAAGGAAACTGAGGCAAACAAATGACTTGCCCTAAATCACACAGCTAATGAGTGTCTATGGTGAAATTTGAACTCAGTTCTTCCCAGGACCTGCTCCTCTGTGCACAGTGGTACCACCTAGCAAAATATACTCGTGCTCTGGACAAGGTGCACTATACTAGTGCTCCTGGTCCAGCCTAGTGCATTCATTTCCTGTTACATTTTGGTTAACATTTAATTACAGGCTGTCTTCTGTTGTTCATTGCTTTTCATGGGAAGTCATTTTGTTTCCATAGTTAAATAATCAGTTCCGAGGATGCTATGAGCTCCTTGAAGGCAGGGATCTTGCTGTATTTAATTTGCTTCTCCAGCCTCTCATTAGATAGGGCTTTGCAAATAAGAGGTGCCTAAGAAACATTTGATACTTTTTGTTACATGGTCAGCTGGTAGTCTCACAAATCATTGCCCAATCCAGAACCTTAAGGAGGAGGATGCTATATATTACTTAATGGCAAAATGATTTCCTGGTCTAAGTGATCTTCTCAGAATAGGCTGCAGTACTTTGTAACTGTATGTATCAGTGGGCCCAGGTGGGGGGGTGCATTGTGGTGGCAAGGGTTGGAGCTTGTGGGGTCTTTTAGTAGGTCTTTGCCTTTTCTGAAGTAGATCGAGGCTGCTTTTTTAACAGCTGCTCACAAAATGAAGGATGGCACCTCTTTTGGCTTAAAAAGCAAGCTAATGAATTTAATGAGCTGAAATTTTTCTCCTAACTAGCCCATTAGCTCTTCCATTAGTCTGATAAGATACAACACATTAACAGACATTAAAATTTAACATTAAGATGGCATTCAAATCAAGCTTGATTGTATTGAAGATCAATAAAAATAATTGTCAGTTTGAATCAAGTGAAACTCGTTATTGAATGAATCTAGGCTGCTGTTGGGGGGGGGTTCACCCAAGCGTAGAATAATTAGCACAATTAAAAAAAACTTTGAAAAAAATGAAGGGCATATTGCTAACACTTCCCGCTTTTGGCAGAATTACAAACTACTTATTCAAGTTAGTAATTTATGAGTTTTGATTTGATTTGTTAGATGAGATTTAATATCAATTCAGTCAGGCTTCAGCGGATTTCTAGCTCAGAAAAATTCAGTAAAATTTTATTGAACTTTCTTTCTACTAATTAGGACAATGAGAATCAATATAAGTGGTTTACCAAGGTGCAGCAGGAAAAGGAACAGTAAATTTAATTGCGACTTTTTTTGCATCACCTTATCTTCTAGTTATAATTGCTCAGTTCTACCTGTAATAGGTCTGCATTTTTATTAGAAAAGTTTAATCCTGAAACTCATTGAGTGATATGTAGCATAGCCTTGATCTTCCCCCAAACCCAAATGAAACATTAAATTTTGTTTAGAAATACCCAAGATGTTAATTTTGAGAAAATAATAGCCAAGTAAAAAAGTACCTTTGACGTTTCAACGGTTCTGATCTTATTGCCATGGATTGCAGATGGCAGCTCATCCAACCTTTTCTTCCTTTGGCTGTATCTTTCCTTAATACTTCTACAACCACAAGAAGTTGGTCTAATGTTCTGGCCATCTTCTTTTGGATCTCTTCTCATTGTGTAGATGGTGGTGCCCTTGAATCCTAGAGGCTCATTTATCCCTCATCCTTTCTATACAATTGAATAAAATTCTCTACTTAGACATCTCTCTACTGATTCTCTCTACATTCTCACATATAGGTTTTTTTTGATAATGGATTGCAGCCAAAGCAGTGCCTACCATCTAGCTCCCTTTATTCTTTAGGTGTCCTGAAACTTTAATTCTTGAATACTGTGCTACTCCATGGCTCATACCTTTAAAATATGATTATTTATTTTTATACTAAATAGGTGACTATTGATGTTAAAAGGAAAGAACCTTGTTTCTGGTAGAAGCATGAGTTTAATAAAAATCCTACACAATTTCCAAAAAACAATTCATCCCATCCTTTTCCTGTCAACTTCTGGGCCCAGATCATTCATCACACATCCACAATATTTTTCAGAAGATATGTAGGAAGGAGGAAAGGGAAAGGGGGAGTTATGCTGGACTAGCACCTCTGGTATGAGAGCTCACCAAGCTCCTTTGAGAGCTACTAGCTGACCTGCCTGTCACCTAGCTGCCTCCTGCATCTCCAAGAAGCTATAGCATGTGCAGCATCTATATATATCCTGATAAAATCATCTTGGCAGACAAGGCTCAGCAAGGTTGAGGGTAATTGGGAAGCCTCAAACCCATCTATGAGTTAAGTCTTTCTACCCTTTTTTTATGAAGAGTTCTCCTGGTAGAATGGGCAGATGAGAACAGTTTATTCCAGTGACCATGTAGGTGGCTGAAGCAGGCTTGGTGGAAAATTTAGAGCTTGTGAACTTGATTCACTGCTTACTGGGTCATTGTTAGTTGTCTTAATTTTTGTCTTGCTTCTAGACTTTGCAGACTACAGAAAAATGAGACTAATGTCTTTGTACAATTCTGCTTAACTTAAATCCATTTTAAACATGTTAAGTCATCAGCCTGTGATGTCCTTGGGCCTCTTTGAAAATGCAGGATGTACAACAGCAACACACACACAATACACATGTATGCAAATACATAATATAGAATATAATATATGAAGATCCTCTTCATCTCTGTCGTCTGACTTCCCTGGACACCTTCAAATCAAACAGTTGCAGTCCCAAATGCCATTAATTCTAGTGCTTTCCCAGTCCCCAAAATGCCTTAATTCTACTGTCTTCCCTCTGCTGATTTATCTTCAAATTGTGCTGTATGTGTGTTGTTTATACTTAGCTGTTTGCAAGTTATCTTTCTGTCAGATTGTGAACTCCTGGATTGGGAGGACCATTTCTGACCTTTCTTTTTATCCCCAGCACTTAACACAGTTTCCATGACCTAGCAGGCACTTAACAAATGTATATTGACTAACTGACCTACCTGTTCCTCCTCAAGAGCTTTATCAATAATGTCATCTGTGTGTGTATGTACATACATATATATATATACATATATATAGCTTATTTACATAAATATTTATAACAACAGAAAAGTGGGTATCTGAGGTGTCATTTTAAAATTTCTTTTAAAAAACTTTGGTAATAATGAGATCTATCATTTTTTCCAAGCCTTTTATGTTATCTCACATTTCAGTTTCCTAAAAATTGATACATTAGCATTGAAAATTCTTTCACTTCTAGTCTGTGTCTCTTCCCCTTGTCCTTCTCATCTTTGTTTTATTTAATGTCATTTCCACTGCTCAGGCAGTACTTTGGGGATTGTTCAAGGCCGAATGTGGTGACTGCATTGTCACTCAAGCAGAGAAGTGTTGGGTCTTTTTAAAAGATGTTTTTCCATTTTTTCATTTATCTTTATCTTTCAGCTTCATCTTTAAATTGCCTTGGGATGATTTGGCTTAATTCATCTCTCCCTTAGAGCTTTTGCAATTTGTTTTCTTTTTTCCCCCAGTGTTTCCAGTTGTTTTACAGAGCACCACTTTTTAATAATTTTTACCAGCCTAAATTTATGTTTTAAGCCAACAATTTTTAGTTTCCATCTTTCTATTTTTAACAAGTAAATGGGGAATTTTCTGACTGCTGCAATTTCATGGGTATTTTTGGCAGGTTTTGGCAATTGATTTATACCAGTTAAAATTTCATAGGAAATGATGATAGCCTCAATATCTGTTCTTTTATCCATTTACCACTTTTTTTGGAATCAGTAGGTCATTTAAACAGAACATGCTAGAATTAGCGTCACACAATATCTTTTTCTTGTAATTGCATAGTGCTTTAAATATTTCCTCTAACATGCCGGTCTGATGTTAAGTAGCTGAATCAGAAATCACTCCCACAAGTAATCAGTCATTTCCTTCCTATTAAAATATAACACATTTTATTTTATATACATTGATTTAGTGTCTGCCTTAGCCATCTTTGAGGAAAGCCCTCATACTATCTTGCTATAAGGTTTCTGTATAGTCATATAATACGTTGTCAACAAATCATCAATGACATATATACATGGTGTTTTCACGCAACAATTCTGTAATTTATTATCCTTATTTTATAGATGAGGAAATGAGGTCTCAAATTTGAGGTTTCAAATAATGGAAATCTACAGTTTCGATGTTGAGCTACTTGGCTGAGTGGATAAAGCATGAGGCCTGGAGTCAATCCATGAGTTCAAATCCAACTTCAGATACTTACTAGCTGTGTGACCCTTAGCCAGTCACTTAACCCTCTTTGCCTCCATTTCCTTCTCTGTAAAATGAGGTAGGGAAGAAAGTGGCAAATCCCTCTAGTATCTCTGCCAGGAAAACCCCAAATGGGGTCACAGAGTCAGACACGACTAAAATGACTGAACAACAAAAGCCCATGTGCCCTTCTCACCTTTCCTTCCCCTAGCAAAAATCAAATTAGGAAAACTTGTTGTCTTAATTAATAACTTATAACAAAAGTTTGGAAGAGAAGAGATGAAGCACAATAATTTTTCCACCCACTCCTGATCTAAAACACTAAGTAAACTACATGATTGACTTCTTCCAGATTACAGATGGTTGAATAGTTTTCAACAGGCCTATTTACTTTGTGATTCCAGCCTCAAATAACTCTTCTGAATGTGTTGAAATTCAGTGGCATTTTGGGTCACTTCATTAGGGAGAATCACAGTTGTAATAATAGCTGTTCTAAAAGCATTTATCATTTTCTGTTCTTTCTGTAGAAGAATATTTTCTTCTAAAATGAAGGCCATAATCATATATTAATTATGCTTCCCATTATTGTTGTTATTATTCAGCTCTTCTTTTCCTCTGAGTAAATAATCATCAGGCCCTTAATTTTTTTTTCTTTTTTTAAGAGTTCCCCCCCCCCTTCTTTCTTTGGAAATCTCTTCTGGTTTTCTAAAGGAAACTGTGGAAATTGATTTCCTCATTTTAAAAATATAATTTGAAAAATGAACAGCATCAAGTTTTCATTTGACTCTGAATGGATTTCTGATATAATTTTTAGCATAAGGTACTTATCAAATATGCATATTTATTAGATATGTAAAGTGTAGTAAAATAGAATAAATTTGTTGTTCTTAAGAATAACATTAAGTCAACAAACATTTATTAAATCACATCAAGTCAACAAGCATATATGAAGTGCTTACTGTGTTGGGCACCATGCTAAGAGTGATGATACTTATACAAGCAGAAAGAAAACACAATCCCTGTCCTTCAGGAGTTTGCATTCTAATGGGCCAACAGCTGTATTAAGTACAGAGATACCCCCTCCCCCAAACAAAACAAAACATTAGTCTCTCTTCTCAAGGAGTTCCCAGTCTATTTAGACAAATAAGATGTATAGATGTATATAGGACAAATTGGAGATATTTTTAGAAGAAAGGTTCTTGTGTTGAGTATAGTTGGATACAAATCACCATTTGGCAACCATATGATCCGTAACACCCAAAGTGGGGGCAAGCATGTTGTACTAATGGAAGTCCAGAAGTAGTTATGGATCACAACAAAGTATAGGAGGAAGAGATGGGTACTACCAGTCTCTACCATTGTCCCTCGGTGGTGAAACTTTCAGTGTCTATTAGACAAGGTAGCAATAATTGTCTATTTTCTCTTTTTCCCCCTTTTACTGATTTTATCAAGTGTACGTGAGTTTAGTTATTCCTTCTATGCAGGAGATTCCTAGATTTATGTATGCAGTCAAGTCTCTCTACTAAGCTTAAGTAACACTCTAGTAAATGCCCATGTATGACATTTAAATCCCTTTCTACTCTGGTCCCAGCAGACCTTTCCAGCTTTATTACACATTCCTCCTAGGCACAGTTTCTGTGTTCCAGCTAAAATGGATTTCTTGCCATTTTGCAGAGAGGACAGACCATTTCCCATCTCTTTACCTTTGATGAGATGTACTCTTCCCTCATACCATCCCATCTCCACCTAGCCTGGTATATTGTCATTGACTGGCCTAATGCTGATTGGCAGCCTGTGTCAGGGGATGGAGAATGATGGCAGATAGGCTTTCCTATCATCCACCTTTCCATTGCTGAAGGCCCTACCAGAGGGTCCTAAACAAAAACCCTGGAGCTACCATCAGAATAGACTTCTTTCTCAATAGAGCCTGAATATCAACGTGGTTCCTGGACAAGCTATATGATATATCTTCCGTCTTTCCAATAACCTTTGGTTCTTTGAAATGGTTTCCAAGAATCATTTGCCATACTTTTAAATACTGAGTCTTCCTGTCCACATGGAATCTAGTTAGGGAGATTCAATTTACTTTATAAGAAACAATTATAAAACACGTGTTAAACTATTTGCTATTGATTATTAGACAAAGTGCTTCTAATTGACATTAAATACTTTGCAAGTACTATGCATTCACTTTCTCATTGGATCTTCTCAACAACCATGAGAGAAAAGTGAAAGGACTATTTTTATTCCATTTTAATATTATTGCATTACACATCATGTTTTTATCACATTATATGTCACCCATTTTACAGGTTAGGAAACAGAGGCCCACAGAGACCAAATGGTTTCAACCATTGCCTTACAATTAGCCAGTGTTGTAGGTCAGTTTTCAGTCGGGCAATTAGTAAACATTTCCTGTTATGTCCCAGGCACTATGCTAAGCACTGGAGTTACAAAGAAAGACAAAAGAGTTCTTGTTCACATTGTCATGATTGTGATTTGAACTCGGGTCTCTGGGGATTGGAAGCCCAGAAGTCACTTCTCTACTCTTTGGTGGTTGTCCTAGGTATAACAATTCAGAAATGCAAGAGAGGTCAGTAGGGTCTGAGAGTACTTTACCCTTAAGGAGCTGGTGGGTTAGTCAGAAGCTGCTTTAGAGCAGGTGGATAAAATTACTTATTTTTGCAAACTGTTTTAAGGTCATTCCCACCCACCAAGGTATGGCGGAGGTGCTATTCCTGGGGACCAAGTGTACATTTAGTATCTCTAATTGATGCCATGTGAAACAGGGAGTCTGTGGGACCTGACTCCTTGTAAACAAATGGTATTTTGGGGACCAAATGGCTTTTTTTTAGAATCTTCAAGGATCCAAAAGCATAATTCAGCAAGGAAGCAGACACTATGGTGGGTGGCCATAGCAAATCGGCCAGAGGAGTTAATGAGGATTTTCATGTCTATCTTTTGTCTCTCTTCTCTCCCTCCACCCCAGTGTGGTGAAGGATAAGATGCTGCCTGAAGGAGGCCCTTTTAGCCAGTGGGGCTGAAAGTCAGGGTCGGCTCGGTGGGTGGATTTTGCTGACCGGAGGAGACAGGACAGGGGCTCAGCTGGGTGACATGGGAGACTTAGTGCTCATTTTAATCTCAAGGCAACGCTTACTCCTCCAAAACATCCCTCTCCCTCTCTCCCCCTACCACTCCTTCCCCAGTTTATGCCTGCCTGTATATTCTGTCTAGTAAAATGTCAGCTCCTCGAGAGGAGGCACCATCTTGTTGCCTTTTACTCATATCCTCAGCACTAAGCACCATGCTCCACATATAATAAGTGCTTAATAAATGCTTTATCTGTTTGTCTTTCTATCATCTAGATTGTCTATCACCTTCTATTTATCTACTTTATTCACTTATCTCTTTAATTATCTACATATTGATCAATTTACTGATCTATCATCTATCCATCTACCTACCTATCTACCTACTTTATCTATTTGCTTATCTATTCATCTATCCAACTATCTATCTATTGATCAACCAATTTATTGATCTGTCTATAATCTGTATAGATTATCTGTGCATCCATTTATCTATTCACCTACCAATTAGTCAACCCATAGATCTATATGTGATCTATCCAACCATCTATCTACCTACTTATCTATTCATTCATCTTCTCTCTAACTGCCTAGCTATTGATCAATCTATTGATCTGTCTCTCTCCTTTTCTCTCTTCTCTCCTTTCTTCCCTTCCTCTCTCCATATATCTATTGACCTACCAGCCAATATATCAATATATTGATCTATCTACTTATTTCTTTATCTCTCTGAAATTATAGCATGATAATAGTAAGCCATGCATTTTTCTAGGTCTACCCCATTCAATAATAGCATTCATGTTGGACTTCAAGGTTTATAAAATATTTTACATGTATTATCTCATTTGGTCTTAACAAAGTAAGTGCTATCATCCTTTTTTTCTTTCTTTTTTAACAAATGAGTCTGGCAAGTTAGATGATTTTCTAAGAAGAATTTAAACTCACATTTTTGTGACTTAAGTCTTTGATTCTATCCATTGTGTGCCTCTGTCTCTCCAGCCAAATAAACTAGACTCGAAGGCAGTTGTGGGAAGGTAGAAAAAAAAGGCCGGCCATCTTAGCATATAATCCCTTTGCTTCCCAGCAATGGGATTTCTTAGGATCACAATCTTTATAAACATCTTTCATTTAATTTGATCCAAGCCCATTCTAATACAAGTTTGACTTTTTCTTTTTTAATACAGGTGGGTCTTCTACTTGACTTGCTTTAATTTGCACTCATTTTCTCCTGCAATCCATAATTTACTCTACCTGGGACAGACAGAACTGAACTGAAAGCCTGTTTCCTGTTACTAAACATTCTGTTCCGTTCCCTGGGGCTTTTCAGATCTCTCTAGCATAGCTCCCTGAAAACTACCAGAGCATTAACTGTGGCCTTAGTGAAAGAATTAACACTGTCATTCAATTAGAACCTGTCTGAGTTTTCCACATCCCAAAGCGTGTAAGAGCTCCTTCCTCATGTTTGTATTTTAAATAATGTATATCCCCAGTCATTAGGATGCTGGGCACATGCTACCCATTTTATATAAATAGATAACCGTTACCAGTAATTGGCAGTGGGACAAATCCATCCCTCCTTCTAACACCCACCAAATCCACGTGTGAGTTTCTTTGTCCTCTCCAAATGAATAAAAGTCTGCATCCAGTCTCCTTTTAATTGACTAGAATGAGAAATGCTCAAAAGTAGCAAATGGCCACAGACTTGTTGCAGTCTTTCCACGCAGGCCAGAGTCTGCTGGATGGCAGCTCTTTGTGGATCTCATTCCGATGCAGCCAGGACGACGACCCGAGCATCCTTCAGCACTTTGATGCCGGGCAGTGGATGCTGAGAGCCGCTGGAGCAGATCCCTGGGGAAGGAATGGGGACCAGGGCAACTGCAGCTGTCACTCAGGGTGCCGACTGCTAGCTCCAGTCCCAGTGGGGTGAGGATGGCAGCTTGCATGGGGGAGGATTTTCAGGGCACCCCTCTTTAGTCTGGCACCAAGAAACAGACTTGAGTGAGGGCTAAGTCCCCTGGGGCCAAAGGGGGGTACCAAATGGGAGGACTCGGCACTCAAGTTCTCCCATCCACTTCAAGATCAACTTAAAAGCTAGTGGCTGCATTCGGCTTGCTTTCTCATTCACTCTCAGTTTTGAAGTGGATTTTTTGCTTGTTTATTTGAAGAGGGTTTTTGTTTTTCTTTCCCCCTCCCCTTTAGGGCTCACAGTTTTCTTCAGCTCTTATATCCCTCAAAAGTGAAGTTTTTTCTGACTAACCCCATTTCTCCCCCAGCTGCCAGTTTTCTTTCCTTCCTCAGATTATCTTGTATTTATTGAGGGAGAAAAATGTACTCACTCCCAATTTTTGACCATAAATTCTTTGAGATCAGGGATTTTTTTTTGTCTTATCTGTATATCCTCAGGGCCTGACAATATTTGCACATAGTATGCGCTTAGTAATGAAAAAAATTTCTTATGTATTAGTTTTTGCTTTTCTTGAATATGTTTATTTATATGTGTACAACTTCTATTTTCTCCTGAACTTCACCTGGTTTCAGATTCCTTAAACCTAAGGTACTGTATTGCAAACTGCAAAATAGAACAATGTGCATGCTATGTTATAATTTCTTTGAGAGTTATTGACTTTAGTGATTTCTGATCTCCTTTAAACTCCTATAGTACCTTACTTATTAAAATAGTAAATTCTCCACAGACATTTTTTAGTATTAGCAGAAATATTTATTTCCCTCCATTCTCTTATACAATTCTTCTTTCCAGTTGCTAGCCTTTTCAATTTACAGATTCCTTTTTTTAATTTGTTTTCTTACGTACATTTGTCCAACTATCAGCTACTGTTGATAAAAACTATAAACCATTAAAGGAGAATAGCAGTTATCAAATTGATTAACCAGACTTCTGCTCTTGTTCCTATAACCAAAGATAATTGTATTTGGTTTGCTTCAGCTACTCTGCCGTCATTATGGTTATTGATGGCTAACTGTAAATAAACAAAGTGAGTTTCATTAGATCATTTGAATTATTGTACCTACACGGTAGGAGCTAAACCTAGTAGAATTATCAGCTTCTGACTCTGCATCCAACTCATTGACTCTTAACTGAAGCAAACAAGTAATTATTTCCCCCAGAATTGTAAATAGGATCCCAGTTAATGAACATCCCAAATGTTTTATATTTCAAGTAGTGGTTGTGTCATGGAAAGAACATCCTCACTAACATAAAGAGATTTGTGACTTTGGGCAGATTGCTTAATTTCTCCAATCTCATTTCCTCTTCTGTAAAATGGGGATAACTATTCTGCTTGTCTCACAGAACTGTTGTGAAGATCAAATAAAATAATATATGTGAGAGTGTTTTGTAAACTGTAAAGCATGATACATATGCAAGTTATTTTTAACTAGAAGAGACTTGATTTCAACAAATCCATATTAAGTGTTTACAACCTGCTTAGTTTGCTTCTCATTTAAATAAAGTTCTGAAGTGTGAGCAGATTGTTTTTTAATGAAAAGGCAATTAAAATATGTGTGTGCATGTTTCTGTACATATTTTATTTCTGTATAACAAAGTCAAGCAATTCCCTCTTAGAATTTTAGAGATGGAAAAGACAGATCATTTTGATCAACCCCTGCATTTTACACAAGAGGCAACTGAGGACTAGAGAGGGGGAATGACTTTCTTTTTCCTTTCATTATAAACTGACCAATTACCAAAAATCAAAAACATTTCAATATACAAGGAAGAGCAAGCCTCTGACTGATTAGCTGTATGACTAGGAGCTGAAACTCTCTCACTGTTTCCTCATTTGTAAAATAGAGCAAGTCATTATTATACCCTTTACTTTCCTCACAGATGTCAAATGAGATATTAAGATAATAGATTTAGAACTGGAAGGAACCTTAGAAGTTAGTTACCTAGTCCAACCTTTTCACTCGACGGTTAGGAAATAGGGTTCAGAAAGGTGACATCAGTCGTCCAATGTTATAGAAGGAGGAAGTGGCTGAGCCCAGGGTTTGATGTATGCAAAACATCTTGCAAACACTAAAGCCCCTCTATAATTGTTAATTATTGTTGTTGTTATTTTTATTATCAATATTTTCTTATTCCTTTTCTCTTTATCATTCCTTCACCAATTCTTGCCATGGCTATAATCCAGTTTCTTCCTCAGTGACAGATTCCACATAATGACAAACCTCACTGCCCTGAACTTCATAAGGTGAATTTTCTTTTATTTTCTTAATGAAATACCTCTTAAAAAGTGGTAAATTCATTATCAAAAGTCCTGATTGTTCCCTAGAATGCAAAAATTGCATGTTGCAAGTAAAAGTTTGAAGAAGCCCTTATTTTTAGTTAGAGAAATAATTTGAAAAACATTTCTGGGGTTACAACTTGTACTTCTCTTCATACTATTTACTACTTCAGGAAAGTTGTGGGGGAAAGTACCTAGTTGTATGATTATGCAGGGAACCAGTTAATTTCCATAACATTGGGGGGCTCTAATTATCAGTGAAAAATATCTGTCCATTTAACAAAGTTCCCAGTGTCTCCTGGGTCCTCTCTCTCACTAGTGAACTCTCCTCAGAACTATGTCTTGAAACTTAAATAAAAATTCAGATTCCACGTTTTTTTATTGTTCTGATTTTGGTGGAAAGGGAGATTTGGTTAATTTTTAGGCAGAATCAATCAAATTCTATGTAAGGATCTGTTGAAATATTTTAAGTCCCAAAGATGAGCCAAAAAACAAAATAAGACATCCTAGAAATACTTGAAATATTTTAATGGTGGATTTTTTTCCCTTAGGTTCCCTCCCTCCCCTTTCCAAAATGTCACTCTGACAATGAGAATCCTTGTAGTTTTACAGGGTAGCTTTTAATCTGGGTTAAATCTGGTATCTCATCAATAGCAAAATACTTGAATTGGTTTCTAAAGTTTAAGATTTTTCATACCTCTCAAGCTAAACATGTACAATTCTTTTAAATATATTTTTGTATTTGGAGAAAAACCATGAGAAAAAAAAAACAGATGGTGAAAATACTATACTTTGATCCACATTCATTCTCTAGAGTCCTTTCTCTAGATGTGTGGATGGCTTTTCCAAGTCTCTTGGAATTGTCTTCAATCATCTCATTGTTGAAAAAAACTGAGTCCATCACAGTTGATCATAACATAATCTTGTGTTTGATTTTCTAAACCAACTGAATAAATCTGGATTTCCCAAAGCTTCAGTTAGCATCTTCAAATGACTGTTCATCTTTTCCTGTGGAGTTTCTTATTTCTTTTAAGATATTGATCACTGGGTTTGGCTGTATACATTTTCTGATAATCTGTTACTGGGGAGCTGGTGAATGCCGGTGGATCACTTGAGTTCTGAGTTCTGGGAGAATGGAAGCCAATTAGATGTCTACTCCAGCACTATTGTATTGAGCTCCTGGAATTGGGAGGGTTAGGGAGAATGAAGCAGCCCAAATCAGGAACAGGGGAGATGAAAACTTTGTTGTCATCAGCACCTGGGTTGGGTCTGAGTATCTGCTGTATCAGTCTGGGTGAGAAAAAAAAATAAACAAAATTAAAAAACATCACTCAAGCCCCTTCTTGTCCATCAAGTCTTGCCTGATCTCACCAATGGCTTGTGCTTTCCCTTTCCAAATTACTCTGTTTTTAATTACTTTGTATATATTACTATGGGTTCACTTTATATTTATGTCATATACTTATCTATGTTCTTGTAATTTCTTCCCACTACAATGCAAGTTTCTTGTTTATAGAGATCAGTTTCATGCTTAGTACTAAGCCAACAGAGAGAGGCAAATAAAGTGACTTTTGCCCTTCTCTAGACTTGAAATTCAATGATATTTGACATTCCTGTAACAAATCAAGGCAAGGTGATAGCCAATTTCCAAGACTTTATTAGCAATGAGGTTGGGCCTTTTTGCCAAAAGAAAGAATTTATTGGAGTTGTTTTATAGACTTTCCCTGGGGATTTTCACTTCTCAGCTGCTAAGGACCCTCTGATTCAGAAGTGAATGAAGATGTCTCATCTCTTTTTTCCTCCTGGTGCTTATTTATTATAGACCCCAATGGTCTTGACACAGTCTTCCATTCTCTAAGCTAAATATCCCCTGTTCTTTATTCTATTCAGGATGTGGATTCAAGACCCTTTACCATCCTAGTGGTTTGCATAGAAAAGCTTCTTATCTGCTTCCTTTTTAATCAAGTACATGGTCTTGAATGGGACTTTTTATCTTCAAAATTAAAAGGAGATTTAACTGAGCCAATCCTTCTAATTAGGAGCCAGGGTGCCAATGGATGAGGAGCCCATACCTGGTTATGGACCCTTCTTAATCATAGGATGATGGAGATTTTACTCATGTCATTATTGTCCCCAGTAACTATTAACCCTCTCTTAAATCTTCCCTGATTAGGGACTTTTTTTTTCTTTGAAAAAAAATAAGATTTGAGTAAAATGGAAAAAAGCAGTGAGCAGAACCAAGATAACACTGTTTACAATAACATCAATATTGTTTTAAAAATTATTTTAGGCAACTAAGGCATTTTGACCATTACAAATACATGAATTGAGAATAACTTATAATTTGAAGAAAGATACTATCTCCATCCGGAGAAAGAACTGATAAATAGAAGTTGTATAGAAAAAATACATACACACATATGTACATACTCATACACACACCTTCTTGTGTCTAATAATCTTTTCTAGGGCAGGTCTGGTGGGGAGGGAAGGAAAAAAAAAGAAATTACCTTATATATTTAAAAGGAATAGCAGTTTGTATGTACTTGATGTGCAGTTTCACATGCAACCATTTTTTATTGGCTATTATGAAAGTGCTTGTTTTATTTCATAAAAAGAAAATAAATTTGAAGAGAAAAATATGCTTAAAAGACATGTCTTTGTTTCCATTTCTACTTTGAAATAAATTTTAAGCTTAGTTCTGGCCCAAATAGTCATTGATTTGGTTTTATTTTGTTTTTAAGTAGCGGATAGCATAGTTGATAAGAGTGCTGGACCTGAAGTCAGGAAGCCCTGAATTCAAATCTGGACTCAGATACAACCTGAGTGCAAAATTGCACTTATTTGTAAATGAGCTTAAAAAGCACTGATCTTCATGCCTGGTACATAGTTGATGCTATGGCACTGTTTATTCCTTTCCCTGTGGAGGAGGCTACAGTACCTAAGGCAGAAGGAAACTCTCTCTGCCCCTGACTCATCATTCCTCAGAGATGTTTGTTGCTTTTGCTTTGAGCTCCCCATGTTGTGACTTTTGAGTAGGCTTGGGTGAACAAATAACAGCTATCAGGGACCTCATGTTTCATAACCTTTAATATCCATCTTTGACTTTCCTACTGTTTCTATGTCCATAGAAAATTAGACCAAATAGAATTCCCTTTGATCTGTTTTCAATTTTGACTGAATCATGAACATAATACTGTTTTTTAAAGTGTAGCTTCAAGACCTATGGCTGGAAAATTCAAAGCCTTTTCATCTTTTCAGCTTAAAAAGTCAATGATTAAACATTGTCAGGGCTGTATTAACTTGGGCTTTCTTGGCCATTGAACCACAGACTCTAGTTCACACCTTTCTTTTCCTTTAATTCCATTCAGTATTATTATTTGATCTTTTTTTTAAATACTAAGTTCCAATGTACTTGTTTTGTCATTTAAACAAAATTATGACTTTTTTCTTGTAAAATCTTAATCATCTTTTTGATTTACTTTTTCATTGTATACATTTTTAGTTTGTTAGTGTGTTGTGTGGCTGTTCAAAGTACTTCTATTATCACATGCACTTTATTTTTTTATATTGTATTTTTCTTCTCAGTAATTTAAATACTATAACTGATATGGCAGTTTGGCATACTGGAAAGAGTACTGGACTGAGGTGTCAAGAAATCTGCTATCTTCTGGTCCTACCTCTATTTGCCTCTGTTTCCTCATCTGTAAAATAGGGATGATAATAACATCACTATCTCCTATGGTTGTTGTGATGACCAAACAAAATAATAATGATGAAGTGCTAAACTCAGTGCCTGGGACATAATAAAGGATTATATAAATGTTAGCTATCATTATTATTATAAAATTGAATCTCTTCTCATCCTAAGAGTTGACATTGTGATAGGAAGGGAGGAAGGAAAGGAAGGGGAGAGGAAGAAAAGGATAAAGATAGGAAGAGAGGGATGGATGGAGAAAGGAAGGAAGGAAGGAAGGAAGGAAAGAAAGGAGGGAGGAAAGGAGAGAGAGAAAAAAAATTTAAGTGTTTACTAAGGGAAACAATGTGCTAAATACCAGGAATACTGAGAGAAATACTGAGAGAATACTGAGCCCTTAAAGGGCTACTGCTGTAATTGTGGGAAACAACAATTAACACAAAATTCAGTGCAGAGGGTGGAGAGGCTCAACATTCTTAAAAGCAAGTAGGAGGGCCGATGGGAAGGCCCAGTAGTCCTTAGGCAACAGTAAGGTGAAAGGACAAACTGAACAAAGTGAGGCTGTTGTGAAATCATTTGCCCTGCCTATTGCTATATCAATCCTGAAGGCATTCCCTTGCTATTCTTAGGGAGGCAGCCATGGAGAAATGAAAAAGCCACTTGTTCTGGCATCAGGGGACCTCTGTTAAAACTTTGGCCCTGCCAATAACTGTTTACGAGTGAGACAGGGATCAGGCTACTTTTCTATATCTTAATTATCTCTGAAATGGTAATATCCATATCACTTAGCTTTCAAGGCTATTGTGAAAATTAAAAAAAATGATTATAGATTTAAAGACTTAGATCAAGTATTATTATCATTATTTTGAAATTATTGGAGGAATATTGCATGAATTAATAATTAGCCTGTTGTTTCTTTCTTGTTTCTTCTATATTAAGATAACTTGGTTTTCTCCTTAACCTTCTCATTCAAATAGCTTTCAAGTTCCAAGAAGGAAAAAATTAAAAGAGGGAGAAGAGATTCTGTGGTTGTTGCTGAATCTCGTTCTACTCTTGGTGGGTTTTGTCACTTCTTTCTCCAGTTCATTTTACAGATGGGAAAACTGAGGCAAACAGGTTGCCCAGGATCACAGGGCTAGTCCATATCTCAGGCCGGATTTGAACTCAGGAAGATGAGCCTTTGTACCTCCAGGCCCAGGGCCTTCTATCCACTGCACCACCTAGCTACCCAGCTTGAAGGGAAGTGGATTCCATATAAGTGACTCTGGATTCTAATCCTACTTCTATCAACTTACTGCCCATGTAGCTTTGGGCACGTGACTTAACTTCCCTGGATCTCATGCTGCTCATTTATTAAAAAAGAGTTGACTAGGTAGACCTTAAAAAGAAGGGAGGGGGATAAGCATTGTGTGAATCTTACTTTCATCAGATTGGGCTCTAAAAGAGTATATCGGATACATTTGGTTTCACAGAGAAACTTGAACCTCCTTAAAGGAAAGTGGGAGGGAAGTGGGAGGGAAAGGAGGAAAAGAAAGGGAAAGACTAATAGAAGGAAAACAGAAGAATTAGGGGAAAGGTTTAAGGTCTTTTTAATTCTTATGTTCTTATGATTCTGTGACTCTCTTCAGAATATTTCTACGGCTCTTTCCCATGGCACCGATTGTATTTCCAGGCAAGCATTAGCTTCTCTCAGTAAATATCCATTAAGTATGAAATATTACAAGGCAAGGAAGCTTTTCCCTTGGTCATAAATGCAAGAAGCAGCACAGAGAATGATGAACATATTTCTCTTCTGGAGCCACATTCACATCTTCAGGATGAGACTGGGGACGAGGGCGGGCTTCATGTTTCTTGGGGTTCGTTACCAATTTGTGAACAGAGATTGCCAGGTCTGACTCTATGAACGAAGTCTTTCCGTAAGGTAGGAAGGGTGATGTACCTGAATTAATCCCCTTTATCCTTTGTAGCCTCCTCAGCATCTTCTTTAAGACCGATGCCTTATAAAGGTAGGAGACCATTGCAGATATTTCTCATCTGTCAAAGCAACCAAATCCTTCATAGCCCTCAAACCTAAGTTTTTATTGTGCCCATGTGGATGGCAATTTTTATGTTATTTTATTGATTGTGAAGAGAAAAAAAAACACATCACCAAGCTGGATTTTTCAGGTCCTAGCTCCACATTTCCAATTGGCAGAACATAGTGTTTGGATGGAGGCTTGTACCTTTATCAGCAAATGTGGGATTTATGTTCTTTTGCAGTCAGTACATTGCCATTGCTGATGATCCATTAATCTGCCTTTGTGGAACTATGGCATAGAAAAGCTAAATTTTCTGTTTTGTCCTTAGACAAAATATGCTTCCAGTTACTTCTACAAATTAAAACAATATTTTAGTTGAGAGTTAAAGAACTGGGAGTGATAAAATAAATAGAAAAATGACTATGTTCCATTGGGATTGAAAGGAAATGAAGACTATATGAACAAAGTGCCTGACACATAGTAGGCTCTTAATAAATATTGATTGATTCATTGATTAATGATCACAGCTGAAGCCAAAGCAAGAAAGTTTTTGAAATCAATTTGAAGAGGTCATGATGCAAGAGAAATCTAAAAACCCCATATTTTAATAATGAATAGATTCAGTGTATACATCTTGGTAAAAAAAATCTCCTACCAACTTGGATTGTGTCAGTAAACATTTATTAAGCACCTACTGTGTGCCAGGCACTGTGCTAACTGTTGCGGCTTTCCTTATAGTCCCCCTGAAAATATTCTAACTTGGAAACAGTCTATTACTAGAAATGGAACAAGAAGTGTAATGGAAAAGAATTCTGGTCTGTTAATTAGGAAACATCATTTATAGTTTAGACTTTATGATTATAAATGCATAACTTAACCTCACTTTCCCAGCAGCAAAATGGGACTAATCCCTTTGTGAGTAATTGCTGTGATGGCTGTCACTGTGTGAACTAGACCCAAACAAAGACTTGGGAGGAATTTGACAATCAGTGAAGGGGATCAGCTAATACTAAATATAATAATAGCAGGCATTCATATGGTGGTGCAAGGTTGGCTTCCTCCCCCTGGGGAACCGTGGAGTCAGCATGCCATATTCCACAGAGGCTGATAACAGGCTTCTGATCAGCTAGTCTCCTCTGCCAATGTCTCTTGACTGCTAGCCCCTGATTAAGAACTCTTAATTAGCCACCTCTCCCTACCAGAATGGTGCCATCAAGCTTTTTCCCAGTTCTTCAGACCAAGTCTAGCACTGTTCTCAAGGCAGATGGTTCATGATATCTAATCCTCTGGAATAATTGGGAACTGTAGGTGAAAAAGGTCCCTTTTGTCTTTTGGTTTGTTTGTTTGGGGCCCTTCCTCTTTCTAGCTTCCTTGCCATACTGATATGAGTGAAGACTAAATGAGATCCCTTGAAAAAGGGTGCTGTCTACACTATAAGATATTTTGCTTCTAGCTCATTCACGGGGGATTTGCTAGTGCACATTGAAAAGAGAATAAAAAATATCAGCTTCTGCTTTATAGTAGCAGAAGATAATGATTTAAACCAGCCAACCAACCGACAAAATACTAAAAACTGGGGTTTCTAAATTGAAACGTCATTTTTAAAGGTAGCCAAGAAAGTAACTCACAAGGTAAGAGATTGGACTCTCTAAGCGAGTCAAATGGTACACAAGGGAAGGCAGTGTGCTTTGGAAGGACCTGATCCAGCTGTATGGTGTGGTAAGTAATCCATCAAGTGTAAATTGAACTGAGGCTTAGCTGGTAATTATCATAATAGAGGCCAATTTTATCATTTGGGTCTTAATAACTTTAATCTCTTGACCTCTTACAAAAATCACATTTAACCAGGAAATAGGAGGGGGAGGAAGGAAGAGGGAGGAAGAGAGGGAGAGAGGAAGAGAAGGAGCTTCATATTATTCTTAGAACAAAGAAAGAGAGGGAGAGAGGGAGCTTTATATTGTTCTTAGCACAAAGAAGGAGAGGGATAGAGGGAGCTTCATATTGTTCTTAGAACAAAGAAAGAGAGGGAGCTTCATATTGTTGTTAGAACAAAGAAAGAGAGGGAGCTTCATATTGTTCTTAGAACAAAGAGAGGGAGAGAGGGAGCTTCATATTGTTTTCAGAACCAAGTAATGTCAATTTAGGTCAGGTAAGTAGTTTTATGGATAGAATACCAGGCCTGGAGTCAGGGGGACTCAGCTTTCAGAGTTCAAATCCAGGCTCAGACACTTCCTAGCTGTGTGATCCTGGGCAAGTCACTTCATCCTGTTAATCCTGTTTGCCTGAGTTTCCTCATCTGTAAAATGAGCTGAAGAAGGAAATGGGAGACCACTCCAGTATCTTTGCCAAGAAAGCCCCAAATGGGATCACAAAGAATAGGATGAGACTGAAGATGACTGAACAGTGACATGTCAATTTGAGTGCTGATCCCATGATGTAAAACTTGAAGCAACCTAAGTGACCTGTTAGCCCTCTTTTTCAGCCCAAAGAATAGAAGTGACTAACCCCCTATGTACAAGTGGCAAATAAGAGCAAGCAGTCAGAGAGGGTATTTTATGGGGCAGCCAGGTGGTTCAGTGATAGAGTCACTGGAACTAAACTTGAAAAGTCTTGTGTTCAAATTCAGATCCAGACATTTACTAGCCATGTGACTCTGGGCAAGTCACTTACCTATAAATTGGAGAAATAAGAACTCCATCCCAGAGTTATTTTGAACTGAATGTTTGTAAAGTGCTTTGCAAAACCTGAAAGCTCTATATGAATGCTGACTGCTTGGTTTGTGCCATTGTTCTGAGTGGCAAAGAGAATGAGTAATAAAAATGCAGCAAATGTGAATCTCAGAAGAGTCTGGAAATGATTCTGGGGTCAGTTTTGTATGATCAAGAGTAAGAACAAGCTATCGGTTTCATTGTCACAGAAGAGAGGAATATATAGACTGAAAAAAAGATAGATACTAAAGTAATTCTCCTATTTGAAAACAAACATTCATCAGAAGTCAGAAACGCGGACAGGGTTATCCAGTGGAGGAGAGTAGTTTATTGAGGGCTGATATCATATGAAGGATGTCTTTACCATAGAGCACGTCAACCCTAATGCTTCCCAGGGGAGGAAAGCCAATTTTCTTTTTTTTTTTTCCCCAGAATGATCTACTCTCTTCACCTCAGTCCTTCATGACTCCTCTCCCCCACACCTTGCCTTGCTTCATTAGTAATTAGCTATCTGATTCTGTCAGTGTATCCTCATTATAATAAACAGCAAGGTAACAGAGAGAGGAAATGCAAGTTTGACCTTCAAACCTGGCTCCTCAGTGGGTGGAAGGTAGCCATCCTTTGAGGGACTATGATGGTACATGGGTACCATGGACTGTCACTTTTTCTTCCTGGGTTGATGGATAGTTTTGATGGCCAGTTTGTCTTCCCTGTAATCCTGTCAGCATGTTCCCCATAGGACCAGAAAGGAAAGGTAAAATAATAATATGAAAATAAATAAACTCATCTCAAGAGATCAGGCAAAGCCCTGTAACGTTGCCAACATTTGGATGCCAGCCAGAGTTTGATAACTTTTTATTTTTACAAACCTGCCCTTTGCTGAAAATAACAGATCACTTTGACAGCATTTTAGGGATTTGCCAATAACTTGACCTCAAAACATTTCATTTATTTTGGCAAATTGCATTGACTCCAAGACTCCAGTTGTTTTGGAGGTGCTGATGACTTCATCATTGATTTACCTTCTTAAACAGAGCCAAAGGTTAACAAAAATAGAAGCTCTTTGTGGAGCCAGGAGACCTAGGCTTGAATACAGACTTTCTAAGTTATTGTGCCATCCTGGGCAAACCTCTGTGAGGTTCAGTTTTGG
Organism: Myrmecobius fasciatus; assembly: GCA_023553655.1. Taxonomy (NCBI): domain Eukaryota; kingdom Metazoa; phylum Chordata; class Mammalia; order Dasyuromorphia; family Myrmecobiidae; genus Myrmecobius; species Myrmecobius fasciatus. The sequence continues at coordinate 68,428 of JAJPUD010002792.1, forward strand.
TAAAACAGGGTTGATAATTACACATTGCAAAGCAAAACCTTTTCAATAATAATACAGAAATGGGAAGTTAGAATATGATGCTAAGTTGAAAAGTATATGGTTTTGAAATTATTTTACAAGGACAGTATACAGATATGTATTCGGATTCTATGGGTCTATCACATACACACTGGCAAATCTATGACTATATTGTATATTGATATGCAGACCACATGGGTCAGGAGATCAGCTCTGCGCTCATCTGTGGAACTCACTAGCCTTTGAGAGTTCTCAGCTATACCACATATATTACATATATATTACATAACCTTTGTGTTATGTTTGTTAGGATAAAAGGGAGGCAGCCGGGTGGTGCAGGGGACAGAGTTTTGGGCCTGGAGGCAGGAAAGTTCATCCTTCTGAGTTTAAATCCAGCAAAGGATACTTACTGGTTGTGTAACTCTGGGCAAATCACTTAACTCTATAGGTCTCAGTTTCCTCATCTGTAAAACAAGCCAGAGAAGGAAATGGCAAACCACTCCTGTATTTTTGTCAAGAAATCTCAAATAGGGAAGAATTGGACATGACTGAGCAACAACTGAAAAATAACCAAAAGAAAAGGATTATCTTTAACATTCCTTGTATTTATAAATTCTATGATACTATGATTCTGAAGAATAATATGATTACATGAAAAAAATTACCACTTAGAATTCTATGTACATTAATATGCAGATGGAATATTGTATAACATATGACAGTTACTTAATAAAATTTATTAGTGAAGTTGTAATTAAATACAGGCTTAGCTTTTATGAGCACATTCAGGCCAAAAATGTTTCACAATTGCATTTTTATGCCGTAAGCCCAAGCCCATGATTGCCTAGCAGATTCTTGTTAAAATGCAGCCAGTCCGTGGCCTCCAGTTGTTTTGAGAATAGTGCAATGGAAAGGTAACTAAATTAGTTCAAATGCAGCCTTAATCTTGGCAAGTCACTTAAACACTCTTTGCCTCAGTTTGTCCATCTGTAAAAATGGAGATAATAATAGCAGCTACTTCGGATCAATGAGATAATATTTGCAAAGCACTTAACATATTTGGCCCATAATAGGAGCTTAATAAATGATTGTTTTCTTCCTTCCTTCCTAGGTACCTTTGAAACTCAGCATCTTTCTAGTAGAATGTTAGCTTTTTGAGGGCGGGGACTATTTAGTTTTTCTCTTTGCACCTCCAGCTCCTCGAATACTGTCATGCTTATAATTATTCACATAATGCTTTTGTTGAATTGAAATGTGACTGAGAAGAGACAGAAGCAACTGAGTGGTATATGAGGTAGACATCAGCAGTTACTGAGCCTTTTTGATTCTTTCCTTATACATATAAATTCTTTTAAATAATGATCTACATGCATATATCAGTGGAATCCTTGATGAAAAGAGAAGTAAAAACATTAAATAGATAATTTACTTCAAAAAACCACATCATCACAAAATTGACTAAACTATTTTAAAATACACAATCTTTTAATGTCTTATCATGGGTAAATTGCAAAAGGACATTTGGTTTAGTAAGTTAAAATGCAGATTTTAGGATTTTTTTTACAAGTGGCACATGCACATTAAGATCATTATGTACATTCCTTGATGCAAGCATAGAGATAGCTTTGTTCAACAAGCTTTTGACTGCAAATGAGGTATAACCTAGGAAAACATATGTTTACAAAAGATGTTCTCTATCAAGGAGATGTACTTGTAGTTCAAAAAGAAAAAGAATTCCAGATGCTCTTGTGTTTATAAAGTGAGGTAGTCCAGCTGTTCCTGTTTGTGGGCAGTATTATGCCTATTGCATCAAGTCCCAGAATACTAAAGGGTCAACTTAGTGAGAATCATAATCACATAAAAATATATTAATAATCCCCACAAGAAAAATAAAGTGTATGAAGAATGAATATGGCCCCGATCTTGACATATAATTGGATGCATAGCTCATTGAGCTTGTTTATGTGTATATGTGCATGTACATTTATGTGTGTGTCTTAGGTTTCTGTTTGGGGACAATAATTTGAACCTATAATTAAATATTAGAAAGGCAGTAGATAGAATTACAATTGCAAATTCTCAGTCTTTCAGTAAGCTTCTAATAAGAACTTTTCATCTCCTGACTTGCAGAAGGGAGAAAGAAAAGAGGGAAAGCATTAATTAAGCTCCTACTATATGCTAGACTCTGTGGTAAGTGCTTTACAAATAAGTCATTTTATCCTTATGACGTCCCTGAGAGGTAAGATGCTATTAATTATCCTAATTTTTACAGGTGAGGAAACTGAAGCAAATTGTGCAGCCCAAGGGCAGACAGCTAGTAAGTGTTTGAGGCCAGAGTTAAACTCAGATCTTCCTGACTCCAGGCCCAGTGCTTTATTCATTATAGTTGAAGATGTCTCTGAGTATCTCCAAAAAGTGTCTACCATATTACTTCTTAACTCCGCTCCTCCCTTCCCTGGCTTCCATCACAGTCTCAGCTGCAGTCCTGGCAGCTGCCAGGACTTTTCCTGCCCTCCTTAATCTTAATTTCTTTCCTCTGATATTATTTCCAATTTATCCTTTATATATTTTCTTATATATAGTTATTTGCATGAGATCCATACCAGTGAAAGGAATCCCTATAAAAATGAGTTCTATAATAGTAATTTTATGCAAACTGACTTAAAAAAACTTTTAGTTGAAAATAAATGCCTAAGTGTGTTTTTAAAATTTATTTTTTATTTTGATTAATTGATTAATTTAGATTTTATTTTATTGATTATTAATTTAAATGAAAATAAGTACAGATTTTCTCCCCCTTGGAAATACTGCTGACTTTTATATACCTAGTTTTTATGCTGTCTGTAAACAAATGGCTGCCCTTTATTATAAAGATATGGCTTGCTATATGAGCAATTCTTCTTTCCACCAGTATTCCTGAATCCCTTGCCCCTATCCCGATTCTGTCCCCAGCCTATTTCTCGCTTTTCCCTAATGGTGGAAAGAGGAGGAATCTGCAGTGGTGAGACAGATAATGAAAAGGGCAATGGGAAGACAGGAGGAGGGAAAGTCTGCCTTTCTACGGCTTAAGTCCCTCATCTTTAAACTGTTTGCTCAGTTTGAATGATTCACACACAGTGTGAAAGAAGGGAAAAAAAGAAAAATGAAGATGGGCATTCTCTAGTGGGCCCTGAGCATCCCCTTAGTATCAGAAGTGAAAGGGGAAAATTGCAGGTGGAAGGACCAGGGCCTTCCCCACCTGATGGCTGGAAGCAGGCCCTCTGACCGTCACAGACACACTCAACGACTGGGTTCCTGCTAGATCTCTTCCTGTCCCACCAGCTGGGAGCTCTGAAAACATTTCCCCATAAAATCAGGCCCACTGGTTAGGGTTTGTTTTACTAGTAATTCAAGTCAAATCAACAGGTTTGATTAAGTACCTGCTCTAGGCCAAACATTGTGTGAAGTGCTTCCTGTGGGGAGAAAGGCAACATCAGTCACTGCCCTCATGGGGCTGAGGGGCTGAGGGGCTGAAGGGCTGGGGGTGAGGGTGAGGGGGTGAGAAGGTATAAACACAAACAAGATGATTACAGGGAAAAATTGGAGGCAACCCAAGGAGGGAAAGGGCAATTCAAGGGTCACTTAGGTGATAGTTAAATAGGCTTTTTTGTAGGCTGACCAAACTATTGAGTCTGATATTTTCTTTCTGAAAAACGTCTTAGAAGCTTGAACCCAGGGCATCCTCTGTGGGACACCTTAAGGTTCTATAAGTAATAAGTAGCCCAGCCAGGATTCAAATTCAGGTCACCTAGATCTTTCTGCTTTAAACAATTGATTTTTGAGAGAATTAGGGACAGCCTCAATTTAACTTGTTTGGTCTCCATTTCTGGTCTGTTTCTGCATGCATGTTATTTCTTTGTATGTGACAGGATAATTTTCCTATAACCATAGCATGAAATTCTGGATCCATACTTTTATATACCACATCAATCATTTTCAGGCTGTGTGTGTGTACATCTATTAATGTGTGGGGAGAATTATGAAATGGCTTATTATACAGCAAAGCCATAGGGAGATTTGGGATGACACTTCATTTGCTTTTAATAGGTCAGTGTTTGAGAGCTCTGTCTTTCTGTTTGTTTATACTGATATACATAACATCTGTATTCATATTTCCTGAGCTCATATTGTAAATATGCTTATATATATATTTACAACAGTACATATTTCAAAAAATATTTTAAAGTATTATTTTTAAAGCAGTCTTCATTGTATCCAGCATTCTTATTCAGTCACACATTTTTGATAAATGTGACACAAAATTTAATTTGCAGAATTGTCCCTTTCCCAAAAATACATTTGAGGCTATCAGGCCATGGGTATTTTAGAGGTCTTCCATTTCTTCATTATTTTGGCTTTTAATGACTCACCATTTTCCAACCTAATAAAAATATAGTTAAGTTTTGTGTAATAGGCAATGATCAATGCAGGACTCGTGTTTTATCTCTTATGTACATTTTTTAGCTGATCTTAAGATTGCCATACATATTACTAAGAGCATATCATTATAATGAATATATCATGAGATATCACATTATATTATATATAGCATATATTATTATATAATATATTATATATGTTATATTACATGATATAATGAAATATCATTAACAATTTGCATTGTTATTGTTAGCTGATGAATCATTCTCTTTCTAAAATATTCAACTCATTTGTAATATTCCTATATGCTTTGAATATAGACACCCTGAATTTATTGATTATTAAGCACCAGTTAACTGGGGGTTGTCCACAACTCCTTTACCCATCCTGCAGTTTATACATACATAAAGAGAACAGAATCTTAACTCCCTCTAATCTTCCATTCCCAATTTTGTTTTGGATAAAGAATTTGGACGACAAATTCTCATCGAAACCTGAATGCTCAATTTCATGCACAGCCCTTCGTTCCTATAGTGCTTCCTGGGATGTTTTCCACGGTTAAGGGCTCGACAACAAAGCCCCTCTTTCTGCCTGGCTGCTTCCTGCCTTTGCTCAGGACCACAGTGCCTCCTCTCAGTGTATTCGCTGGTGGAGTGTGTTTGTGTGCATCCTGATGCTTACTCAGGCTCCCGTGGTGCACAGTGAGGAACTGACAGTTAAACTGCAGCCAGATCACTATAATATCATTCTTTCTTGAAGAAAAAAGAGGGGAAGAAGGAAGAATGAAACAGACATGAGAGAGGCAGTATGGAGAGAAATAGAGTGGAGACAGTCCAGAAGAGAAATGAGAGCAAAGAAGTTTGGGGAAGACATTTTAAATGTGCTAAATGTGTAAATATCCCCAATGAGGTATGATTTTCCTCCATTTTCAAGAAAAAAATCTGTCATCTACTTCTCAGCTTCCTATAAATATATTTTTTAAAATCTCCCCCAGTTATATGTCAAGAAAGATTTTAGCATTCATTTTAACAAAATTTTTGAATTCTAAATTTTTCTTCCTCCCCTCTTCCAAAGATAGTAGGTAGTTTAGTATAGTTTATTTGCATGTACTACTATCATGTAAAATATATCCCCATATTAGTCACAGTTGTGAAAGAAGAAACAGATCAAAAGGAAAAAAGAAGGAATAAAGTGAGTGAAAATAATATGCTTTGATCTGCATTCAGAGCCCATCAGTTCTTTATCTGAATACAGACAGCATTTTCCTTCCTGAGTCCTTTATACTTGTCCTGAATCATTGTGTTGCTGAGAAGAGCTGAGTCATTCACAGTTGATCCTCACACAATGTTGCTGATGCTGTGTACCATGTTTTCCTGGTTCTGTTCATTTCCCTTTGCATTTGTTCCTACACATCTTTCCAGGTTTAATTGAAATTGCCTGTTCATTTGTTGTTGCATGATAGTATTCCATTGCATTCATTCACTAGAGCTTGTTCAGCCATTTCCCAGTTGATGGGCATCCCCTCAGTTTCCAATATTTTGCCACCACAAAAGGTCTGTTATAAATATTTTTGCATATGTAGGTTCATTTCCCTTTCTTGTGATCTCTTTGAGACACATATATATATACACACACATATATATATATACACATATATGTATATAGTTTTATAATCTTTGGGGTATAGTTCCAATTTGCTCTCCAGAACGATTGGATCAGTTCACAACTCCACCAACAGTGTGTTAGTTTCCCAGTATTCCCACATCCTCATCAACATTTAATCACTTTCTTTTTCTATCATAATAATTAATCTGTGTGTGTGAGGTTATAACTCATAGTTGTATTTATTTACATCTCTAATCAAAAGTGATTTAGAGTACTTCTTCATATGCCTATAAGTAGCTTTAGTTTCTTCATCTGAAAACTGCCTGTTTATATCCTTTGGCCATTTATCAAATGGGAGATGACTTGAATTCTTATAAATTTGACTCAGTTCTCTCTATTTTTGATATTGTCAGAATCACTTGCTATAAATACAGTTTGTTTCCCAGATTTCTGTTTTCCTTTCTAATCTTGGTTGCCCTATAAATGTGTTTGAGCTGATAGTTCATTTCAAAGGCAAGGCAATATATCGGAAATAAGTGTTGAATTTAATGATCTTGAAAGTGTCAGTTTGAATCTCATACTGGCTGAACCTGGACAAATCTCTCATCCTCAATCAATTTCATCATCTGTAAAATGCCTGTAACAGGGGCAACTAGGTGGCACAGTGGATAGAGCCTCAGTCCTGAAGTCAGGAGGACCTGAGTTCAAATGTGACCTCAGACACTTAACATTCTCTAGCTGTGTGACCCTGGGCAAGTCACTTAACCTCAATTGCCTCAGCAAAAAGCAACCCCCTCAAAATGCCTGTAACATGGGCATTATGCCTGTAACTTCATATTATGACTCATGAAAATAAAAGTTTTGTATTTTAACAAAATCAGTATAATTAAAATGAGAAGGAAATAACTGATAGGGAAAATAGTTGTTTTCCATAAAGAGCTAATATCCAAGATACATAGGAAACTAACAGGAATATATATATATATATATATGTATATATATATATATATATGATTAAAAACCAATATCTAATGGATGAACATTCAAAGGACATGAAGGAACTGTTTTCAGAGCAAATTATTTTCAACCATGGATAGGCAGCTAGGTGGTGAAGTGGATGGAGTCCCAGGCAGGATGACTTAATCTTCCTGAGTTCAAATCTGGTCTCAGACACTTACTAGCTATATGACCCTGAAAAGTTACTTAACCCTGATAGCCTCAATTTCCCCATCTGTATAATGGTCTGTAGAAGAAAATGGCAAACCATTTTAATATCTATGTCAAGAAAACTCCAAATGGGTAAAAAAAAAAAAAAAAGTTGAACATAACTGAAGATGACTCAGCAACAACAACCTGGAGAATCCCCTACCAGGGAGTTTACCTACAATTCACCTGTTGCAAGTTTTAACTCCCAGCTACCTAATCCAATCTAATCTAATTCATTTATCATCATCATTATTACTATTATATTCCAGGCATAGTGGTACATAGAGGTATAGTTAATGAGAGGGTAGGGGAGGGAAGGAGAGGGAGGAAGAAAGGGAGATACAGAGACAGAGATAGGAAGAGAAGAGGGGGGAGAGAGGGGGAGAAGAGATAGGAAGAGAGAGAAAGAAACAGAAGGAGAAGGAAAGAGACAGACACACAGAGAAAGACAGACAGAGAAGGGGGAAAGGGGACAGAGGGAGGAAGAGAGAAACAGAAGGAGAAGGAAAAAGACAGACACAAAGACACAGAGAGACAGACAGACAGAAACAGAGACAGAAACAGAGACAGACAGAGAGAAAGGAGAGAAACGAACAACAGAGGGGAAGGGAGAGGAAGAGAATTCCTGGCCTCAAGGAGCTTTTAATCTAAGGGGAGGAAATTTTGAACTGCTTCAAGTTCAATTGAGTCTACCAAGCATTACTAGCTGTACAAATATGGTCAGGTTTCTTTGTCAAGTTTCTTTATCAGCAGAAAGGGTATAATAATATCATACCAAACCAGCTGGACTGACTTGGGTCTCAAATGAAAGAATATATGTAAATCATTTGATAAAACTTAAAGCTCTTCAGCTACTCTCATTAATATTTGATTAGGCTGCCTTAAATTGTCCAAAATTTCATTTTCAAGAAATACATGTAAGCCCAGGGATTCATTTCAAATTTGTGAGAACTGGGATCCGAAGGCAAATTTCCCCTTTGAATTATCACAAATGTATTGTTTATTTTTGTTGTTTATTTTTGTCATTTAAGGCATCAGGGATTTTTTTTCTCCTTTTCATCTCCCCTGAATGATTTGGCCAAAGACGTCAGTTTTTAATTTGTAGGATAAAAAGTTGCGTTCTTGAGTTTAACAAAATGAATAAATTTATTCTAAAATAACTAATTTTAACCAATTAAAGAAAATAGACTAAGAAAATAGATTAATTGTATATTTAGAGAACAGGAGAACCATCTACTTATATACTTCAATTCCCTATGTTTAAGGAGAAATATGATTATACATTTTAAAAATCATTTTGCCTTTGTAGCAATATTTCTTTATCATTTCGAGGTCAACAACAATCCTCTGAAATTGAATTAATGGATGCATTATTATCCACATTTTACTTTCCAAAGTGTAGAGTGAGATTTATGGAGTGTTCAGGGAGCATCTCTGGTATGAGGATTGTGGAGCCTTTTCAGGGCTGCTCATGTACCTTTAGTGTTTGTACCCAAGTCTCACCTGGGGCTCCAAGAAACTGCAGCATGTGCAGCAGCTGCACCCTGGGAAACTGTCTTAATAGGTAGGCTAACCCAGGTTGAAGGTAAGCAATGAACCCCAAACTGGACAGTGAACTAAGGCGTGTCAACCCACATATGTGGGTATTCTTCAGAATTAAGGGACAAGCAACAATTTAACAGAAGAAGAAGCTGAATCTCAGAATGAGTAAACTTTTTATAGGAAGAATGAAACCAAGCCCCTTTTCCTTATGCTTGTTTCATTCATAAGATGTCTCAGATCTGGTAACATACATGAACATGCATGTTCTCATTATGTGCACACGACACATGATCAAACATAAATGTCAGAGCTGGAAAAGTACTTGGAGATCTTTCCATCAAGTCTCCTTATTTGGTGAATTAAAAAAAAAAGCTCAAGTGAACTTGTTTATGATCATACAGCAGGTTATTACCAGTGGTAATAAATTCAGAATCCCAAATCCCTAAATCCCCCAGATCAATGCTTTTTCCACTAGACTCCGCTGACCCTCTTCATTTTTTTCTGTTACAGCCTTATCTTTCTTGTCTTACCTGCATTAATGATGAAGATTTCTTTTCCTGATTCTATGGCATTACAAATCTGAAAGAGACTTATGAGAGCTTATCTAGTGAAGATAATCTCCTTCCTTTAGCTAGATAAATTAACAAACTTGAAGACTTTTTTGAAATGACATTGTCATACCTTTAGACTATTTTAGCTGAGTTCTTCCTCTCCCATTTACTTGATATATGGTAAATCATAGAGTTAACTTGCTTTTTAACAAAATGCATGCTTAATATTCAGGCTCCTTTATAAGGGTCCTTGGAGTAGAAAGAACCAGCTCTACTGTTTTGCTATCCATTGGCTCCCTCAGGTGGTAGTTCTCAAGTATAGCCTTACAGTTCCTTAAAAATGGTACCAACACTCCCTAAAAAATTGCCTGCATTCACATAATTGGAGTTGGATGAGTCCACAAACATCGTTTAGCATGACTCCCTCATTGGAAAATTAAGGGAACCAGAACCCAGAGAAGTTAAGCAATTTGCCTAAGTTTATACAAGAAATTTTGGCAGAATCTGGATTCTGACTCTTTTCACACAGCCTCTGTTCAATGAGTGTGCAAGGAAATATCATCATCTTTACCATAACTGCAGAATTTGGTTTTTCCCCTTTAGTTTCCAGTCCAATAGAACAAGGAAATGAAAATTTGTTACTAAAGACCTCAAACAGGATGTCTCCCTGCCAATCTCCTGCTGCTAAAGAACTGCAAATTAGCCTTTATGAATATTTCTCTCTATTAGGAGCATAAATCTGCTTTCTCCTTACATTGCAGTGACCTTTTTTTCTAAACAGCTAGAAGGGGTAGATAATCTGGATTTCTGACCAGAGACAAAAGTAGGGCTATTTCCCTGCCTTGATCCCAAGCCCCAAAGGTCACTGTTGGTCTCTGACTTGTGACTGTCTCATCTCCCTCACAGAATTGTTGTCAAGATCTAATTATATAGTGCACATAAAAGTACTTTGAAAGAACTTAGGCCTATACAAAGTCATAGCCATGAAATATTTTCTTTTCCTCTAAAAAAATCAATGTCTTTTTAAAAAAGCATATTCATTTCTGAATATATATCTCTCACTTCTCCCACCCAGAGAACCTTTGTAACAAACATTTCCAAAGCAAACAAAAAACTTGAACTAAACCAAATAAGACATGTAACATTTGTGAAATATGTGCAACGTTTCACACCCATGTTCCCCATTCTCTCCAGGGAAAGGTATCAGATACATTTTATCAATTGTTCTCTGGGGCTGAGCGTGGTCATTAAAATGGCTGCTGCTCCATCCCAGCTCACTTTCATAGAGTGAATCACCCAGGGATAACCACCCAGATTCAAGTTAATTGGGGCATCCTAATTCCTAAAACCATAGCTCAGGAGCTCCCATGTGTGTTCCTCTTTGATAGCCAATTACCGTGATTAACTGAAAGCAAAGACATTTACTGAAATTGAACATACAACATAGTAATGAACTTATTTCTTCAATGAACCAAAGATACATTTTCCCACAAATAATAATAGTATCAGTGGGAATAATGAGCTTAGACTGAGAATGAGAGGAGAGATACATTGTTGAGGACGTGAATGGCCAGCTCACACCTCTAGCACTGCAGAGCCTGACTTCTTGCTTTTCTCATGGTATCCTTATACTACTCTCCCTGTAGGTAGCATCTTTCCTGGACCAGTCATTCTGCCAGGCTCCCTGGGAGAGCTTCTCTCAACTCTATAACTGAGCTCTGTGGGGCTTTTCTTGGCTGAACATGGGATCTGTCATTGGGTGCCTTGGTCTGCAGAATGCCATTGTCCTTGCAAAAGTGTGTGTGTGTGTGTGTGTGTGTGTGTGTGTGTGTGTGTGTGTGTGTAGGGGGACAGGAGAGTGAACTTTACACACAGCCTCCCAATTCCTAAGAGGCAAAAGGAAAAAAAGTTCATAGTGATTTCTCAAAGGAACTGGCTTTACTTCTGTAGCCCTTCTGTTTTTTCAACTATCTGAGATGACTTCTGCAACAGCAGCATGGCCGCCATTCTATGCTAGCCAAAAGTGAGCCACCCTATGAGGCTATCGAGATGGTTATAGAGCTCGTAAATGGCCACATGAGTTCAGATCTTCCTGATTCCAGATCCAGCCCTCAATGTACTGGCTCAGGGATGCCTCTTGTTTTAAAGATGGCTCTGTACATGTGGAGGGCTCCAAAAGTTTCGTTACCATTGAAACATTGCAAATGATTCCTTCAGATAAATTAGAGATCAGCTCCAAGACAGATGAAAGCCATACATCTGTGGTAGGCACTTTGACAAGAACTTGAACTCATTTCCTTTCATTAGAAGGAAGGGGGTGACTTCCCTTCTCATTCAGTGGGGGCTTCCTCTGTTTCTTAGAGTTAGCTAGAATTGTTGCACCCTGTTTCTACAGATCACGTATTGAGGTTTTCTCCAGTTGTTGTCACTCACTGATTTTTAGAACTCTGAGGCTTTCATCGTGCAGCAAGGAAGACCATCTGGGTCTGCTGAGCATCAATGCAAGAGCTAGTGACATGGCTTATAGTTAGTTATAAAAGCAGATAAATATTTTAGGCAGAATCTGACTTTTCACAATGTAAAGTTCATTTGGGGTCCTGCAGGTAAGAACTTTGAAAGTTCCCTCCTACTTCCCCTGACAAGAACAGGCAGAAGGGAACAGTTTATTCCAACAGCCATGAAAGCAACTGTAGCAGCCTCAATGGAGTAGTCAGAACTTGGTTGGACATTGAAGATTCTAGGTTCATTCATTGAATCCTGGGCCATTCCCTAGCAACCCACCACTGGACTTCAGTGACCTGAAGATAGAGTGAGACTGATGACTTCATACAACTCTGTCTCACTTATATCCAATTCATGAGCAAGTTAAGACATCACTTCATGAAGTCCTTGGTCCTCTTTGAAAATGAAGGACAAAAATGGCCACAACAACCATCACAAGAACATCATGGGCGATTGAAATCTTCTATTTCCAACTTTGTATCGGTTCTGTCCTTCTTTTCCTCCAGAAAATCTTTTACAAGGAGAACATTAGATTTTTATTTCATCTTTTGTCTTTTGCTTTTCTTCTGATGAAGATATAAACAATGAGCAAATCTGGTCTCAAAGCCAGGGGAAAAGAAGGTTTCAAAGATGCAGAACATCTGTATGTAGGGAAGAAGGTTGAATTCTATAAATTGAACAATCAGTTCCAGAGTATCTTATTTGAAACCTTAAGCAACATATAGGGAGAAGAAATGTTTGAGGTTGGTGGGCACAGTAAACTCTATGTCATCACATTAAAAGCTTGTTAATGTTTAAGTGCAGAAATGCAAGAAGTGGCCAGAAGTGACGTGATTGGAAATTTTAGCAGTTTTTTCCACTTAAATACACATAAACACACACACACTTTAGATTGGGATGTAGTAAGTGTATTGTATTTTTATTAGGAAAGAATGAAAAAAAAATCTGATATCCTGATTGTTTTTTGTTCAAAGCTAAGAAGCTCGGGGACACATGTGGGATATAGGATATGCCCTTGCTGGTGCCTGCCTAGCAGAATGGGTTTTGTTCAGCTCTGCTTCTATCAAAGTTCCTCACCTAAAATTAGGTCATTCCCCAAGACAGCTGTGTGTGTTCCCTAAGACACTGAGGTTTCCTATCTCTGGTACTAATTCTATGTTTTGTTCACATGCAGAAGAGATTCAAATGTACCTCCCGAGAATGAATTAAAACCTCTAGACCTAACTCCAGCATCTCCACAGCCCTTCCTGCATGTCTTCCTTCTTTTCTTGTTTTGCTATTTATCAATCTAATTATATTAATTATAATAGTAAGAGTTGAAGTGTATTTAACCTCCAGAATTATTCTGCAATTCCTCATTCACACTGTAGCAACAACATGGCAGTGCTTAGCTACAAAGATCAGCAGTGACCCAACCATAATGAGATGTAAGAGTCAGTGAATGATAATTTGATTGTAAAGTGGAAGGCACTGTGGGGCTCAGGATGCCCTCTATCCCCCAAAAGGTAGATTTTATCAGAAAATGGAGGGGGGAGAGGGAATGTAGCTAGACAAAGACATATAATATGAGAAAGAGGGAGACAGGCACATAGAATAGATGATAGATATTGAGATAAAGATGTCAATTTGATGTTGTTGGATGTTCAGTCTATTAGTTGTATCTAGTTCTCCATGACCTTATTTAAGGTTTTCTTGGATTGTAAGGAAAGACAGAAGGGAGGTTATTCTAAACATGGAGAATAGACTGTGGAGGAAGCCTTGGTGATGGGAAATGAAATTTTGTGTATGAAGGATAGCACATAAACTGGCTTGACCTGATTACAGAGTGCAGGAAGGGATGTGCACAAAGTCTAGAAGGTACACAAAAGCCAGAAGGCCTTTAAATACCAATCAGAAGAATTTAGATTTTATCCTAGAGAAAATAGGGAGCCACTGCTACTTATTGAGCAGGGGAGAAACAAAAACTTTCTGGGGTGGGTAAGGGGAAGATGACACAGGGACTGGAGACAGGGCTTTCTTGTCATAATTCCTTTGGTTCTATTTTATCAAATGTTCAATGTTTTCTATAAGATGAAAATCCTTACTTTGTTATTATTTACTTTTACTGTTAATTATTAAGTTTGACTATGTTCGTTTAAAGATGTTATCTTCTAACTCTGAAATTCTGTGATTCATCCTAATACAGATCTTTTCCCTACAACCCCTACATAAGCCAGGCTAGGTCAGATTTCTGTTACCAAAAATGAGGGAAATAATCTTACTTTAAGATCTGCAAGTGAAAGAGACCCTAGGGGCCTCCAGAACCAACCCTCTTATTTCACAGATGAGGAAACTGAGACCCAGAGAAATAAAATTGCTGACCATCGATCCCACAGGCAGTAGGTAGCAACAAAGCTGGCATTAATTTTTCAGTTCTCTGACTTATTCACCAATAAGCCTCCTCTTCAGTTTGCCCACAGTGATTTTTGAGTGTTTTTTGGGAGCATACCAAGTAGAGATTATCAGCATAAAAATTCCCATTTAATATAAGAATATGCTCATTTGTCAGTGACTTTTCTTCTCAAAGGGGCAAGTGCAGCAAAGCAGTGGAAATCCATGCATTCAGCATTTGGGTGGGATAATAAAAAAAAATGGAAGATTTGTATCTGGAGGAGAAAAACCTTAACCTGTCATTGTTACATATTTTAGCTTGATGAATAAGTATAATAAAGGATGCTGACCATTCAGCTATTTGTTCTAATCCTCTGAAGCATTAGGATGCCCAAACAGAGGATTTAGGGAAGTGGATATCAAAATTCTTAAGATGCATTGGGCAATGAGGTGTGTAACTTTGGAATGAGGTCCGAAAGCTTCAGAACGAAACCCGTGCGATGCTTACACATTGAGCAATCCTGACAGACCTTGGTTTAAGTCCCAGACTGACTGGTCAGGTTTAGATGTGATTTATAAAGCACAGCAAATACAACTTTTCTTACCTCATTCAAGTATTTCTTAAATTACAAAGACTGGGGTCTGCAGAGCCACTCTAGCCAAGTTTTGCTTTCACTCAAGTAAAACATCCTGGCGCATATCACGGGAAGAGTCCAGGGTATCATAATACATTGTGTCTAATGTTTCTGGACACTTGAGGATTTGGAGTGCTTCAGAAATATTAACCATTATTTTCTCTGTTTCCTGCTTTTCAACAGGTTCTTGGAACGCCCAATGAGGATACTTGGCCTGGAGTCTATTCTTTACCACATTTTAAGCCGGGTGAGTTTGTTTAAGCAACTACATCCTCTCAAGTGCACCACCCATTATGAGGATAAACCTTTTCCCACAAGCTCACATTAAACCTCAAGTATGTTCTAGTCTTTGTGTATGTTGTGGATCTCACTGATGTTACATCATAGCTTTTAGAAAGGACTTTTTTTGGCTAGCTTCTCAGGTGAATTCACTATTTGTTTCTCTGAGGGTCTCATCCCTTACTAAAGGTAAGGCTGTTTTTTAAAATTATTAGGCTGCTTCTTTTTGCAGTATACGACGCAGTTCTGTTTTCTGACTTCATTTTTACTCCACCTGGGGCTAGTTTGGGCTGATATCTTTGCACTCCAAAGAAGCATCTGTTCAGTTTTATGGTTATTACCAGTTGTATTGAGGCTCCCCCCCAAGATGAGCACATCTGAAGTCAATTCTGGTTCATGATGAAGCTGGATTCCATATTCCCCATCCTCTCTACTTTATTCTTACTGCCTCTCACCTCTTCTTACTTATGGAGTGTATCCTGGAGAAGAGAACCAAATTGACCTGTTTTTTCCCCCGTAGGAAATTTTTGAGAAATCATGTCAACAAACACTTGTTAAATGCTTACTGTGTGACAGGCACATAGACTGGGGACACAAAAATTGACCAAAAAACTAGTCCCTGCCAACGCCTATGTACAAACAAGATGGATATTCCATTTCAGAAGTCTTAATGCATTTTGAAGCTTTGGTAACTTAAATAGCATTTGGCATACATGCTTTAATAGTTTAAAATGTCACAAAGACTTTTGGAATAGCCTGTATGCAAGATAAATTGGAGATAAACTAAGAGGGTTACACTGAGATTAAGGGAAGATTTCTTATGGAAAAAAAGGGTAACCTTTTGCTTGATTTGTAGGAAGCCTTAGAAGGTATGAGGATTGAGATAATGAGAGAGAGAGAGAGAGAGAGAGAGAGAGAGCGCTAGCTTCAGGTTTTGGGGGGGAATAGTTAGAAGATGGAGTTTCTTGTGAGAGGACCAGTATGGAAGCCAGTGTCATTGAATTATAGGGTAACTTTAGGGAATAATGGACAAGAAGGCAGGAAGGGGACAGATTGTAAAGAGCTTTAAAAAGTAAACAGAGAGTTTAATTTCATCCTGGAGGTAATGGATAGATACTAGAGTTGATTGAATAAATGGTAGAGGAGTGACATGATCAGGTATCTGCTTTAGTAGAATCACTTTAATGGCTGTGAGTGAAATATAGACTGATGGGAAGAAACTTGAACTAGAGAGGTCAACCAGGAGCTATTGAGAGTTCATCAACTATTAGGTGAGAGCTAGAGATTGATAATCCGGTGGAAAAATAAGTGACAATTTATTTTAATCACAACTTATTTTTCTGGCTATGGATGAAAGCCTAGTTCCAAAAACAGACTGTTAAAAAGAAGGAATAAGAAGTCTATTAGTGTGGCTTTCTGGGGTAATCTTTAGTATGTTGAAATATATTGTGATCTCATCAATTTGAATCTTCCAGTGATAGAGAGGGCAACCAACCCCCTACCTGCCCACCCTATTCCATGTCCTCCACCTATTCACCACATTCTTGTGCTAGTGGTCCTTTTTCTCATCACTGCAGATGTACCAGATACTGACAGTCCATCTGGAGTCCTTCCCTTTACTCAGCCCTTTTTCTCTTCTCTAGCCTTCATTTTCCTGGTGACATATTTTACTTTTCCTTTGGAGTTTCCTCAGTGGTTCCATGTGGCAGCCTGCCCACATGCCCATTATGTGCTTTTTCATTGTCCTCTGTCATTCTTTTTTGAGTTTTTAAATTTGGTTGCATTCTATGTCTCACACTCACACAATAAGATTGGTTGACTGTATAGAAATATTTTTTTAAAGATACACCTCTGTTTATTGGAGGAATGTGGAAATGATTAAACAATAGAAAAATCTTCAAATCATGAAAGTCAGACTATTCAAACTTTTAAAAAGTTCTCATCTCTTAAAATAATATTCCTAAGTACCTGGAGCCAGAAATCAATCAATCTCTGTCTCTTATAGTTAGACTCTCTGTCCATCTCTCTTTCTCCTTCATCTATCTCTCCATCCCTCCTTCTTTCTCCCCCTCTCTTTGTCTGTCTATCCCTATCTATTTCTCCCTCCCTCCGTGTCTCTGGCTCTCTGTCTCTCTCCAGGTATCAAAGTAGAAATCTTATATGTGTACACATATAAAGTTATATAAACACATGTGCATATGTATACATAATGTTTCTATATTGAGGTTTAAATATAATAACATTAAAAAAAGTAAAAGCATGGCATTACCTAACCTTAATTGTTGTTGGCCTAATAGGAAAAATAGAAATGTAATCCATTTCTTAAAAGCAGTCACAATTTTCCTGGACAGTAGGTGGCAGTCATGATTATACTCTGAAGTGTTTCTAGGATTCTGTAGTTGTCTTTTTAATTTTTTTCAGGAGGCCTAAAAGGGTTTGGAATTGAACAAAAAATACAGTGAAATGAGCTGTTTGTAACATGCTTTTGTTGGGATCTTTGTCCTTTTCCCCCTCTGCTATAAAACATGGATTGTGAAACATAGGTCCACCATAAAATTGCGAGAACAATTACAAGGAAGCTCTAAAATTACCCGATTCTGTGAAGGGAAAAGGGGCTATGGATAATTTCTGTACAGGAGCCAATCTTGTTCCTTTTCTTCTTGTCTCTCTTTTAGGGACCATAGGAATAAACTAGCAATTTGAACTAATGGCTGAACTGAAATGCTATTTTTATCTTCCTTAACAGGGATTATTTTCTCAAAGTGGACACTGTTCTGAGAACCCCTTTCCTCCTCCTGTGCTGCTCCAAGTTCTTTATTTTTTTTGTGTGCTTTTGCTAAAAATCCTAAATGCCCTCTATGTTCTGAGATACTTTAGAAGTCCCACAGATTTGGGGACATTGGATTAAGTAAGAAACATTCTCTGTCTGATCAACTTGTTCCAAGTAGAGTACCAATGAAGTACACCGTGCTTGATCAACTTTCTCAACTTGGAAACTTGAAGTTCAGCATTTTCTTTTTAAAAACATGTAAAGGTCTAAAGTCCAAGTCTTAGAAAAGAAATAGAGTGGAATGTGAAAGGTAAGACTTATCCGTAAAAGGAGACAGTTAGATCAAATTATTCCTCAATTCTGTTCAGCATCATTCCCTTGGAGGAGATCCAAGTCATACAAGATTTAACCTCATATGACTCTATGGCCTTCTTTTATGTCATTAATATTAGAATGTATTTTTGTCTTGTATTATGTATTTTTTTTTGAGCTACCATTAGGGATCATGTAAATGAAATCAACATGTCCAAGACAGTGTTCCTATAGCCAGAAAATAGATTTACTTGAATAAATGGAAGAGAAATGTATCAAATACTAATGCAGTAACCTTTAAGGACCCAATATTAACTGTATCTCATGTGGCAGTGACTCAAGGTGATAGAAGAGATCCATGGTAGAAATGAGAAAGCTGAAGCATGTAATAAGTAGGGAGCCTTGATAGGAGTGAAGGCTGTCGTCATGGAAATGTATGAATGTTAAAAATGTTGTGGTCACTTGATTAATGAGGGAGATGATTAAGAAGTAGATAACCTCAGTATTCTGCTGAGGTTCTCACCCCCATTACAGAACACCCCATGGTATTGACTAGATCCTCCATGATGACCTGATGGCAGAACCTGGGCAGAAGTTGCAAAGAATAAGTAGACTTGCTGCTTCATTGAAGGAAATGTCCAAATTGATGAGACCATACATCCATTTTAGTATTCGAGGTGTAGGGGGAATCAGGAAAATTATCTAGTTAGATCAAGTGGGAATCTCTTTTTTCTAATCATTCAGGTAACTCTTGTGAAAGAGGAAAAATTTTAGAATTTAGGGAAAGAAAGGTTAGATCTTGATGAGTCAATGTGGAAGCTGTTCCACAAATGGGCCAGAACTCTAGGATTATATGTGGACAACTGGAAGGGACATTAAGGTTAATGAAACCAGCTTTACTCATTTTATAAGTGAGGAAACTGATCCTTGATTTTACCAAAGTTCATTGCTCTTCCCATCGTACTATGATGTGATTTCACAGTAAGAAAAAACAAACATTTATTAAGTGCTAGGCACCCTACTGTGTGAAGCACTTTACAAATATTATTTCATTTGATATTCGTAGACATCCTGGGAGATGCTGTTATCTTTCCTATTTTACATTTGAGGAACCTGAGGCAGACAGGTCAAATACTCACCTAGGTTCGAATAGCTTATAAGGCTGCATTTGAACTCAGGTCTTTCTAACTCTAATTTTAGAACTCTATCTGATTGCCAGCTAATTGGCTAACAGGTTATCCTAGAAGTAGAAATGAAAGGGTAAAAGAAAAGGGCCATTTTAAAAAGCTGCTTGGGAGGAGAAAGGAATTAGTTAGAAACTATCTAGAAAGATGGGAAAGAGAGGACAATTTTTTATTGTCCTCAACTTTTAACTAGTGTCAAATATACCAGAATGTATCAAGAAAGGAAACATACATTGTACATCCACTCTGTGCAAGGTCCTTTATAAATATGATCTTGTTAGATCCCCACAGCAATCTGCTGTTATTATCCCCATTTTACAGCTGAGGAAACTGAGGCAAAATAATAAGGTTGCTCAAGATCATACAGCTGATAAAACGTCTCAGAATGGAGGTCCTCTTGATTTTGTTGAAAAAAAAAAGACCTTAGTCATTGTATAAAAGAAGAAAAAAATGTATAATAATAATGCTCTGAGCCAACAGTGTTTTTATTATCATCTCTTGAGTTCTGTTAAATTTTGACAAACACTTCCTTTTGTTTTTTAAGACTTTAAAGATCTTCCATATTTTCTTATTTGGGGGTTGGAAGTGGAAGGAGAGGAAGGCCCCTCTAAAGTTTGTTTTTTTAAATGTTTGCAATTGAATCGATCATTTTGATGGGAATGCTCTTCTCATTTTGTTACTATCTTGACCTTGAATTGAGTTAACACTCTTATTTCTAAAATTCCTTGAACTAATCCAAAAGGTCAGTTATTTTTCCCTGAGTGTACTTAACACAGAAAAGACAAAATACTAATTTGGAAAAGAAGCCTTACTTTCCAGATTCCTTTTGTTCTAAACCCCGGGGAGTTTTCTCTAGGGATACCCTAAACAAAGAGAATGGGAAGCAAATCATCTGCCAAAAGGGAGTTCAAACAAGCTAAGTATATATTTTAATAAACTCTATATTACCCACCCAAAAAGATGGATGATTAGATTAGGGTTGAATGGCTATATGTCTCTTGAGCCCTCATATGCTCTGTTATACTCTCACATTTATTCTAACTCAGTATTCCTTAACTCCAGCTTATTCCCATAGCAACCTTACATCACATGCTGCCCTCTGATAGTCCATAGCCCTGCCTTTAAAAATGCGCATTAAAGAGGCTAACCTGGCAACTCTAGGTTCTGCTGGATTCTACCATGCCTTTAAATTTAAACCCATCATAAAAGAAATAGATATGATTGCCCTCCCCTCCCATTGGAGGAGAAAGGTGGTGCTGTTCTGCTTGGAATGGGATTGCCTCCCTATTCTCTCCCCCCATGACTTTGTGGTTCATGGTCATTTAAAAACTGGCATCTTCAAATACACTGGAGTCTCATTATCATGCTGTCCTCGGGGTGCAGGCTATGGGGACCACCTTTGAGGGGAGAGGTTAGAATGAGGTCTTCTTAGCACTTCAGTAATTATGGCCAGATAGATGAGTTTCAAGGCAGATCTCCTTCCATACTCTACGACAGCTCGCGTAGGTAAGACTCCATGGTCGAAAAGCATCCTTGGCTTTTTCTTATGTCCTTGCCTTCTATTACCAAGTCCACTCACAGGTTAGTTAATTTTTCCTAATAGTAATAACCTATATCAGTATCAGAAGATAGCTAAGTATTCATATGTGTGTGTGTGTGCGTGTGTATACACACACGCACACACACACATATATATATATCTGAGAATGAATTTGATATATATATGTATTTGCACACATATGCATAAGCATTTATGTACATGTATGTATACACATTGATACAAGCATGTCTTTATGCACAGATAAATGTATTTATATTTTATATGCATATACATATTTAATGTGTTAATATATTATTTAATTTATATGAATTTATATGCACATATATACACAAAATTTTATACATTTATATACACACATATCTTAGATTTTATGTGAGTGCAAATTAGAAGTTTCAAAGAAAGAGTTGATATCATCAAGAGTCCTGAAACTTAGGAGTCTGGTGGAAGTGCCCCGTTGTGAATATTCCCTCCAAAGATAAAAGACAGTAGGGAGAGCATCTAAGGAGTCCAGGCACTAAGAGCTTTCTGGTGAGCTCATGTTCTGAAAGCACACATATAAAAGATGGAAGCAAAGTCACCTCTCCAAGGATGTGTTTTATTTGTAAAAGAAGGACTGGGATGTGTAAGAATAGTATAAAAATCTCAAGATGACTGAATCCCAGAATATACTTAGAGTTATGAAAAATGTTTTAAATAATAACAATATAGGAAAAATGAGAAACAAAGTATGAGATCTCTGCTTACGCTAGTATATCCAACATCAATGGGAAAAAAATGGAACTATCCAACTCTGATTCTTTTTGCTTTTACTATCCAAATTCTTGATTGGGAAAGGTTAAACAAACATAGTTAAAGGAAAAATTGAAACCAAAGATAAATGAGGAATTAAAAAGATCATTCCTAGCCCCCTTAAATGGTTTTGTCTCCCAGTTTAGACAAGGGATACCCTAGATTTCATCTCCTCTCCCTTGCCTCCCCTGCCTTTTCTTCTCCTTCCTTTTATTCCCCCTTCTACTTCCCTCTTCTTTCTCTCTCACCTTTGTATTTTTTTTGTCTATCTTTACAAAAATCTTTATGAACTTGAAAGATAATGAGGTTAAGACTAGAGATATGACTGTATAATTTACATATTATGCAAATGACACCAGTGATTATGCAAATGAACATTGACCTTCAGCTTAAAAGTTTTATATGCATAAGACCCCCAGTGCAAACTGCCTTCTATCTGCTGGGTCCAGGCAAGGGGTATCTAGGGTCCATCATTGTCCCAAAGCCTTCAAGCTAGATTATGTTTGTTGAACCTTCCTTGAATAACCTATTAGTGTAAGGTCAGTATAATCTGCCATTGCTGCCCTCTCCCAAATATCTTGTAAATTATAAGAAGTCTAAATACTTAATGAAGACTTATTATAGATGCTGTTTTCATTAAAATTAAAATTATGATATAGCAGAGTACTACTATTATAAGTAGTTGTTTTTTAGTGCATTGGTCTACTAATTCTTAAGTATATAATATAATCAAATTGCAGTTAACTCATATGCCCATTTTTCTAAGATTCTGTATAATTTTAAGACTTGTAATGTTAATCCAGCCTTGTTTTATGACCTGCTGTTGGTCATTTTTATGATGGATTTAATATTGACTTAATCAGTGTTCTTTAAGAAGAACAAAATCTTTTTTAATGCTCAAATGCCAGACATTGCACAGGAAAATGGACCTAGTCCAGAGTGGGGGCCTGACTCCAGTTTGTTTCACCTTTTTGGCTATTTCTTCTATAGAGCAGCAAGGTCACCAACAAGAAATGTACTGCTGACTTTCACAATAAATCATTTCTTTAAAAATATACAAAATGTACATGGCCACTCATTTAGCCAGAACAAAAGGTGAAGCCAGTACGTGTACCAAGAGTTACAAATGCACAGGCATGGAACTTTTACTCCCTTCTCTGTCTCCACTGGCTACCTCATTTGTGCCTTCCCTCTTGAGTTGGTGCCTCCATCCACTGGCCTTCTCTCTCCCACCCCTGCTTGTTATTGCCATGTCATCCTCTCCTTTATCCACTCCCTCCATCCTCCTACTCAGGCTTTCTCCGATTTCCAAAGTGAAAATTAGCTAGTCTGATAAACTAACTCATGGTACTAATGAGCTAACAAGAGGAGGTTGTAGGAGCCTCTTGGGGGGCCCTCCTCTAACCCCTTGCCCACAAATTCATTATAGATAACAAAGGCTTTCTGAAAACAAATGATTATGATGACAAAGGGTTGAGTCTTTCTCTTTATTTAATTATATGAATTATGGGAAATAATATAAAAATATAAACAATGATGTTGGTATAAAATCTCTCTGGCATCAGTTGGAAGGATGCAGCTTTATATATATATATATATATATATATACATATATATTATAATATATATATGCACACATATGTACATACATGTTTATTTTGTATGTTATATCCAGGAATGTCCCCAGCCCTCCCAAAAGATTTTTCTCCCTTCCATACTTTACTAAGATTTTTGATTTAGAGGGTTTTTTTTTCCTACTATATCTGCTGCTTTTAAAAAACAATTTTCCTTTTATATTCACTAGAGGGCCTACTCTAATTCCATACCAGTTGATGACATTATTTGCTGATCATGAGAAGAATTTGAATGTAATACTCAAAGTCAATGATAGGTTATTTAAAAAAAATATTCATATGGTTGCTGCAATTTTTTTTCTCTGTAGCTCTATCACTGTTTCTGTACTTAGCTCTGTTCGTCTCTCTCTCTCTCTCTCTCTCTCTCTCTCTCTCTCTCTCTCTCTCACACACACACACACACACACACACACACACACACACACACACACCCAGACACACCCCCAGAACCCTGTAACTGCAATTCCTGATGGAATTTTAGAATTCATTTTTAAAGAAGTGTTTTATAAGCCCATGAAAAATTGAGGGAAGAAAAAAGCAACAATAGGTATTTCTTTAGAAACTTTGTATTTGCCTTGTGAAATTTATTTGAAATGATAAATAGAAATTTTAAATTGTTCATTTTGTAAAACTTTGTATTAAAATAATTTTTAAAACGTTGTATTAGGAAAATTTTCATGCAAAACATTTTGAGCATCATATAGTTATAGTTCCCACATTAACTTTAGGGAATACAGTGGTAAATACTAAGTTATGAGTACTTATTTTTTCTGAAGAAAGGAAAGAATTCAGTGTCTTCTTCATTTGTGGACTTCTTACTAACTTGATATCGATGTTGACAGTTTCATTTTAGCCTTTGGAATTGCTTTCAAAAGCTTTGGAGTAGTAAGCATCCATTTGCACAATGACAAAATTGTAAGTAATATTAGGTCCTGCAGATGGAAAGGCAAAAGTGAAACTGACGCTGCTTTCATGAAACTTACCTTCTAATGGAACCGACATATATGTGAAAGAGTCAGACATGATTCACTAAACAACAACAACAATAATAATTATATTCAGGAGAAATATAAAGAGATACAAAATAAATAGTTATTCTGCAGTTCAAGAAAGAACATGACTGCAGCAGCTAGTTTGCTCAATAGTATTGCAATATAGCACAGTATATAGACTGTCCCAGGATGATGAATTTAGGTGTATGATGGTAGCAAGATGCTCAGGGGGAGAGCTCAGCAAGCCTGGATTCTAGGTGGAATTTGGACTTTCTGGGATAAATCACTTAATTGTCTACAGCCAGATGTTGTCTTCCTTCCTCTGTAAAACAAAGAAGATAGGGTGGATGGACTCTGCAGTTTGCTCTAGCATGTAGAGTGTGATCCATGGAGAACATGGAATCAGAGAGGTGAGACTGAAGTACAGATGCACCGACAGCCTCTCCTAGCTATGGAGCTATTCCACATCCTTACACCTGTTGGGAAGGTATAGTCCCAATCCTGGCTACGGCCATAGAAATAAGCGGTCTCAGAGGGAAGGTGGACTCCCTCTCTGCAGTCGGAGTACAGCTGACTGCCTCCAATATACTAGGAAGAGGGGTGGGTTTGTTGGAATGAAAAAGTATACATCCACTTAGGATTAGCATGTGGAAATAACCCAAAATGAGTGTCACACAATGCTTTAATGCCAGTGACTGTTGTTTGCCCTTTGTTCTCAAAGGGGACCATGACATCAGGGAAGAGATGTTGTGGTATGCAGTGAATTGAATTTCAGTGAGGGAGAGCTGTGCCTCACTTTCCCTTGCAAAGCTATTGGTGTCCAGGAGCCAGATATAGATAAGGATGACTAAAGATGGCCCTGGATGCCAGTTAAATAATCAGCTACTATTCCCAGCGGGGTAGAGTACTGGGCCTGAAATCAGAAGGACTCCTTCCTGAGATCAAATGTGGCTTTAGCACTTACTTGCTGTGTGACACTGGCCAAATCACTTTACCCTATTTGTCTCAGTTTCCTTATCTGGAGAAGGAAATGGCAAACCACTCCCATATCTTTGCTAAGAAAACCCCAAACGGAGTCATAAAAAGTCAAATATGATTGAATAACAAAAATGGCAAAACATTCCCTGCCTCTGAATAAGGGAAATCAAGTCATGTTCTTAGTGGCTTCTTCTAGACCATCCTAAATGTCCTTATGTCAAACAAATACAATGAAATAATGAATTTTTTCTTTCTTGGAGAAGAAGCATAGCATAAAGGGCAGTCTTAGGGAAAAAAAGGGATGTGGGGATCCATCTCCTGTAGACATTTATTAGCTGAGTGATTATGAACAAGTTTGCTCATCTCTAAAATGGAAATAGTGTTCGCACTATCCATTGCAGTGCAGACCTTAGGATGCTTTATAACTGTTGTTGTTATGGACCAAAGAATGTACTTGGGGAGGGGGGGAAAAGAGGGGAAAACCCTCTTGCTTTTCCACTAGTTTAGATGTAATGTTTATTTTTTTCCCAATAATTCTCATGGCAGTCCAGATGTATATATTCAGGTGTCTGCTAATAAGCTCACTTGTGAATTCTGCTGAAATTTCCTTTAGCTTGAACCTGTCCTTGATGCAAGACTGTCAAAAAGTGCCTCTTTATCAGTCAAATAATGTTTGCAGTAGAGATTATTATGATAGAGCACAAGTATGTGTCTGTGTGTGTGTCTTTGTGCTCAAACACATGCTATCATGTGCAAAGATAAATCTAACTAATAATTGGTAAACTCATGAGAGAAAATGCAATTGACATTTTTCTCAGGAGAGAATATTAATATGGAATCTTTTTTTCCTTGTGGGTTAGCCTCAGACATCAGAGTCTGTATATAGCAAATTAGCGCAAGGCTGCTTGTTCCATGAGTCAGTTTCTCCAGTTAATTCTGGTGGAAAATGATATAAAGGGTTGGTTACATGATGGATAGATCCTGTTGTCAAGAAGACCTGAATTCAAATCCTTCCTTGGACATTAACAAGCAGTGTAACCGCTGACAATTTACCAAATCTGAAAATCTCTATATCCTTATCTGTAAAAAGGGGATAGTAAAAGAATGCATCTTACAAGGTGGCTGAGAGGATCAAATATGCAATATAAAATACTCTGTGTACCTTAAAAAGTTGGACTGGATGGCCAATGAGATACCTCCTATCTGCTCTAGGTTTTTTAGAAGGTGTTAAAGTGAATCAGGGATCTTTAGAAGAAAGATATTTGTATATAATGTTAAAAAAGCGGAAAGTCACAACAATGTAGAATAGTTTATAGGATAATCCCAGGATCATAGATTTAGCTGGAGTGGACCTCAGAAGCCTTCTAACCCAACCTTCTTGCTTCACAGAGAGTTAATAAACACATGCATTTTCCTCCTGTTAGATTTCATATCCAAAGGCCAAATGTCAATGTGTTAAATCAAGCTTTAGATGTTGATCAGAAGTGTCAATAAAAAAAAAATAACTGAAATTGATTCCCTAGACTTCTGAAGTGTTAGGAAGTAAAAATCATACTTCTGTGGGAAAAACAAAAAACAAAACAAAACCAAAAAAAACCCCAACAACTTTCATTTATTGAGGACTAAAAATAAACTTCCACTTTTGAAAAAAAAATCCTCATTCTCTCAGATTGACAGGATATTTAGTGCTGCCCCAACTGAATGCTTAAACATTTTTATTCTTTGTTTTTATACTGTCACGATACATACATTTATTAAAGATATCTGCTACCTAATTTATTTTTAATTTCTTAAACTCTGATCCTAGCTCAGCTATCCACTAGCTATATGACTGAAGAAATCCTTTACTTTTTCTCTGCCGCAGTTTATTCATCTGGAAAATGGCATAGTAGCTTGAGTACTGGGTCTGGAGTCAGAAAAATTAATTTTCCTCAGATCAGATCTAACCTCAGACACTTACTAGTTTTGTGGTCTAGTGCATCAGATTCAGTAGAGCTGTCAGTAAATGAGTAAATATTCATTAAGATCTTACTACAGAGTAATGGTTTAAGCATAGGGTAAGATACAGAGCTTTAATAAAACCTCTGACCTCTAGATGCTAAAGAATGATTGGAGATAATATTGAGTGACTCAGCTTCTATCCAAGTCTGGAGCAATTTTGTGGAGAGATAGCCTTATGTCACTGTGTAAAGCTATTTGTTTGGAGAAAACTGATTTCTGATAGGTTAAGGGAATACAGTTAGAGAGGCTGCCATCATTCCATACTAGAATTATTTACAGATCAAAAGAAGACCTTTTTGGATGGACTTTGAATGGTAAACTGGAATCCTTCCAGCCATAAATAGGAGCTGGCCCCATTATGTTCTTTGACTTTGCAATTATAGGGACTCTTAAGAACTCTCTTGGGTGAGTTTATTCAGACATAAGGAGTTCTAAATAAATATAATTCTAGTCTGATTCTCTTATTAGAGACTGAAGAAGAGATATCAAGCCTTAGAGATTCTAGACTTTGCAGGCTTCTCCTCCCAGCTAGTGATATGATCCTCCTCCTGTTCTCTGTGAAAGCAGACTAGATTTTAAATCATATATATCCATGCCACCCACAAGTCATATTCATATATTTAGGCATCAACCCCCCGTATCTTTTTTAAAATGACTTATTTTTTCTAATTACATGTAAAGACAAATTTTAACATTCATTTTTTAAAAATTTGAATTCCAGATTTTCTTCTTCCTTCTTTTCCTTCCCCCCTCCTCAATTAATAAGCAGTTTTATGTAGGTTATATATGTGCAATCATGTAAAGCATCTTTCCTTATTAGTCACATTCACATATACAAGAGAAAACTACAAAACACAATATTGCAGTATAAGCACATTAGAGAGGTACAAAATTCTGAGTGATGTCAAAGGAGAAAGTCATTGTTGATCAAATTGGAGGTGGACATTTAACTTGGGTTTAATCTTGAGCAATTTTTTTTAATGTATTGAAGTTTCTGTTCACCTGTTTTCAAAGCAAGGTGGTTAATATCCTCTGCTTTGATGATTGTTAGAACTTCCAAAAAATTCATATATAAAATAAGTCAAGTTTTTTAAATGTTGTTTCACTTCATGGCTAGCTCTCTGTATGTTGTTTGTCCTTATCCTCCATGTCACTGACTAATACTACATAGCAGCAAATATTAAATCTTTATCTAAAAAAGATTCACAAGTCTTGACTTTGTTAAGAAATATTCATTCTCCTGAACCCTTATGCCCCTCTAATTGTTGTTTTACTAAACATTTCAGAATTTTACAATCTTTCATTTGTTGATTAGTATATTTACTTTCTCCTCATAATTTCCTTATAAAATGCCTAATTAGTTTAAAACAGAAAACCTATATTTTCCTATAATTAAAAAAGTACATGAATATAAACAGAATTGAGAAGTGTATGTTATACCTTAACTACCAGCTAATCGGTAAAATTCAACTTTCTCAGAATTGTTTTCCTGCTTTATCTTGGGTCTCAGATTGCTTTTGACTTGGCCTTCCTTTGTCCACGCCAGTCCAACCCTCCCAGCTAGTGCTAAGGGCTATTCCTTAGGAATTTTCAAGTGAGTAAAGGTATATGACCCCGGAAATGTAGAATTTAGGATTATAGTGCTTTTCTCCATCACTGTATTTTGTTGCAGTAAGTTATTTCTCCTCTGCTCTCATGGGTGTTCTTCATCTCCCGCTGTGATATGGGCATCCGCCGCAGCCATCCTGGCAGAAGGGAAGAAGGTGAATGTGCCCCTGCAGGTTTAAATTAATTGCATTTCTCCGCTATGCTCCAAGTGAGCCAGTGCTTTTGGAGAACACAATTTTAAACTTTTAACTTAGCCATAATTGGAAAGGGAATGTAGTTATTAAAATTCTAAGTGTTATAGTAAACCTACTCCAGGAAAGCAGTAGAAAAACATTCTTATGCTGATGTGAAAGCAACAGGGTGAAAACTCTTCTTGGGAAGGTATAATGAAAAACATCCAAAATTGATTTTGTGACATCATTTCACTTAAGAACAGGTCTAGCTCTCACAAAAATAAAAATATGATTAAGTATATACTTTTCATATTCAAATCAAGCAGGATGAAATATATTTTCCTAGTACTGAAGTAATAATAATAGTCACAATAATAAGCATAAATATAGCACTTTGAGTGTTGCTAAGTGCCGTATGTATGTTATCTCATTTGATCTTCATAACAATCCTTTAAAATAGTTTTTATTATTACCCCCATTTTACAGATGAGAAAATTGAGGCTTCAAGGGATTAAGCTATTTGCCCCAGATTATATAGCTAGAAAGTATCTGAGGAAGCATTTGAATTCAGGTCTTCCTAATTCCCAGTTTAGTGCTCTGTCTACTATATTACTATACTATATTATGTTTTACCTACATAGTCATTTTCTTAGTATTTGAGAGTACACACTTTTTTGATAGGCACAAACAACCCAATTTTCCAGGTTCTTGCTTTTTGGAAAGTTAATGGCAGCTGTTTGCATCTTGGTTGAGAAAATAGATGATAGATAGAAAGATAGATAGGCAGATAGACAGACAGACAGTTGCATAGGTAGGTAGGTAAATAGATTGACAGATAAATCAGTGTGGATGGATGGATGGATGGGTGAATAGATGAACAGTTAGATGAAATCAGTTTGCTCTTTCCATCTCTTCTACTTCTCTGCTGAAGTCTGCTCTTTCCTCTTCTGGCACTATGGCCCTGTTTCTCCCAGTTTCTTACATGTTCCATTTAAGGGGATAGTCTCCACATCCTTATATTTTTCTAGAAATTCTACCCTGCAAAGGCCAGGTCAAGTACTGCTTCCTCTGTGGAGCCTTTCCAGATCCCCCGAGTCCAGAATGACCTTTCTATCTTGAGGGACTCTTACAGTGCTTTGTTCATACTTGATAGCAGCTCAGTTAATAAATGGTCAAAGCATACAAACAGAATTATCATAAAAAGATTATACTGTCAGCATACATTTCTACAGTTGCTCTAAGTCACTAACTAAAGTAAGAGAGCAAATCATAACAACTCTGAGGAGTTGCTCATTTCCAGGAAATTGGGAAATATTACAAAAGTTGGGAATGGCCAATGCTGAAAGGACTACAAATAAACTGTTGGTGGAACTTAGAAATGATTCAGCTACTCTGGAAAACAGACCTCCACAGGAACCTTTAAGCAGAGGCCAGTTGTCAGTGATATTAAAGTATATAGTATACAGTACAGTGTAGTAGAAATTCCTTTTAAATACAAAGTCTCTGATGGCTATCCAATTCTGATTTTGTGAGTTTGATCATGGTAGTTAATTCTTCTCTTTTAATATTTTTTTAATTGAATGTTAACTTCTGTTTTAAGTTTAGTTCCTAGGATCATAGAGAGAACTTAGAGGTCATCTATGCAAACTCCTTCATTATATAAATGAGGAAATGGACAAATATGGATTAGATAACCTGTTTGAAATCACACAGGTGATTAGGGACGGAGCTGAAGTTTGAACCTAGGTCCCTCTCTTCCCATTTCATCAGTCTTTCTCTGTCTTGATCCTCCCTGTCTAGTTCTTTTGTTCACAGCTAATACTGCCCTGTTAGCTATTGATACTTGAAAGAAAAAAAGTTGAGGAAGAACAAAAGTCTTCTGCAGTTAGTGTGGTAGACTGCAAAGTTTGGGAACTTTCTTAGAGATGATTCTGATGAATGGCAAATGATTGTTAGAAATGAGAAACCAAGTTACTTTGTAAGTGCTAAATGATATTAACTTGTGTTAGCTTTAATGAGATTCTTGTTACTTGGGAAATCATTACAAATTACAGAGGTTGCTTTGTGAACAGTACTAAGGTTTTTTTTTGTTTTTTTTTTAAAGAACTTTGTTGTACAGGAATATGATATAATTAATTTTTAAAATGTTTCTTCTAGTTTAATACCAGTTAGTTTTAGATTATGATAGTGGAGAGCTTTGAAAAGTTAAATTTTCTTTTCCCATGAATATTATCATTTTCAATTATCCATTAAGACTAGAAAACACCTTGAATGTTAGGCCAAAATCTAAACTAAACTGTTCAGCAACTCCCTACATTAGAGTTTACCTCATCTCATGCACTCCAGTGATCCAGCATTCAGTTTACCACATACCACTATCCATTTTTTTGTCAATTCAGTAATCACTGATTTTCAGAAAAACCCAAAAAGGTAATTCTACAAGGTGATTCCATTCACCAGATTTGTTAAGTGCTTAAGATTGAGCTTGGCATTGTACATTTGTCCTCAAGGAGCTTAATTACATTATGCACCTTGAACATAGATAAATAAATACAAAGTCTTGTTGAGGGGAGCCCCAGCAGCAGGTAGGATCAGGAATAGACTCCTTTAAAAGGTGACATCAGTGGTGAACCTTGCAGGGAACTAGATATTCCATTCTAAACTGTGTTATTTTCCTTGAGTCTTCCAAGAAGACTTAAAGTTTAAAGTATGGTCCACAGAACCGTGGGAGTCCCTGAGATGTCCTTGAAGTCAAAATTATTCCCATAATGATTTCAAGGGATCATTTGCCCACCAAAATACTTTAACATTTTCTGTATACATTTGTATACTTGTATTTGTATGAACTTGGATTTTCTTTATAAACCTCAACCAAAGCAACATATCATGAGAGACTGAATGCAGAAACATATGAGAATCCAGCTGTCTTCTACTAAGCCAAACATTAAAGTTTTGCAAAAATGTGTAAAACAATGCTCCTCGTCTCACTAATTTTTTTTTGGAAAATATATTTATTTTTCACTAAAATGGAAATATTTTTGTGTTAATATCATAGATTTATTGTTGTTTTTAATGAATTAATAAAATTTTAAAAGCTTATAGAATTTTTGATATTGAAGACATCAAAGATATAAGTCACATATACAAAAAAAAAGCTTTAGGGAATCTTCAATAATTTTTAATAATGTAAAGAGATCCTATGATGAAAAAGTATGATACTTTTACATAACTTTCATGATTTTTTTTAACATGACTTGTATTTATTTTGGTGAGAGAAACTCTCTATGAGGACACTGACCAACATACCTGACCAACCGGGATAGGTAATTCTTAAAAGTCTTAAAGATTTGTCTGGATCATGATGGGTTAAGTGGCTACAATTGAGAACTCATGAATTTATATCTAGTTTATATCAGAAGTGGGACTTGAATATAAGGACTTCTTTACATTTACATTTCCAAGCCAGTTCTCAATTTACCACATCATTAACTACCTCTGATTTTTTTTTTAACAAGTACATTAATTTCCAATTCTTGGAAAATTACTCTTTTGACTATAGTCTCTATTTCCTACCCATACTGGATTAAACAATTGACTACTTTGGTATTGTAAACATGATTCAAACTTATGGTAAATAATATGAGTGTGTCTATGCTTGGCACAACATAATATAAAGCATTGTAAATAAAAGGGTTCCAACCTTCCCAAAGCTGATTGTTGAAAATAAGCATCAACAAAGACGATTAATATGATTGGATGAATGGATGAATGGATAGATAAGCATTTATTAAGGACTTACTAAGATCCAGGTGGTATGCTGGTAGTTAGGGATTCAAAGACAAAACTGAGATGTCTCTGCTTGTATTTGTAATAGGAGAGACAAAACATAGAGGTGAGTCATGGATATGGAGGGAAGTTGTAGTCTGAGAGTTACAGGAATGGTGAGGTAAGCTCTACTGCAAGTCATTATCATCATCTTCCCAGGAGAGATATACTAGTATTGATTTGATTACTCTTCTCAGGGCAAGATGTGGATAAGAGTGGACAGGAAAGAGATATGGATAACCAGATATCCTTCAACACCCAATGGGAATAAATGTAAAATATTGATGGGAAATAGCCAGGTGCCCTTTTGTTATTATTGTTGTTATTTTTAAAAATTTTTATCTTAAGTTTTTTAATTCTCTCTCTCCCTGCATCCTCCCTCTCCATTTGAGAAGACAAGAAATATGATACCCATTATGCATATGAAGTCATGCAAAACTTATTTTCACATTAGCCATGTTACAAGGGAAAAAAGGGGCAAGAAAAATAAAGTTAAAAAATTGCTTCAGTCTACACTGAGTCCATCTCTGGAGATGGAAAGCATTTTTTTTAATGAGTCCATTGTTATGGATCATAGCATTGATCAGAGCAGCTAGTCTTTTACAGTTATCATCATTATAACATTACTGTATACAGTGTTCTGGTTCGTTCACTTCACTTTACATCAGTTCATATATCTTCCCAAGTTTTTCAGAAACCATCTCCTTTGTCATTTCTTATAGCACAGCAATATACTGTCACAGTCATATACCAACCATAGCTGATGGCCTAGTTGCCCTTTAGATGGCATTGCTTTCACCACCTGGCTAATGGTACTCAGCCCTGAAGTAGAGTTACAAGCCAAGTGATTAACTAACCCAGGGAGAGATACATGGTCTCTGGTCTTGAAGGTTTTATTCTAAGTAGAGTGTAAGCAACAAAGCAAGTGGCAAAATGTCCTGAGACAGGCAGGGAGGTGAACCATTGGATAGAGCACTGGGTCTGAAGCCAGGAAGACTGAGTTCAAATGTGCTCTGAGACTCTTCCTGGGTGTATGACTCTGGGCATGTCACTTAATTTCTGTTTTCTTCACTTTCCTTATCTATAAAAGGATAATAATAGTTCCTGCCTCCTTGGTTCTTGTGAGGATTAAATGAGATAATAATCATGAAGTGCTTAGCATAGCACCTGGCATATAGTAAGCTCTATATAAATGTTAGTGATGATGATGATGATTATCTGAGATAAGCTAGTTATAAAATCATTAATTAAACCTATATATAAGATATCACATTTCAAATTGTCTAACTTGTAAAAACCTAAGGGTTGAGGCAGTGCATGTGTTATCTCTCAACTAATGAAATTTCTCAGCCTGGGACTCAGGCTGCCTAAAAGAATAATTGGGCTTTTTTTTTTCCTATCAATTTTTTGCTTTCATACATAAGAGCTCCAGGAAAAATATTTCCTTAGAATTTGCCTCATATCTAGAGTCTCCCAAAGGACAGAATAAGGCTTAAGTATGGGACAGCTATTTAATTCTTCTATCCTAAAGAAATGTGTGTAACAAAAATTCACTAGCATGCTTTAACAAAGACTTACATAGGCAATTGATTTTAGCTCACTGGGTCAGAGCATGGTGCTGATAACAAGGTCATGGTCTTGTTTCACATATAGACACTATATTTGGAAGGTTTAATTATTGTAGTAAAGTAGTAGACTTGGTATCAGAAAGTTCTAGATTCAAATCCCAGTTCAAACACATATACACCCCCACACACACCCCTTCCCTCTCTCTCCCTCTTTCCCTCCTTCCATCTCTCTCTCTCTCTCTCTCTCTCTCTCTCTCTCTCTCTCTCTCTCTCTCTCTCTCTCTCTCTCTCTCTCTGTGTGTGTGTGTGTCTCTCTCTCCCCTCTCTCTTTCTCTCTCTGTCTTTTTCCTTCTCCTGTTTCTCTCTTCCTCCCTCTTCCCCTCTCTTCTCCCTTCCTCCCTCCCCCCCCTCTCTGTCTTTTTCCTTCTCCTGTTTCTCTCTTCTTCTTCTTCTTCTTCTCTCTCTCTTTCTCTCTTTCTCTCTCTCTCCCCCCCATCTCTCCCCCCTCTCTCTCTTTATATATAAATTTTAAGTTATCCTCTTTGAGTCTCATTCTTGCATCTGTAAAATAGATTGGACTAGATAGTTTCGAGCTCTGCATCTATGACCCAATGATCTTAAGAATGACCTACAACTATTGTTGCTGGGCCAGGAACCTCTACACATGAAGAAGCCGTTTGTGGGACTGCTGAATAGGCATTTTACATTTCACTATCCAAACAATTCCCTCCAGGTCCAGTTTAGGAGTTGGGCTCATCCTCTGGCTAGTGATCATCTTCTCTGAGAGAGGGTACTGTCCAAAATGACCTAGGACCTAGATCTCCAAACTTGTACACATCTGTTTTGGCATTCATGTTTAGTCCTGTACTTGGGAAAGAAACACAAAAGAAAAGTGAAAAAGCAGAAAGGGCTTTGAGTTGCAGGCTGTCCCACCGAGGTTGGATGTGCTCTTAGCCTGATATAAGATCAAGCCCTTTCTCCACCTCTTCAAAGAGAGCCTCATATTAAAATAATCTTGACACAAGAATTCTGAAGGTTGGTCCATGGCTTTTTAAAAGTCTACCAAGTCATCAGCTTTTCCTGTTCCATAGCCAATAAAAGGAACATTTAATCATCTCAAATTGCCCATTCCTTCAGCGCAGAGTTTTCACAGGCTTGGAGATTGCCTTGGCAGCTCAACACACTCTCTCTGGGATGGTCTTTATAGGCTCATTCCTACACATGTTTCATGGGGTGCAACATTCATTATATACAATATTCATAAATTTCTCTTGAGGGATATATGAACATAGCATAGGATGGGGAAAGCATCCAACATTTTTCTGGAGCCAGGAAGAAGTCTAGTTTATGTGTATACAAACACATGCACTATAGTTTGGGGGTTTTTTCCCCCTGAGGTTTTATTCCATTTGTGTCATTTATCTAGGTAAAAATGATGAATCTGGAAGCTCAGCTTATAGAATAATTTAACATAGATTGGAGAAAATAATGTTCTCAATTAAAGAACCTTTTATTCTTTTGTTTTCATTTATCCCTTTAAGGTCTCAGTTGGAAATGAGAGCAGAACATCTGGTACAAATGTTGCCTCCATCATCATTCATTAAATCAAGTGCTTTTAAAATCAATTTTTCTTGAACAGGTTTGTATCATTTAGATTTGCAATAAATGTAATTTGGTATTTTTCTTTTATTTCTTTTTTTTTTCAGAACGCTTTACCCTGTACAGCTCTAAAAACCTTAGACAAGCATGGAATAAGTAAGTCTTTAAAATGATTGTTCCTTGTTCTTTGATTTTGTTGAATCTTTTTCACTTGGTTAAATTTCTGGGTCAGAGCTAATATTGCATAATTTGTCATTATTTTTGTTATACGACATCAATTTTTTCTGTAAGTACATATTCCAAATTTGTTAATGCTTAGTGTTCTGAAGGTTTTCTGAATTCTGAAGAAAGCCTTAGCATTAGGGGAAACATCATGACTAGAATATAATTTAAAGTGCGACTGACCAGCCTAAATATTTTGGTACAATGGATGAATGATATATTATTTGATATCCAAGACAGTCTTAGAACTTATCACAGAGATTTCTTCTACCCATGTGATTTGGACCTTATGTAATAATTTGTCATTCTCTTTAAATGTCTATTGTCCTGTACTTCACTGTGGAATGTTAATTCATTATAAGTTTGGAAATTGGTTACACCAAGAAGTATCACCATGTAAAAAGTTATTCAGAGATCTTTTTAAATTAAACAAAAAATTACATCAACCTACTGGGAAATCTTTGATAGAATTAAATAGAGATTAAGAAGC
Source organism: Myrmecobius fasciatus (assembly GCA_023553655.1). NCBI lineage: Eukaryota > Metazoa > Chordata > Mammalia > Dasyuromorphia > Myrmecobiidae > Myrmecobius > Myrmecobius fasciatus. The sequence continues at coordinate 105,261 of JAJPUD010002792.1, forward strand.
CCTTATTAAATTGCTGGCATTCACTTTTAAATAATTTTATTTTAAGAATCACATTTCAAGGAAAATCAGGAAGCCCAATGGATTTGATCAAAGAAATTATACTTTTCAAAGCAGAGTCACTTGTGAGACTCGTGTGGTGGCTTATTATTATGATGAATCTGATTATTTGAATATCATCACCTGAAAAATGAAATGCAAGAAAATAGCCTTAGTTTCCATAAGTAGTTTTAAGTCTCATGTGTAGTGTTAGTGAGTATTCTACTGTAGAATTTTCATGCAGTTATTTTATTTTTTTAAAAGACAGAGCTTTATCATCACGTCTTTATGTGTTGCTGAAATGTAGGAAGTTATTTTCTTTGACCTCACATTTAGAAAAAAAAGATCCCCATTGGTCTGAGTTAGAATTATTTATTTTCTTGTTTATTATATACTAATTCTGTTTTATTGTGCTATAGAACATATAAATCAAGTAGTTCCTTTCTTATTTAAAGAAAACAGGTCATGTTTATTCCTTTACGAATTTATTAGCTAAAGAAGGAATGCCATCAGTTTTAATCATCCCATGTAGTGATCCCCAGTTTTATGTTTCTTGCTGTTGTGTTTTTAACCCCCTGACCCATTTTATAAGTAATTCTGAATTGTACCAGTGAAAAATAGCACAAAAGACTGGTTATTGTAGAAAGGAAGTCTAGAAAGGTGAAAGCACAATTCCAGGGTATGGTATTCTCAAGCTTCTTAGTCCCCACCCCATTCCACAGATACAGATCTTCCAGGGACATGTATCTCATAATTTATTGGTTAACTTTTTTCCTACAACCAAAATACTGTGGACCCCATCCCTAATGTGACCATACTTAGAGGAGAGGACCTGAGGTGAGAAACCTCTCTGGTCTACATCTCTGGATTACTTCCTGACCACTTCAACTGATTTCAAAAAGACACAGTCAGGTTTTTCTCCATCATTCAGATGGAAAGAGAATTGAAACAGATTCACATTGTTGTGGGATTATTTTATTCTTACCCGTTCCATGGCCTTTTCCTGAGATGTATCCAGTTCATTTTTACAAGAAATGTGTGACTGGGGCCAACCATCAAATTTCTCTGGACCTCAGTTCCTTATCTTAAATGTAAGAGGGTGGAACTGGGCAGTCTCTGGTGTCCCTGCAGCTCTAGATTCTTTGACAATTTGCAAAGCAATTAATTTCATTAACAGAGAAGAAACTGGAAATGAAGACCTGTTGCTTACTAGCTGTCAGTATTATTTAGGATCTTAGATTGCATTAGTTAGAGAACTCCCTCCCCTAACACTGATGGCCACCCATCTATAATTTATCTTTTAGATAGGTACCTGAGCTTAAATGACTTGTTTGTGGTCCCATGGCTCCTAAACACATGAGATTTGAACAGACACCTTTCTAACTCCATATTAATCATTCTATCTAATATACCACCCTGCCTCATGTTTCTGTAAAAATAGCAGGGGTGGGGAGTTCTTGATTTTGCCCTGCTCTGCCTTTCTCAAATCAGATTGACTTGCAAATCAAGACATCCTGATATCATAAAACAACAACCACCACAACAAAAACAATCTGACCTTAGAATTAGAAGCCCCAGGTTCCAGTCCTGTTCCAGTCCAAACCTTAACCAAGTCACTTAACCTCATTTTCCACATCTGAACAATGAAAAGTTTGGACTAGATATTCCAGCTCCCTACAATTCTATGAATAGGTGTTTCTCATGGCATAAGTGTCCATTTTGGTCTATAAGGCATCGAACATCAGAGACCCATCAATGGAGCTTTATTTCTATGGACAGTAGGAGCTTTTCATAACAGGATTTGAACAAAAAACAGAATTTCTTTTGAGACATTGCTTCTGAAATAATGACACTGTTTTCCATTAACAAAGGACTAGCCATTTTTTCTCAGATGTTAGACTTAAATTGATGATGATGATATTTATATAGTACTTTTTAAGGTTTTCAAAGTGATTTGCATAAGTTAATTATTTGATCCAGTTTTCTCAAATGGAATTGACCAGATTGTGATATGAAATAGCATGATGATGAAGGTAACTGGTTACTCAAACACTTGTATCATCGGTATATTCCATTTTTACCACAAATCTAGTAACAATTACTGACATTCAAACAGCCCTTTAAAGTTTATTACATACATTTCCACATGAGAAAACTCAGGCTGAAATCTATAAGCATTTTATAATTACTCAGTCTTCTCATCTATAAAATGGAGAAAGTGGTATTTACAGAACCTACCTCACAAGTTATTTGTGAGGCTCAAATGTGGTAATTTATGTAACATGAGGGCAAGGAATAAAAATAAAAATAAAAAAAAAAAACAGGTCCTGCCCTCAAGGAGCTTATATTTTAATGGGAGAAATCAGCACATTAAAAAAAAAAAAGACTGAAAAGGGACTGGAGTGTTTTGGAGACCTTGGGAACTTGAATTAGCTTGGAGGTTCTGGGAAGAATTAAACAATGAAAGAAAGGGGCTTCAGAGGCCAGATGTCTCAGCTTAAGACAGTTCTATTGATTGCCTGTAGTGGTTGCTGTTGTTGTTACACAATCAGGAACTATCTGAAGCCTCACTTGCACCATATTCCAGCACTCTGTCCTCATTACTAAGCTGTAATTTTCAGTGGAGACAGTTAAGATTGCCATGGCTTTGTTAATATGTAGTTGTATGTCATTCTTAAGCCTTATGATTTATCTGCTGTTAACAATTTGATTAACTGAGTTGGACATTGAGAAGGTTTTTAAAAATACAGTTTTCTAAATATATATAAGTTCCTTAAATGAATAATTTTTAAAATTATACACGTGACCTAGATTAATGAAGTTTTTAGTTTTGTATAACTCTGAGTTTCCACCATATTAATTGGTACATCCTGAAAGATCTAATAGAGAAATTCTAAGAAATATAATCATCAGTGAAGATTATTACTTTTTGCTACTTTTATGCAGTATATTCAGTTGTCAGCATGGAAAGATAGCCTCCAGTCAATTCAAACCCAACTTAATTTAGAAAAGGGGGCATAAGAATCAAGCAATACTAATTACATTACTGCTTCCCAATGACTTGGTGACCTTGAAACAGCCATGTCCATTTCATCTGTAACATCCCAGAATGATATCTAGATGCAAAATAGCTATACCATTAAAAACTGCATTTGTAAAACAAGTGATGCATTTACCTAGTGCTAGCTAATTTGCACATCCACAGTACAATGACTAAATTGTGGGAATTGGTTAGTTCTCACCCACTTCAAAGATGAACCGTCCAGAGAGACAGTTGTAATAGATTCAAAATTAGGTGAACTAATTTGCAAGAACTAATTTGCAAGCATAGCAAACCTTGCATCTTGGAATAACTTCATTGAGAGTATGAATTCAGTCTGAAAGCATGATTCAATATAATGAGAAAGTAGTTGTTCAAAACTAAGGTGTGGTATTATTTAAAACAAAAAAATTATTCCGAGTGGATCTGTCTAGAAGACTTGAGAATGTCAGATATACTGAGCCAAGTGGGTAGAATTGTGCCCCAAAGGCTTTTTTTTGGGAAAAAAAATGGAACCTAAGGCTGCTCAACTAGATATAATAAGTAACCCAATTTATTTTGGGGCAAAGCCTGCCTCAGGTAACATACAATCCCCCACTGACTTCATTTGTACATGTAACCATGGGCATAATTTGGCCCTTTGAAAGGTGTTTTAGGATTCTGGAGTAACAAAGCAGAGGTGGGAGGAAAGTCTTCAAAAAATATAACAGATCCCTCAACTCCAAAAGCCATTATGAGAGTGCAATCTTAATTGAGAAATCCAGAGTAGAAGATATATATTAATAAAGAATGTAGACTTCTTTGTTCTCTTACATTGGCAATACACTATAACTACTGGCTCTGCTTAAGGGGCAATAAGGAACAAACTCTAATTTCATAAAAATATGAACCATTTTCATCTTTCCAAAAAAAAAAAAAAACACAACTCTGTTGTGTTTCAGTGGGGCTATAAAGACTCCCCCTATTTTTCTTCCAGATCTTCCTATTTATAGTTGTCTAACGTTGGCATGTATGTGCAATGAACCAAGAATTTTGACCACTAAAAAGATCTTTTATTATTATGGCTGGAGCAGAGGCCTTAATGTGCTCTCCAGCAAAGTTAAGGGTAAGCTTCCAGGAAGACCTTGCTTGTTTTGGAATTCTTTAACAGCTGAAAAACTTCAGAAATTTAGACATTGTAAAGAGAAGGCCAGAAAACAGACAGCAAAAACCCACAACAAGCTTAGGATGGAAATATATTTTTCACAGAAGATAAAATAAAACTTATTGGAGAATAAATGCTCCTGTGGGAATTGCTATTTAAAGTTGTCGAGTTTTTTCTCCCCATTTGCCCCAGTGTTAAAATGTAGTCTGTTCATTCTTCTTAGTCAGAAACAACTGGAGTTGCTTGACATTTGATCAATGCAAAAGAAGTTCTCTGGAAATTCAGAGTTTCAAAAGAGGCAGCTTCAGTACCATGGAGGAAATACTGGGCAGGGAATCATAGCTCTGAGCTCTTCCTTTTATGCATTGTGTATCAGTGGGTTTAAAGAAAGTGGGTGCTTTCTGAGGTTCCTTCAACTTCAAGTCTCCCCTAATTGTATGAATTAAACAAGAAAAGCAGGGAAACTGATTTGCTGAATCCATGGAAGGGTAGGGAGGGGTTAAAAAAACAAAACAAAACAAAACTCCACAGGCTCTGTCCTGACCCTACTCCATATATTTGGATTTATTGGCAAAATCATAGACTTTAATCTAGAGTATTTGGTATTGTATCCAAACTTTGGCTTCATGAACTCTGTTTGAAGTATTCTTATCTTGATCCATTTTAACCTCCAAAATATATTTTAAGAAGGCACCTCTAGATAAGTACAGTGCAAAATGTAATAAATTCAGAATAGCACGTGTAGAGGAAGCCATGAATTGCACTGTGTATTTATTTTGGTTGTTCCTTCCTACATTTTGGTGTTGGCAGAGCTGGAGCGTTCCATTACATTTTAGTTCAGAAATCTCTTCCCTTTGAAACGTTTAGTTCCTTTTCATGAAAACTGCTGTTTTCACTCTGCCTTTTTGTTCTCTTCTGGGACCAGAATTTTCTTATGTATTAATATGTAGCAAAATGGAAGAGAATTTTAATTTGCTGGGTAGTAGCAGAATGAGTCAATTAATTCTGTGCACTACTTGAAGATGTAATCAATGGCAAGTAGGTTAGAAATGTGCCAAGAACAAACCTCTTATTGACACTAGGAGGAGCAGTTGAGTTGAGCCAAATCTTCAAAGGCAGCTGTTGTCCCCTTTTCCACTCTGTGCAATATTTTTTATTGTTTACCATTTTTGTTAAAATTCTATTTGCTTCAAAGTAACACTTTTACTTTATTTCGGAGCCTGGAGGGTTTCTTCTTACATTTCTACAAAAATAATAATTTGTACCATTGATATATTTTTCCCTCCATAACTTCAAAATAGTCAAGTAATCAGTGCAGCGAGGCGACGATTTCATATTGGGGCACAAATTTTTGACCACTCAGGTTCTGCGCTTATAGGATGAATCCTAAATCAATATCAGACTGTCTGCTTGATTATTTAATTCAATTGATAAGTGAGGCCACAGTACTAGGCCATGGGGATGGATGAGAAGCATTAGGATGTAGTAGAAAGTGGGTTGGACTTGGAAAATTATGAGAGTTTGGATCCCAATTGTGACATTACTTGCTTTGCAACCCATAGGAGAATCACTGGACTCTGAGCTTCAGTTTCTTTATCCTTAGAGTGGGAAAGGAGTGTGGGGGAATAATAGTATTAATCTGCCAGAGTTATTGTGGGGATCTACGTATATTAGCTATTAGTGCTCTTGTGATTATAAAGGTTCTGCAAACTGATTGCAGTATGAAATGCAAATGACAGTAATGAAAATGATAATGATGCTGGAAACCAGTTAGTCTGAGCATACATTTTTGTGACAAGCTATTTCTACAGTTTTTCACCATGGTCCTTCTCTTTAGCCATTTCCAAAAATCTGAATTCCATCCTCAACTTCACAGGTATTTTTTTTAAACATTTTTTTAAATTTTATTTGCATAACATATGTGTGGGTAATTCTTCAACAATAACCCTTACATACCTTTCTGTTACAAATTTTTCCCCCCAGCTCCCCACCCCTCCCCTAGATGGCAGGATATCCACTACATGTTAATTATGTTAAAATATTGGCTAATCGAATATATGTATACATATTTCCAAACTTATCATTGTTGTGCAAGAAAAATCTTATCTACGCAAAAAAAATGTATCACATAAAGGAAACACAATGTAAGCAAACATCAATCAAGGAGTATGAGAATGTTATGTTGCTTCACAGGTATTTTTGATGAGTTTTTTTTTACCTTTTCTAGCCCATACTTTCAAGAAATTAGCAATTGTCTCCTAATATCTCCAATGAAGTATCCTTCTACTTCCTGCTTTCTAGTATGCCCTTAAGTATTATCTTCTTCATTAGAATGTAAGCTCTTTGAGGGAAAGAAATATTGGATTTGTTTCTATTCTTGGTGTACTTAGCACATACAGCACTTAAAGGTCACTATCTGTCTTTCTAAGTTTGGCTGTCTGTCTATCTCTCTGTCTGCCTGTGTCTATTTGTATCTGTCAGTTTGTCTGTCTGTCTATCTGTCAATCTGTGTTGGTCTGTGTCTGTCTTGTTTATCTCTCTACTTGTCCACCTGTCTGTCTCTCTGTGTGTGCCTATCTATATATCTATCTGTCTGTCTCTCTATGTCTACCTGTGTCTGTCTATCTGTCTTTTTCTATCTCTCATCTATCTACCTGTCTATCTGTCTCTCTGTGTATCTGTCTATCTGTGTCTGTCTTTATCTGTCTGTCTCTCTAATTATCCTTGTGTATCTGTGTCTGTCTATCATCTGTCTGTCTCTCTATGTATTTACGTCTCTCTGTGTCTGTCTATCTGTCTGTCCTTCTGCCTATTCATGTCTATCTGTAGCTAGCTGTCTAGCTATTTATCTGTCTATTTTTCTATCTATCCATTGTATACCTTTAGCTATCATGGAAATGTACATGAATTGTAATGAGAGAATCAAATAAGAATCTAGACTGATCAATGGAGATGCCTAGTACTCATTAGAATACCTAGCATTTATCAGAGCTTTAAAATTTAGAAAACACTTAATACCTGTTACCCCCTTTGATGCTCACAATAGCCATTTGAGGTAGGTGCTATTTTTATCATCCCCATTTTAAAGATGATGAAACTTAGGGTAACAGAAATTGAATGACCTGCCTGGGGTCAAACAACAAGCAGGTTTGTGAAGTAAGATTTGAACTCAGGTCTTACTGATTCTACATTCAGTGCTGTATCCACTGTTGCTACCTTGCTATCTAGGACTATGACTGGGTCTTACTTGTAAGTAGAACAGAACGTTCTACAGAATATCAGATCATTTGAGGATCACTTAAAAGCAGGAGATCAAGAACATTACTTCCTCACATCCCCTGCACAATGAAAGTTCTTGACATTATGGCAGCATTATATCTGAATTATATTAAGGTTTTTTGATATCTGGAGACAGTGACAAGAAGATCCAGATTACTTTAACTGACCCACCCATTGGAGGGTCTAAACATCCTATCACTCCTTTCTCAGCAAAGAACTTCCCAGAAGAATTCATGGTGGATATAGTGTGAAGCATGGTCAAAGGCCAAAGGTGCTTTCTTTCTAAGGTTTGGTGAAACTTTCTCTCTTCAGGAAAGAGATAGGATTCAGCTTGAGCCTAAAAGTAAGGAACTGGGGGAGATAAGATTCTTACAGTCTAAAACAGGAGTTCTTAACATACTGTCCATAGAGATCTGTGGATAGATTTCTAGTGAAGTTGGATGAGAAAAGAATCACATTTTTCTTTTCATTCACCTGCAATTGAAATTTAGGGAAGGATATTCCAGTCAGGCATGATAGTTTGTGCAAGAGTACTAAAATATTAAGTTCAGAATCCAACTGGTAGATTAGTTTGATGGGAATGTAGTGCCTAAAATGAAATAATGTGAAATGTTTGGGATAGCAGGTAGGTGCAAATGAGAATTCCTTATATTATACTTTCCATATATATATATATATATATATATATATATATATATATGTGTGTGTGTGTGTGTGTGTGTGTGTGTGTGTATTCCATATGTATAGTGACAATAGAGGAGTAGAGATTTTTAGGCAGGTTAGTAGTACAAAAGATTAATTTGACAACTCCATAGAAGATGGGGAAGAGAGAAGATGGGAGAAGTAGGGAGAACAACTAGGAAGCTCTAGTTTCAGTTCTGATGAAAAAAAAATGTAAAGGGCTTGAAATATATTATGACCATATGGGTAAAAGAAAGAGGGTGGATATGATAAGTGATTCAGGGATAGGATCCACAAGACAGTAACTGGATGAATGTGAGGGGAGCTGGAAGAGATCAAGAAGCCTCTAAAACTGATCCTGGGTAACTCAAAGGATGGTGAAACACTTTAAAAAGAAGAAAAATAAATTTATATATCTTTATTAACATAACTGATAAGTAGCCTCCGTGATCTTAGCTGCCCATTCTACTGTTAGACAGCTCTGATTGTTAGGAAGTCTTTCCTGACACGAAGCTCAAACTTCCCTCTACAAGGATGGCTGCCATGATTCTTGGTTCTGCCAGATGGAACACATCTAGCTCTGCTTGAAGGGCAGCTCTCATCTCCACTCTGAGTCTTATATTCTCTAGCCTACAGATGCCTAATTTTTTCAATTGATCCTTATATCATATGGACCTGAAATTCATTATCCTAGGTGTTTTCTTCTGGATATTCTCCATTTTTACCAATATTCTCTTCAGACTTTGGGACTAAGAAGTAGACACCATTTTCCAGATGAGTTTCGACAAAAAAGGCAGAATACACTGAGACTATCTTCCTCCTGATATTAGAAGCTAGATATCCTTTAATTCAACCCAAGATGGTGTCAGCTTTTTTTTGGATGCCATTTCATACTGCTTACTTATATTGAGTTTGCTGTCCACTAAAATTCCTAGATTTCTCTGGGGAGATCAGTTATGAGGCTACTGCAGCAGTACAACTTAGAAATAATGAGGGCCTAAACTAGGATAGCTACTATGGGAATGCAGAGACCAAAGGAAAGAAAAAATAAAAATTAACAGGCTTAGGGCATGGTAGAGAAAGTCCAAAGTGACTCCCAAGATTTCAAGCTTGGATTACAAGAGAAATAGTAACCATTGTTTCTTGCATCTACCAAATCTAGCTGTAGATGCTTTCATTCAGAAATATTTATTAGGTTCAAGCAACTAAGGGACGATGAAAGATAGAGAATTTAATCTGATCCAGTCCAATCTAGGACAGTAAGTGTAGGAATCATTCACATATAGCAAGTAGCTGTGAACATGGATATATTTACCAAGGAATTAATTATACAGAAAGAAGAGAAAAGAAAGTTAAGAGCAAAATAGATGGGAATGATAGCTTTTGAAAGGGGAGAAAAAAATAAGAGAAAGGTAGCAAAAAATACAAAGAAATATCAGAATGGCAAGAAAAGCACTGGGTTCAGTGTGACAGAAGCCAAGATAAAGGAGTTTCAAGGAGGGAATGATTGGTAATTTCTTTCTTTTCTTTTTTCTTTTTGTTGAGGCAGTTGAGGTTAAGTAACTTGCCCAGGGTCACACAGCTAGGAAGTGCTAAGTGTCTGAGATCACATTTGAACTCAGGTCCTCCTGACTTCAGGGCTGGTGCTCCACTGCACCACCTAGCTGCCCCTGATCAGTAATTTCAAATGTAAGAGAGAGGTAGAGAAAGGAAGATTAGGAAGTAGTGATTAGATTTAGGAGTTAGGAAAAAGTCAGTGGTGACCTCCAAAGAAAAGTGCTGAGGTTGAAAGCCAGGTCCTTCTTGGGCTCAAGAATAAATGTGTAGGAAGGAAGTAGAGATATTAAGTGTAGAACATTTTGGAAGTTTTTGCCCTTTCTTTATATCTCCGGTATATATTCCACTCTATCACTCAACTCTGGGCATTTTCTCTGGCTATCTCCCATACCTGGAATTCTCCTCCTTTCCACTTCAGGGCTTCCTTCAGGTCTCACCTAAAGTTCTGTCTTTTTCAAGTCAAGCCTTTCCCCATCCTCTTTTATCTTAGTGTCTTCACTCTAAGATTAACTCTATTTTAGCCTGCATGTATCTTGTTTGTACTTATCGTCTCTTCTCTATTAGACTGAGCTGCTTGAAAGCAGAAACTCTGTCTTCTGCTTTTCTTTGTATCCCCAACACTTAGCACAGTGTCTAGTGCATTAGAGGTACTTAATAAGTAGCCTTACTGACCCAATACTTAGCCCCGTGAGCTCTTAACTTAGACTTCAAAAAATTATTTTTAATTTTGGGGATAAAACAAATATTTCCATCTACCATGCACAACTTGCAAATATACAACAAAATTATCATGCAAATCAAACTTTTTTTTTCTTCATTCTCCATCCTAGAGATGGAGATACCATTAGTCACAAATAGGTATGTGTATATGTGTGTATACATATATGCACACATATAAAAATACATATAAAGAACATATATACTTATATTTATATGGCCTATATATACATATTTATGTAAAATTTGTGTCTATCAGTTTTTTTTCTCTCAATGCAGATAGCATATGTCTTCATGGGTCCTTTATAAATTTGGGCACTTATAAGAGCAAAATAAATTATTTGCTCAAAGTAGTTCTTCAAACAATATTACTCTTACTATATACAATGTTCTCTTGGTTCTGATTATTTCATTCCTCATTATTTCACGCAAGTCTTTCCATGTTTTTTTTTTCTGAAATCATTGAGCTCATCATTTCTTTTTATCACTGTAGTATTCCATAACAATCATATACCATGACTTTCTTCAGCTATTCATCAGTTGACAGGCATCTGCATAGAGAGAGAGCTGCTATAAACATTTTAGAACAAACAGGTTCTTTTCCTTTTCCCCTAGTCATCTTTGGAAACAGACCTAGTGTTGGTATTGCTGTGTTTCAAAGGGTAAAGATAATTTAATAACTCTTTGGGCATAATTCTAGATTACTCTCCAAAATGATTGAATCATTTTACAGTTCCACCAACAGTGAATTAGTATCTGACTGATATTCAGGAAGTTTGTCTAGGAAAGGAAAGAGAGAAAAAAAAATGACAAGTTGGAGGTGGGAAGATGATAAGGTTTAGTTACCTTTTTTGAAAGATTATAGAAGGGTAGGAATAAGTGGTACCTTGACAGTAGGTTGATAGCAAAGGTCCTGGGATATAGAGTAAGGAGTAGATTTTCCAAAAGCAACATGGGAAAATATCAAAGTCCAATTCTATATTCTATAAATTTACCCTGATTTACTCTGGGAAAAAAAAATGGCCTGAAGCAGAGGGTAATTAATGGGTCAGGCCCATTGTTCTTTTTCATGAATAATAATGAAAATAATATCTCACATTGGTATCATAGCTCAGTTTTTCAAAGGTATTGCATGCACTTGATCTCATTTCCTCCTCCACCAGCCCTTCTAAAGAGAGAAATCTTTGTAAGTGATCACAGTTATTCCCTGCCTTAGTTTTAGGACCCATTTGGTCTAGAGCAGGGTTTTGAAACCTTCTTGGATAAAGTGTTTGTAAGACTATTTTAGTACCACATTCAGAAGGATCCTCCTCAAAATTTGGCCTAAGGAGAAAATAATATCCTACTTTTAAAGTAGAGAGAGGGAGAGACAATGATGGTCATTTCTCTTTTTAAATTCGTACCTTTTGCTTTTATATCACAATCTTTCTATTGAATCTCTCTTTGTAACAAAAAAAATGTTAAGTAAAATTAACTGACAAAGAGACTTTATTCTGAGAGTTTATTCTGATTTGATGACAATGGAATAAGTTAAAAGGTCTTTTCTATGTGATTGGTTATATCTTTCCTTCCTACAACTGTTGGGTAATGGGCCATCAAGATAAATGCCAAGTTTGTGCCCGTCCTGAAAGCATAGATGAGAAACTTATTGGTCATTCATTCAGTGTCCTAGTAAATTTGAGTTCTTTCCCCCCTACTATACACTATCCTGCTTGTCCCAGGAGGTTACTGTCTTGTCATTTTGTGTCACCATCAGAATGCCGGCTTGTTGATGTCTTTTTTTTTGTCAGAGTTAGAATTACCCATGGTGAACTCCATGAGGGCACCACACTAGAATCTGCTCTCTGTTTATTATCTGACAGGCACTTTCTGATAGAGAGAAAAATCTCCATCTCCTTGCTTACTAATTGGCAATGTGTGCCAGATTTGTGAATTGGCAACAAAACTTGTTTTCTGTTCTTTCTAATTATATGTGGGGCTCATTGTCCAAAGAGGCATGGTTATGGTTAAACTAATATCTTCCTTCTGCTTTCCAACTCGTTAAGGGATAAAATCCAATCAGCTTCTCCAGCAGCAATCACAAAGCTGGTCCCCGAATTGTGCAGCTCATTTGCCTTAAAGGATGATAGAAATAGTCATTCTCCAACTTTTCTTAGAAAGTTTCCAGAAATGTGGCCTGAAGTTGTTCTTCTAATCTTCCTAAATTAAAAATGCACATAAAGGATTCCTTAGAGCAAGGGAAAGCAAAACCCAGCCTTTGGTTCAGATTATTTCTGACCTTCTTAGATAAAGTGTTTCTAGGGCTATTTTAGTACCACATTCAAGGGTCCCCTTCAAAATTTGGCCTAAGGAAAAAATAACATCCTACTCTTAAAGTAGAGACAGAGAGAGACAATGATGGTTATTTCTCTTTTTAAATTGATACCTTTTGCTTTCATATCACAGTCTTTCTATTAAATCTCTCTTTGTAACAAAGAAACATGTTAAGTAAAGTTAACTGACAGAGACTTTATTCTGAGAGCACATGCAACATTGCATCTTCATTGCCCTTCACTTCTTAACCTAGAGGAGGAGAAAAAGATGTTTCAATATCCATCCTGCTAAACCAGGGGTTCTTAAAAGTTTGTGTGTCATGGATCCTTAAAGTGTCTGATAACATCTTTGAATCCCTAGTCAAAATAATGTGTTTAATGCATAAGATAAAATACATAAGATTACAAAGGAAATGAATTATATTGAAATGATGTAATATTTTCCATCTAGGTGGGGAAAATTAATAGCCTACTTTTAAAGTAGAGACAGGGAGAGACAGTGACAGTCATTTCTCTTTTCTCTGATACCTTTTGATTTTATATCACAATCTTTCTATTGAATCCCTCTTTGTAACAAAGAAGCATGTTTAATAAAGTTAACTGGCAAAGAGACTTTATTCTGAGAGCATACGCAATCTTGCATCTTCATTGCCCTTCATTTTTTAATCTAGAGGAGGAGAAAAAATGTTTCAATATCTATCATGCTAAACCAGGGTTCTTAAAATTGTGTGTGTCATGGATCCCTAAAATGTCTGATGACATCTTTGAATCCCTTATCAAAATAATGTGTTTAATGCAGTAAATAAAATACATAGGATTACAAAGGAAATGAATTATATTGAAATGATGTAATATTGTCCATCTAGGTCTACTGACACCCCCCCAATTCTATCAACCCCCTCTTTATGGTTCTGTGGATCCTTTGGCTAAGAACCCCTCTTCTAGACAAAAATTGCTTTAAATTCTGCAGCTTTCAAGTGTTATTCTTTGATTGCTTTATTGTAGGCATTGTCTATACTCTTCTCTTGGTTTTGATTTCTTTGCACTCAGTTGATTCATAAAGGTCTACCCCATATTGTCCAAATTTCTCATATTTATCGCTGATTATGGTACAACAATGTTTCATTACACTCATTTACTACAGTTTGGTCATTTTTTAATCCATAGACACATAAGTCTATTCCCAGGTTTTACTAACAAAAAATGCTGCTGGGAATATTTTGGTATACAGAGGGCACTGAGTCACCTTCCATTGGTAAGTAGAGTGCCAGTTTTGGAGTCAGAATGGCCTGAGTTCAGATATGACCTCCATTTCCCTCATCTTTTTTTCCACTATAAAAGCTAAATTTGTACCAAAAAAAAAGAATAATCAGAGGGTTCCAGAAATGTGAGTAACACACTAAATCAGTAGGTCATTGCATTCTACCTTAATTGAGTCAAAAGTAGAAGATAGAGTTTCCATTGGTTAAGTGGGAAATAGTGTTTTGGGTTTGTTTGTTTATTTTGTCCTATTTCCTGGTATTTGTTCCATACAAATTTCCTTAGAAGAAAAGAATTCTGGAAGAGTGAACAAATCATAAATATATTCAAGGAAATAATTTTCTTTGCAAAATTGTTTCTCGCCTTCAAAGACCAATATGTGAAATGTGTTGGCTAGAATTGGAGTTATGGGACCACGAGAGTCAAATTCTGACTGCTGTTAGAATTTAAGCTCTCTGAGAACAGGAACTAGCTTGACTTTTTCTTTGTGAGCTAGCATTTAGTACAATGTTGGCACATGGTAAGTTCTTTAAAAATGCTTGTTCATTGATCTGTGAATTAGTGCACATCATTTAAACTCTATGAACCTTGGTCATCTGTAAGATGAGGGATTTAAACTAAAAACCTCTCCCTAGGTCCCTTCTAAGTCTAAATGTGAGATCCTATGAAATAAACCTACTTTTTATGAAGATGCTAGTCAGCCAATAGTTCTCTATCCACTTAACTAATTAATTAATTTGAGATTTTTTTGCCCCAGTTAGACATTTAAAACAATTTTTTATATTTATTTTTAAAATTTTTGAGTTCTAGGTTCTCTCCCTTATCCCCCACCCAAAATTAAGAAATCACATGTGAAATTATGCAAAATATTTCCACAAAAGTCAAGTGTTGAAAGAAAACATAGATCTCCCACCCTAATGAAAATAAAAACCCATAAGAAAAATTAAGTTAAAAATAAAGAAGAGAGATGGAGAGAGAAATAGAGAATGCTTCAATCTGTATTCAGTTCCTTCTCTGTGTATAGATAGGATTTTTATCATAAATCCTTCAGGGTAGTCGTGGATGATTATGCTACTGAGAATAACAAAGTCATTTACTGGTTATCCCAGTACATTACTATTTCTTTGTATACAGTACATTTCACTTTGTTCATGGAGGACTTTGCAGGATTTTTTTTTCCTGAGAGCATCCTGCTTATTTCCCAGAGAACAATAACATTCCATCACAAACACATACCAAAGTTTATTGAGCTATTCCCCAAATGATGGGCATTTCCCTCAGTTTCTAATTTTTTTTTGTCCTGAGAAGAGAGCTGCTATGAATATTTTTGTACATATAGATCATTTTCTTTTTAAAATTTTTTCTGTTTTTTTTCCAAATCTCTTTTGATATTCATGCCTAATAATGGGATTGTTAGGTCAAAGGATATGTCCTTTGGGCACAGATCATATCTTTTTGATTATTTATCATTTGGGGCATGGCTCTTACTTTTTTATAAATTTGAATAAGTTTCCTCTGTGTTTGAGAAATGAGACTTTACCAGAGAAACTTGCTTCAAAAATGTTTTTACAATTACTGTTACTAATTGTATTTTCCCCCACTTTATTCTCTCTCTCTCTTTTTAGTTTGTGCCTCCCTAAAACTGTTTTGGTTCTGATCACTCCCTCCTTTTCATTTTGGGATCTCTCTCAGGAGATGATTGGTAGATTCTTTTAGTTTCTATTTTTCCCTCTAGTTCTAGAATATCAGGACAATTTTCCTTGATAACTTCTTGTAAGAAGATGTCCAGGCTCTTTTTTTTGATCATGACTTTCAGGTAGACCAATAATTTTTAAATTATCTCTCCTGAATTTGTTTTCCTGGTCAGTTGTTTTTCCAATGAGATATTTCACATTTTTTTCCTATTTTTTTCTTTTTTGGGGGGATTTTGCTTTATTGTATTTGGATTTCTCATTAGCTTCCATTTGCTCAATTCTATTTTTAAGGAATTATTTTCCCCAATGAGCTTTTGTATCTCCTTTTCCAACTGGCCAATTTTGCTTTTTTAAAAGATATTCTTCTCTTATTAGCTTTTTTGTATTTCCTTTCGTACCTCTCTCAATTCTTTCCCTAATCTTTCTTCTATCTCTCTTATTTGATTTTCAAAATCCCTTTTGAGCCCTTCCATGGCCTGAGCCCAGTTCTTATTTTTCTTGGAGGCTTTCTTGGAGCTTTGACTTTATTATCCTGTTCTGTGTGTTTTGATCTTCCTTGTCACCATAATAATTTTCAGTGGTCAGAAACTTGTTTTGTTTTCTGCTCATTTTCCTAGCCTATTACTCAGCTTTTAACTCTTTGTTAGAGTAGGACTCTAGTTCTAGGGTTAAGGGTGCCCGGTCCCAAGCTGCTGGGGTTTTGTGCAGCTGTTAAAAAAAAAACAGGACCTGACCACAAGCCTTCTTTTTTGCCCTGAGCTGTGGGGAGCGTCCCTGACCCACTGTGGCTGTAGATTCTAGTGAGCTTGCCGGGGTTGGGGCTGTGCGGACTAGGGTTACTCTGGGACTGCACACCAGACTTCCATCCTGTTGTCACAGACCCTCTCCACTGAGAGTCCTCCCTGGTGTCCCTGGGCTGAGAGGTCCAGAAGCGTCCAATATTGCTGCTGCTTCAGAGGTCCCCTCATTGATTTTGGGATTGAGTCAGAGCTGGGGCCTGGGCCAGGCCTGTGCTAGGTTCCCACGCTGGTTCCACAGATCTTTTCTGCTGAGATTTCTGGAAGCCTCCAGGACTGCCACTGATTCAGAGGCCTGGCCTGGCTGGGGCTGGGGCTGCCCCGGTTCTTCATGCTGGACTCCCACCCTGATGGTGAGGTCTTTTCTGCTGACCTTCTAAGTTGTCTTCGCTGGAAAATGTTCTCTGTCTATTTTAGGTGTTCTGATGCTCCAAAATTTGTTTAGTCATTATTTAAAGGAATTTGGAGCAGTTTGGGGGAGAAGTTGGGTTAGTTCCTGTTTTTTTCTCCACCATTTTGTTTCTGCCTTAACCCAGTCAATAGTTCTTAAGACCCGGCTACTCATGTAGGGGACCTTCATGCCTGGAAATCCCAGCCATTCTCCTTCTAGCTTTTAAGTTCCATGTATAAAATCATTAGCTAGTTCAAAATTGTATTTATAATTCTTGTGTAGAAATAGAGTTTTCAGTACTCTTATATTTTCCTCATATTTATGATGTTAACAAATGACATTGTACATAATTAATGTAAAACTGGGATTTATCTCAAGCCTTTGAAACACTCTATTAGACAAACATTTTTCCTAATTAGATAAAATGAATCCTACAGATGAAACATTTTTAGAAAATTCAAAGAACCTGTAAAGCTTCCTACAGATGGTCCTCTATAAGTTGATGCATCAATCTAAAGCCAGGTAAATTCCTAATGTCCACTTGACCTGATGATTTAAATGGGTAGAAAGAAGATAATTATTCTTGCAAGAGCATTAAATTAGGATAGATTATATCCTCTCCAGCAATACTTGGTAAATGGGGCTTGCAAGATAACACTGATGTGCCTGTCATTGCTGGTGGAGAGAGAGATTCCAAAGAGAACAGACTTTTTTTTTTCTTCCCTTCAGGTGCTTAGTTGATTCTATATACTAAAGCATAATAAATTATTCTAATTTTAACAATAGGCTTCATTTTGTCTATAACCAAAAAGAAAGCATTAAAATGTTTAATAAATAAAAATAAAGAGGAAGAATATCCCTCAAACCAAACAATTGGAATAAATTACCTAATTCAAGTGGGAAATATTAAATCGGATCTGCATTTTCTAAACCATGCAAAAATTCCAATAGGAATTTAAAATTGATGTTTTCCTTCAGTTTCAGCCTTGAAGAGTTATTATTAGTTCCTAATGTTGATGTTGTATAAGCATCAGGAGAGACAAGCAAATAGGAATTTTGCTGCAAAATGAATCAATTTGGTTGTCTAGGTACCAAAGACAGTGTGTTCTACCATATGTGTTTTTCAAAAGCCAGTACGTCCGCTGTATTTGCTCCCTCAAGATTAGATATACAAACATGATGCCAAATGTAAAACTTTGCCTTAAATTATTCACATCTCTCAATAAGTGATTCCCCACTCTTCCTGCATCAGAGACTATTTGATCATAAATTCAATTAAATCAGCCACTGTCTTTGTGATGTTTGTCCAGCTAAATCCTTCAGTGAATAAACCAAGAAAGAGGCCAGCTGTGTGTGTTTAAAGAGTTTTACTCTTGCGAGAGAAGAGTTTGAAGTGAAAATGAAGCAAAGGTCTCATTTCTTTGGCCAGATTGTGGGCATTTCAGGGTTGTAGATGGTCCAGTGTTATTACTCTTAAGACCTGGCAGACTTGGGGATGCGGCATTTTCCTAAGAATGCATTGGCTTTTGTTTGCAAGCTTAGAACTGTGTTGAAATACCTTTGGGTGGTGACATAAAGCTGTGAGCCCTAGGGATTTTAGTGAAGGCTGACAAACAGCATCTGCCATCCACCCCTCTTTTTTTTTTCTTTTTTTTTTCTCTTCCTCTCTATGTTGTAGTTCTATCCCTGGGCCCATTACAGGTCAAAACAATTGAATAATGTACAAGTAGACTTTTTTGAGTTTCTCAGAGGAGTGGAAACTTGGGTTGCATGTTGTCATTTTAAGGTTATCCATTTGTATGCCATCTGAAAAGAAAACAATTATTAAAGGCTTATAAAAACTTACTTAATTTCTATTTTATGACTTAACTTGTTCCCAAGGGGGGAAAAATGTATTTTCTTTCCTTCTTTGCAGTGATGGGGGACTATGGATATGGTAGATTGGATATGCTGTCAGATTACACTCTGTGTGGTTAATTTTACTGAACTATTTTTTCACCTTCCCTTGTGATTTGTTACAAGAAGTGTCTTGATGGGAAGGCTCTGCAAGGGAGGTATATTTACACATGAAGATGGCATTAAATCAAAAGATATCAATAATATTTTAAAGTTTATTTTAATTCTGCAGCCTTTTACCCATCCATATATGCCCTTCCTTCCATCTTCATTATGACCAGAGTTTCCATTGGAATCAGGCAGAATGTTCTGAAAAAAGCATGAAAGCATTTCTTGATATCCACAAAATACGTCTTATCTTTAAAAAAAAAAAACACCAATTTTATTGATATCTTTTGTCCAGTAGCACCTATTTTCCTAGTATTCCTCCCTCTCAGTCTCTCTGAGTTATCATTTGTAATTAATAATATTTAATATAAATGTTCATTTTTAAAAATAGTTCATTAGAACTAACCATCACACAACAGAAAGTCTACCATTATCTGTGTGCAGCACCTCCATTATCTAGCACATCTACCAAGAAGGGACGGAGGTTCCTTCTGATGTCTTTATCATGTTCAATTTCAGCTATTTGCTGGTTTCTCCTTATTTGAGCCCCTTGTAATTAGTCTTCTATATTTACTCTATATTTCTCTTGGATCTTATATATCATTTTCTATTTTCTATTAAGTTCAGGTCTTTTTGCAACAAAATTCTGAAAGTCTGGCAATTCATTGAATATCTCTCTCTTTTTTTTTTCATCCAGGACTTTACTTAACTTTTTTGGCTTTAACCCTTGGTTCTGTTACTCTTTAACATATAATGTTCCAAAACCTGGAGTCTTTTAATATACCTGCTGCTAGGTTTTGTGTTATTCTAACTGTGGTCCTGCATTTGAGTCATTTTTTTTGTTGTTGTTGTTATTGTTTTTCCCTGTTGCTTGTAATATTTTCTCCTTGACCCGGGGATTTCTAAATTGGCTATAATGTTCCTGTTATTTGTTTGCTTGTTTGTTTGTCGAATCTCCTCCAGGTAGGGATCTGTAGACTTTTTTCTATTTCCAATTTTTCTTCTTGTTCCAACACTTTAGAACAATTTTCTTCAATTATTTCTTGTATTGTTATATCAAGATTCTTTTTGTGATCATAGCTTTCAGGTAGTCTTATAAGTGCTTTCTCTTCTTGAAAATCAGTTTTTTAATGAGTTATGTTACATTCTCTTCTATTTTTTCATTCTCTATATTTTGTTTTATTATTTTTTGGTCTCATATCTTCTCTGGCTTCCCCTTGTTTAATTCTAGTAGTTCTTTGGATGGCTCTTTTTAAAAAAATATTTTCATCAATTTCTCTCATTTGATTTTTAAAATCTTTTTTGAGTTCTTTTATGAATTCTTTTTGGCGGGTGACCATTTGATATTATTCTTTGTTATAGGGGAAGCTCTTTTTTTTTTTTTTTAGTAACTTCTGAAGGTGGGCCCCAGGCTTCTCTATTTCCATAGTAACTTTCTGTGGTTTGATTCTTTCTCTTTTGCCTGCTCATTTTTGTTTGTTTATTTGCTTTTATTTACAATCTTGTTATTGTAATTCCCCCCTCGACCTGGATTGTGGGAGATGGTACCTCTAGGTCCTTTTTAAGTTCTCCCTTCTGGTCTGGAACTTCACCCTCTTGTGAGTGTCCACAGCTAGCAGCATCCCTCTCTTCCTGCTTTTGCACTCACTGGTATGTGCTGGTTCCTTCTCACCCAACGCCATGTCTGGGCAATACAGATGGGCCTGGCATTTCTTATCAATTGAGGTTCCTTCGATCTTCCCTCACTCAGATGCCTGAATTCCCACACTGGAAAATTGAAAAATTTTGTGGCTTACTCTGAGCTCAGCTAGCCCCAGGAATTGCTGCTTGCTGTTTCAGTGGAACTAACTTGAAGGTGTTTACACTTTATATGGGCCAAGCCTCCATCCTGATATCTTTCTTCCAAATCTCCTGTTGTTCCAAAAGAACCACTGTTCTGCCCCAGATGTTGTTTATTTTTATTGCTATGTTCCCTCTGAGGTTCTATATTGTCTTGTTTGTAGAGTGATCTGGAGAATTTGGAATTTTTTTGACTTCCCCACTCTTTATGTTGCTGGTCCTAGAAACACATTCAGTCAATCACTAAGTTCTGTCAGGTCTAGTCCACAACATCAATTCTTCTTTCTCCTTCCATCTGCCACCATAGTTTGCACCTTTACAGTTAGAATAACCTCTTCACTCCTTGCCTTCTAGTCTTTCCTTTACCCTATTCTTCCATTACAGAGCTGCCAAAATCCTCTTTATGGTGCACTGATAAAAGTATGTTACTCCCCTGCTCAGAAAGCATACCCCTTTATCTGGCATTTGAAGCTTGCACAGTTGGGCCCAAGGTACATTTCTGGCTTTATTTCACATCATTCTTATTGGTGCCTTCTGCCTTCCTGCCAAACTAGATGATTGATTGTTGCTCAGGCTTGGCCTACCTCCTTATTATTTGCACAGGCTTTCACACCTATCTCCACATGTCCAAACCTCCTGATTCTGGGTTCTACTTAGTACCACCATTTACATGGAACACTCCCAACCCTGAAAATGTTCTGTTCCTGCCTAAAATGTTTCTGGAGAACTTGTCTAGATCTCTCCTTTGCACACTCTCCATCACACTCTTCCAGCTGTGATTCTTATCTTTGTTACATGTCCCAGCTAGAGCGGGACTAACCAGCCATGTGCCCTTGCCCCAACACACACACACACACACACACACACCATAGGAAAGTCTGGGTTCTGCACCCTGATGATTAGAATCTCTAAGAGTTCATCACCCTGAGGATCCTCAGTCTTTTCCACATTTCCACACCTCCTAAGTATGATGTCTGTCTCAATTAGAATATGAATTCCTTGAGACCAGAAGTTGTCGTCTTTTTATTTCTTCATCCTCATTGTAAGTGCTTCATTAATGAATGAATGCTTTTTCATTAGTTTATTCACTTGTAAGTTCTCTGTGGGCAGACATTGTGTTGTTTCTCAACTTCCTATCTCCTGCCCCTAGAATAGTGCTTTGCAAATAGTAGAAACCAAATTTATATTTATTGAGTTCAAATTGAATGTAGTATATCTAAACCTTGTCATCTATCTAAGACACATTCCTTGCTAAGATTTTTCACTGGACAGGTCAGATTTTGTTAACTTATGAGCTTAGAACCCAACCCTAGAAAGTTCTGGGCTTGTTCCTTCTTAAGGTTGTCCCACCCAAGCTCTCCATTTACATAGACCAGTTTCCTGAGGGATCCAGGGCTTGCTTTCCCCCAGCATGCCCTGGATGCAGCACTGTATATGCCAATTTTCTAACACTTGTATTTCAGTCAGAGATTCCATATACCTGTCTTGGGTTTCCAAGATGGTGTGTCATTTCTTCTGTGGGGCCACAGTCTTAACCTTGATCTGCCCTGTTTTCAGGCATTTTTTCTTTTTCTTACAGCTACCAATCAAACGAGGGCATGTGTCAATGTGTACCATTCTGTCTCCCTATTTTCCAACCTCACCTGCTTACAACTCCAACTTATGCCTATTATGTTGTACTCATGTCATTTTGCCTTTGACTTTGTTTTAATAGTGATGTATTGTGTAATCATCTGGGGATTTTTATTTTAAGAGAAGATTTAATATCTTCATCCGTGGGATGAATGCTGATGTCTTCAGCTTTCCACATCATATGGATAAATATATAAACAAAGACTTTGTGACATAAGCAAATTATTTTGTCTGATGCTGTCTTGCCATCAACTTCTGACTTTTATGTAAAAGGCATGAAAGAAACCAGTAACTCATGCTGTAATAATTACTTGGAATTCAGCAAGAATACATGTGTAGCATCTTTACTTTGGTCACTAATTTTTGTTGGCTTTAAAGTTTAAAGTCATAACTAGCATGGATCCACTTATCACTTAAGGGAATAAGCAACTCTTGTACATAAGCCAGCTTTGGAATTATTATTTAAAAAAAAATCCGGATGAGGAATGGCTTATCTTTCTCATAAAATAGTTCTAACCAGGGCTCAGATTGGAAGTTAGAAGCTGGTACTACTCTTAGGAATAAAGATAGCATAAAAGTCAAGACTTTAAGTCTGTTAAAGATGGCCAGTGAATATTTAGCAATCATCTTCTACATTACTCCATCCTAGCAAATCAAGACTCTTACCAGTACAGCTTTGCTCTGAATAAACTTTGATCAATGAATAGATACTGCATCATTAAGCAAAAGTGAAGAGAGTTTCTGCCCTCAAAGAGTTTACATTCTACTGGGAATATAAACATAACATGTTAATGTATAAATAAAGATGGAATGTATGCAAAACAAACACTAAGTGATTTAGGAGGGATGCTGAGATTAACAGCTAGGAGAATCAGGATATTGAGTCTTGCCGGCTACTGAAAGTTACAAGTTACAGATGGCAAAAATAAAAAAGGAGAACATTCCAGGTAAAGACAGAGGAAAGGGCTATGGATGTCTTGTGTGGGACTAGCATGTACTCTTATCCAGTGTAAAGGGGATGAATGGGAGTAATGTCTCATTTTCCAAAGGTAGTCTGGAACCAGGTTTTGAAAGGCTTTAAATGAAAAATAAATGAGGGTGTATATTGTTCTAGAAGTAATAACAAACCATTAGAACATCTAGAGTGGGGGAGTGACATGGTCAGACACATGCTTTATGAAAGTCAGTTTGGCAACTCTATGGAGTATGGATTAAAAATGAGAGAGACACTGCTGGATAAATTCTCCTTCTCGCTGAATTTTTGTAACACTCCCCTGCCTACCAGACCAATCCTTCTCAGGCTTCTTTCAGAATCATTATATATGTCTTGCTCCCTATGCATGAATATTTCACAAACTCTGTCCTTGGATCCTCTCCTCTTTTTTTCTTCTACATTCTGTAGTGATGGTGTTATCCATTCTCATGGATTCAGCTATCATCTTTTTGTAGATGACTTCCATATGAGTTTTCTCTTGAACTTCAGGCCTGCAGTAGCCCATTGCCTATTCCACATTTCCAGCAAAGATAGTGAGATGAGGAATATAACTTTTTATGCAACTCTCAAAGTGTTTACCTTTTGCTGGGAGGAGGATTCATCACAAACACAAATAAGAAAATTATACATATTTATTGGTGAAGAAGGAAATGCTAGCAAGTGGAGAGATCAGGACAGACTTCATGTCACACATGTAAACTGAGCCTTGAATCCAGAGCCAGAAAGGAGGAGTAATTCCAAAGTTGAATGGAGTGCCTTGGGGAGGAAAGGGATTTCTTCTTTCTAAAATTCTTTAAGTGACGTTTGCAGTTGCCAGGCTTATCATGGAAGGGGGGGGAGATGGTGAGCTGGACGTCAAAATCATAGAGAAAGGAAAGTGAGCATCTAGGAGGTGGTAGATGACAGCACTATGAATGAGGAAAAGATGATTACTTGGGTGGTATAAACTGATGGTGTCAGATCTCCATCTCCTGGCATCCTCAGCTTTTGTTAAGTCCTTGCGTTCTACAAGAAATCTTTCCAAATTACCTTTTTTGCTAGCTCTTTCCTTCTGTCAGTTATCTCCAGTTTATCATGTGGTTATCTTGTATGTATATAGTTTTCAATATGTTGACTTTCCAATTAGACTTTGTATCCCCATTGCTTAGGACATAGTAGAAACTTAATTTGTGCTTATTTACTGACTGATTTGTGGTCCTAAAAGAAAACCAATTTTCAGTTAATTTGAAGAGATGAAAGGAATCATGGTGATACTGGAAATCCAAAGGGTCCAGAGAAGTATTGGATAGGAGAGGGTGGGGAGTAGGTGATAGTAATTCATAGATATATAGAAACAGACAGATAGGGAGTCCCACTAAGGCAGAAATGTTTAATGAAGAACTTGTAGCTCCCTTGACTATGGTGGTATGAGATTTGACCCCTTGTAAGGGTGATCATCATCATGATTTCCTGATTTCTTATTTGAGAAGTGAGTAGAGACCTCTCAGATTTAACTTATTTCCTCTAACCTTCTATTTAATTGAGTACAACAAATATAAGTGCCTACTATGTGGATTTTTTTTAATTGTGCCTTTGCTATTATTGATAGAGGAAACTCCCAGTGAGTAAGTTCCATCTACTAATGTACTAATGCAGGCTGGCACTTGCTCTGCATTAATCTTTTAGAAACTTACCTGGGGCACTGAAAGATTTGGTGATGGCTGTGTATTTAATAGTCCATATGTGTCAAAGGTAGGGCTTAAATTCATTTCACCCAGACTCTGAGGATGGCCCTCCTTCCACCATACTTTGCTTTTTCTCCAAGCAGGAGGGTATAAATGGGGTGGAGGGGGAGGTACTATTGCTACTATCAGTGAGCAAATATTTCATATAAGGGGTGAGGTAAGATATCAATACACAAATAAGTATGCTACAAGAAGGAATGAGAAGAGAACAAAGAGAAAAGGAAATAAGCATTTTTTAAAAGGGCCTACTGTGTGTCAAGCATCCTGCTAAATGCCTCCACAAAGTATTTTCTCCTTTGATCCTCACTACAGCTCTGGAAGGTAGATGCTGTTATTATTCCCATTTTACAGTAGAGGAAATGGAGAGGGGCAGAGATTGTGACTTGCCCAGGAGGACACAGCTGGTTTCTGAGGTCAGGTATTCCTGATATTAGATATGACACTCTGTCTCACCTAGTTCCTCCTCCCTTCTCTTACTCCTCCCAAAAAGGCAAAGTAAGATGAAGAATATGAAGAGAAAAAGATGATTTTCCCTTGAGAAGGTCAAGGACACTGTTGTCCTCTGCACCTCCTTTATGGTAATCACCACCATGTCTAAGCTTTGGAGAGACATCACATTGCATTATAAAGAGCACTGGATTGGGAGACAAGGAACTCAGATTCAAATTTCAGTTCTTTTACTTAAAATTTATGGGATCTTAACTGAATCTCTAACTGATCTGTAAAGCAAAAGGGTTTGACTGGACTGTATAATTTGGGGAGTCTTTCTTCTCTGAACCTCTGTATCTTCCTCTGTAAATTGGGGAGTACTAAAGGTATAATACTACAGTGTAACTTCACAAGGTTATTTGAAGGTAATGTCTACAGAAATGTGAATCATTGTTATTGCTGTTGGTCCAGTCCCCTCACACACCACCCAGTAACCCAAAAAACTCTAGCCTCAAAATTCCTTTTAACTGTGGCCAAGAGTTTTCAGAAACAGCAATCTTGGATGCTGATGACTTTAAAGGAAATAAAATAAAAACCCTTCTGTAACTGCATATGGTGCCAGAGGGATATACTTCAAGCCTTCTTGTGTCTCTGCCCCCTTCCGCACTCCCTTTCCCCCTCTTTTTCTTTACCTTATGTGTTCGGTTTGTTTTTTTATATCCCTCCCCTACCTTTTTTCTTGTGACTTTGGCTGATGTCCAGTCAGTGAGGAAATAAATATGGGAAGGAAGAAGGCTGGGGAATGTTGACGACCCTGGTGTATTTCTTCCTTTTATCATGCCCCAAGATTCAGCAAAGTTGATATAAATTCACCATGCCTTCTTTAAAGAGCATAACAGCTCGGCATTCTTCCTTTAAGAGTCAGACTGTAAAAGATGATTTTCTTTCTCTCCGTTTAGTCTAAGCCTGTAAAAAGCATTAAGTGAAAAATCTGATCTATTTGTTAGGGCATTTACTGCATTACTAAGTTATATTTTCGATTCTTGGTGAAAGGTTTATTGAGAACATCAACCTTGGAGAGGTTTTGTCCAGGATTAAAGATATATTCCCCCCACTCCCTCCTTTCCCGTAGGAATAATAGTGCCCCCAAAGATGCCTTTCAGGAGCTATATTTAGTCCTGTTTACTTTCGAAGGACACACCGTTCCTTTTGCTGAGATGTAGAAGATAGCGTTCAGAAACCGTTCTTCTGATCCTGAGATTTGTGACCTTCTAGAGCGCTTCAAAGGAACAAAAGGGTCCTGATTGCCATGGAGTTAGGGCCTCTTATTAGCCAAGCTTAGCCTATGCACAGACACTTAAAAGCAATCCTTCTTGCCTACCTTGAAATATACTGGTGAGACAGGTCGAGGTCGCTTTTGCATCACCCATGTGGCGATATCTAAATAAGTGCAAATGACCCAGGCCAGCAAATCTGATATGCATAAAACATTGGGCAGGAATTTGGGATTGGGGCGGTAATGATGAAAAATAGGGTTTTGTGGGGTTGTTTTGGGCAGGGGTGAATAAAAATGAGATTTTAACCATAAATGAAACGCTCTGTCCTGAAATGATGAGAGTCACTATCTAGAAACAAACACCAATGTGACCACTTTGCATTCAGAGGAAGGAAGCCTCCTTACCTTTGCATTGTAGGTAGAATGAAGCCTAAATTGTTAATCATGGCCAGTGAATTTGTTTTGCTTAAATATACTTCTTTAAAAATATTTTCCCTTTAAATATAATCTTTCTTCAAATATACTCTGGGATAGGGTAGGAGAAGGGATAATTAGCAAATTAAAATGAAAGTGACTTTTAAACCCATCCTTATATATCACATTTATATAAATATTGTTTTAGTTAATAAACATTTATTTTTGTATATTATATAAACATTTTATATCTATATTGCAAGTGTTAATATATTAATATATCTTTATATAAAGACACAAATATATAATTTAAAGCATTCATTTTAAAAATCTAGTTTCTTCAACTTTTGAGTATTTGGAATCTGTCAGTAGCAAGGATGACACAGGATTCGTCACAGTCTCTGACATTTAGTCTCATCATAGGCATCCAGAGATGCAAAGGAAAAGCATTTTTATATTTCAGCCCTTCAATAGATGTATAATCTCATCGATGTGGGTTCTCCCAGCTCTAATCTCTGTTCATCGGGGCTCTGTCAGCCTGTGAAATCTTAAGTTAATGAACTCTACTTTATCTTGCCTCTCTTCATTTCACAGTTTTTCCATCTTCTTGCATTAACAGAAACATGGTCACCCTCAGAAGAAGACATTCACCACAGGTCACCCTTTAATGGATATTCTCATTCTCCCTGAAACACCAAGATAGAAGGGGGGGATAAATAAACTGGCTTCTTACAGCCTCAAACCCGGCACTCTTGGAATATTTGCTCTATTGCCTCTCTACTTGAAATGCATATCCTTCTTATCTCTGCCCTCTAGAATTGTCCTTTTACTTTCAAAACTGCCTTCCAAATGAAGCCTTTCCAGATCTTGTAGAAAGCTGGAAAAATCCTAGTAACATTCATCTAATGTGTGGCTCTTACTGCTGCATGGCAATCCTTGTATTGCTAAACAATGAACTCTTTATTATTCTCTCAGCCATGACCAATACCTGTTTTCTTTCTCTTCAAACTTCTAAAACACCTTCTTCTCAATTTCTTCCCATCCTCATACTCTCCGACTTTACTGAGACAATAAAAGCTACTTCCAGTGACTCCACTTACTTAATCCCTACTCAGAACTTCAAAACCCTTCTTCATTTTCCAGTGTCTCCTCCTTTGCTCCAGTCTCTGAGGACCCTTCCCCAAGCCAAATCCAGCCAATCCTGCTTTTGCATTCTAACAAGACTTTTCTGGTCTGCTCAAGGAGTTTCTCCTTGATCGTTCATTGCCTTTTTTTTCTCATTATAGATATTCTCCATCTCTGCTGGTTTCTTCCCTACTACTGGCGCACATGCCCAGGTCTCCTCATCCTTAAAATAAAAATCTTCACTTGTTATGATCTTCCCTTTAGCTATTACTGTATATCTTCAAGTTATTACTGTATATCTTTTCATTTTTCAAGTTATTACTGTATATATTTTCTTTTTTTCAAGTTATTACTATATATCTTTTCTTTTTTCTTTTTCTACAGTCAAACTTCAGCCTTCTCTCATTTTCCTATTTGATTCTAGGAAATTCCAGGCCCATTTGATTGTCCAAGTTACTTCTCAGCCAACTTCTTAGTTAATTTTATAGAGTGCCCCTCTAACTATATGTCTTGATGCTTTATCCAGTAAGTCTGCTTGTCCTCATTGGAGTTCTGACCTCATTCAGTAAACTGTATAATATTCTTGGGCTTCTTATAATTGGCATTTTGTCATCTCCAAATAGGAGCTTGTGAATAACTTCAACACACCTTGAAGACCCATATTTTTATATTGGGGGATAAGGCTCTTTGGAAGTCCATCATGGAATATATCTGCCAAGGGAAAGTCAGGATCTATATGAGCAAAACTACAAAACACTCTCCACACAAATAAAGTCAGATCTAAACAATTGGAAAAACATCAAGTGCTCTTGGATAGGTCGAGCGAATATAATAAAGATGGCAATACTACCTAAACTAATCTATCTATTTAGTGCTATACCAATCAAACTCCCAAGAGATTATTTAACTGACCCAGAAAAAATAACAACAAAATTCATCTGGAAAAACAAAAGGTCAAGAATTTCAAGGGAATTAATGAAAAAAAATGCAAATGAGGGTGGCCTAGCTGCACCAGATCTAAAACTATATTATAAAGCAGTGGTCACCAAAACCATTTGGTACTGGATAAGAAATAGAGTAGTGGATCAGTGGAATAGGTTAGGTTCACAGGACAAAATACTCAATGACAATAGTAATCCAGTGTTTGATAAACCCAAAGACCCCAGTTTTGGGGATAAAAACTCACTATTTGACAAAAACTGCTGGGATAATTGGAAACTAGTATGGAAGAAATTAGGCATTGACCCACACCTAACACCATATACCAAGATAAGGTCAAAATGGATTCATGATCTAGGTATAAAGAATGATATTATAAACAAATTAGAACAATGTAGGATGATTTACCTCTCAGACCTGTGGAGGGGGAAGGAATTTGTGACCAAAGAAGAACTAGAGGTTCTCATTAATCACAAAATAGATGTTTGACTATATCAAGTTAAAAAGTTTTTGTACAAACAAAATGAATGCAGACAAGATTAGAAGGGTAGCAGTAAACTGGGAAAATATTTTCACATCCAAAGGTTCTGATAAAGGCCTCATTTCTAAAATATATTGAGAATTGACTCAAATATATAAGAATTCAAACCATTCTCCAATTGATAAATGGTCAAAAGATATGAACAGACAATTTTCAGATGAAGAAATTGAAACTATTTCTGGTCACATGAAAAGGCTCCAAGTCACTATTGATCAGAGAAATGCAAATTAAGACAACTCTGAGATACCACTACACACCTGTCAGATTGGCTAAAATGACAGGAAATGATAATGATAACTGCTGGAGGGGATGTGGGAAAACTGGGACACTGATACAATGTTGGTAGAACTGTGAACAGATCCAACCATTCTGGAGAGCAATTTGGAACTATGCTCAAAAAGTTATCAAACTATGCATACCATTTGACCCAGCAGTGTTTCTACTGGGCCTATATACCAAAGAGATTTTAAAGGAGGGAAAGGGACCCACATGTGCAAAAATGTTTGTGGCAGCCCTTTTTGTAGTGGCAAGAAACTGGAAATTGAAAGGATGCCCATCAATTGGAGAATGGCTGAATAAATTATGGTATATGAATGTTATGGAATATTATTGTTCTGTAAGAAACGACCAACAGGAGGCTTTCAGAGAGGCCTGGAGATAGTTGCATGAACTGATGCTGAGTGAAATCAGCAGAACCAGGAGAACATTATACACAGCAACAAGACTATACGATGATCAATTTTGATGGACATGGTTCTCTTCAACAATGATGTGATTCAAACCAGTTCCTATTGTTCAGTGATGAAGATAGTCATATACATCTAGAGAGAGGCCTGTGGGAACTGAGTACGGACCACAACACAGCATTTTAACGCTTTCTGTGAATATCTCCATGCATTTTGTTTTCCTTCTTAGGTTGTTTTTTTCTTCTTCTCTTTCTAGCTCTGATGTTTCTTATGCAGTAAGATAACTGTATAGATATGTATACATATATTGTATTTGTCATATAATTTATCCTATTTAGCATGTATTAGATTACCTGTCATCTAGGAGTGGGGGGTGGGGGGAAGGAGAGGAAAAGCTTGGGAAAAAAAAGTTTTTGCAAAGGTCACTGTAGAAAAATCACTCATATGTTTTGTAAATAAAAAGCTTTATTAAAAAAAAAGGAAGTCCATCATGGCATTTTATTATATGTGTTCCCATTTTAGGTCCTCACCATCCCACCATGACCAGAGAAACTCTACCCTAAGCTCAGATTAGCATAATCCATATATTCAGAACTATTTGTCCTTATCAAAATGAGGGAAAGCCAGCAAATTTGTAATTTCTGGCTTTACTCAGATGCTTTAAGAACTCTTTTAGTACCATTAGTTAGTGGGAGCCATTCACAATGCCCAGCTCAGTCCCAATTAAAGAAGGGACATTTTTCAGGGGTGGAGCTCTAGCACAGCTTCATGTTTTAGGTTGATGGTTGGTTGTTGTCCTTTGTGTGGGAAGATGACCAAAGTAACATCATTGTACATCAATGTACAGTGTGTCCAGCTGTGGCTGATCAGATCAGTATGAGCTCAGAAGGCTGTACAATACAGGTTGTACACAAATAATCCATCCATATGAAGATCAGGAGTGGAGATGTCTCTCCATTTATGCATCTCATGTTTCTTTTGAACTACTCCAATTCTGCTTTGTTCAAACAGTTCAGCAACTTCTTTAATGTGGACACACCGTACTAGGTGGTCCTGTGTGTGTCCCCCATATCTTACAATTGATTCCAAAGTTTTTCAGAAAGACCTTGAGAATATACTTGTAGTCCTTCTAACTTCCATGTGTATTCTCGCCTTGTACTAATTTTCTGTAAAATTGTCTTCCAGGCAAATGTACTTTCCTCCTTCAGACAAAGTGGCAAGCCCACTGGAGTTGGGTTGTCTGCAGTAATTTAAATGGTTGGCATTTTAGTTTAAGAGACCTCAGTGTGCAGTACTGTATTAAGCCAGATGATCTTGAGAATCTTCCTAAGACAGATCAAATAGAAATCACTTAGTTTGTTTGCATGACACTGAGAGACTGTCCAGGTTTCCAAAACATACAGCAATGATTAGTAGGTAAGCTAAGGCCTCTTTCCCCCCACATTTTCCTTTGGAATCTCCCCAATACTGAACTAGCTCTGGCAATGTGCACATTCACCTCATCATCTGTGTCTGCATTCCTGGAAAGCATACTGCCAAGGGAAATGAATTTATCAGAAGTATCCAAAACTTCTCTATTAGCTATAACTGATGGTTCCACTTATGGATGGTGGAGTGCCTCTGTTTTCTTGTTAATTGTTAAGAAAATTAGCACAAATGCCAGAGAATCAGTGCATACTTTGTTGCATCTCAGCCTCAGAGATTGCATTGAGTACCCAGCCAAATAATTTTAGATTATTATTCATTAAAAAAAGAATTCTGTAATTATTTATCCCACCAGTCAAAGAATAGCACTGAGTGATTGGATACTCATTTTATGGCAGGGAGGAGAGTGAAATGATCCTGAAGATGAGTTCAAATTTACCTCAGATACTTTCTAGCTAGCTATGTGACCCTGGGCAAGTTAACTTCTTAACTTCTGGCTACCTTTTATCAATGGTAAAAAGGGAGTAATAATAATAGTGTCTCTCTCAAAGAATTGCTATGAGAATCAATATCAAGAGATGATATTTGTAAAGTATTTAGCACAGTGCTTTACACATAGTAGGCACTTAAATGCTTGTTCCCTTTCCTTCCTTCTAATTAAACAAGTAACCAAAGAAGTCCTCTGTCTGACATTTCTGACTTTATCTTGATTAAGGAACACTTGATGTCCCAGAACAGCGATCTCTAAACTTTTTTGATCATACATCTCTATCAGTTAAAAACTGGGGGAAACATTCCCAATTTGTATATTTATGATGTGTAATGTTTAGTTTTAAGTCAAATATGTGTAGCACTATTCTCATAATTCAATTCATTATTAACCTTGTACAAAAAATTAAAAATTTTAAAGGATGAGATAAAGAAATAATATTTGACATAAGAATCAATAAAGTTCTTCTTTAGTTTATGAGTAAGGATGTGAGACAGTCTATCCTGAGTTGTAAGAAATTTGGCTAAGTCAAGATGAATTAGAAAGGGGAAAAACCTGAAGCAGAAACCCATGAGGAGGCTATTGCAGTAGTCCTGGTGACAGGTAATGAGGGCCTAAACTTGGCCAAGGATCACATGAATAGAGAAAAAGGGTTTCTAGAAATAGAAGTTACAAGCATGGCAGCTGATTGGATAGGTGGATGGATGGATGAGATGTCTGTCAGAAAATGAAAGTCAGTGATAATGCCAGAGTTCTGAAGCTTGGTGGCCACCCAGGAAATATTGATCTCAACAGAAATAGAGAAATTTAGAAAAAGTAGGAGGGAAAATAACACAATGAAGCATCCTAAGCAGATCAAAATGCATTTGCTTCTGCTTATCTTGTAACCCACTCTGTCCCACACAAAATGAAAAAAGCAGGAAAGGCAATGAGCCTTCCTGCTGGGTGCATAACTCCCCTTTTAATGGGTGCCTGCCTCAGGAACCCCCAGGAGAAGGGAATCTTCCCAATGGCACTTACGTGTCTGCTGTATAAATGTCCAGATGGTTGTTGAGATGATGCCACTTCAAAAGGGGATACTTAGAAGCTTGTAAGAGCAGAGGAAAATGACACAATGGAATATATTAAGGGATAAAGGAAGATGTGGATGAGGTGAACACAAGGTTCCCTCACCCTTACCTGCCCAACCCAACTAGCAGAATAAGTAGAGTGTTACCCACCCTCTGACTGGTTGACTACACGTGTTTGAGGTCAAGTCGGTAGGGGCCAGAACCCCTTCCTCTCAGACATCCTGGCACCTCAAGGACTTGGACCTTTCCTTTCCAAATGGACTAGTTACTGCTCTACAGTAAATAAGGGTTTAGAGGTTGTATGTTTAGAAGGAAAGATAATCTGTTCTAATGTTGTATAAATAGATTTTAAGATGTTGACTAAACAACCAGTTAGAGATGTCTGGAAGGCAATTGGAAATGTGAGATTGGGGCAGGATAGGTAGAATTCAGAATCTTCAATATAGATATAATAAGTAGATCCATGGGAGCTAATGAGATTACCAAGTGAAGGAGAAAAGAAAGAAGAAAGGGGTCAAGGATAGAACCCTGAGGGACACCTACAGTTAGATAGCATGTTGTAGAGAATGGCTTCTTAACCTTTTTCCACTCGTGACTCCTTTTCACCCAAGAAATTTTTACGTAACCTTGGTTAAATAGATATATTAAATGGGTATGCAAATCAGTTACTGATAATAAATTATAATTTTGCAACCCCCACATTCAGCTATGAGACCCATGGGGTGATCACAGTCCACAGTTTAGGAAGCTGGGTTCTAGGAGGATCTATCAAAGGAGACAGAGAAGGAACAATCAGATAGGTAGGACAAGAACCAAGAGAGAGTGATGTACAGAAAGCCTAGAAATACAAGAAGGTAATCAAGAAGAATCAAGGACAAGAGGGTAATTAACAGTGTCACACACTGAAAAGAGGTCAAGGAGAGTGAGAGGTGAGAACAGACTGTTAGATATGGCAACCAGGAGATAGTCACAGGAGACCAAGAGTTTGGTGGAATGATGGAAGGTCAGAAGCCAGATTGTAAGGAGTTAAGAAAAAAGTGGGAAGACAAAGTCAGAGGTCTTTAAATGCTAGGAGATGAATGGTCCGAGCTGTTACCAAATAGAGTATTCCTTCTGTTATTTGTAAGAGAATATGTGATTATAACAGTGCTGACAAATATCTTGCATTTTGTGTCTATTTGTTGTTGTCATTCCTTATATGTATGTTCACCAGCCTTCTACATGTTTTTTTTTCTTCCACTGCTTTTTACTTCATTGTGAGACCATTCCATGATCCTCTTCCTTTATGTTAATGGTAAATTAGCTTGTACTCTTAACTGGTATTGATCATGACACAAAAGTATTTTGACAAAGACATTAAATGTTGGCTGTTTCTGGGCTCTTAATCTCAACATTGTGGCAACTATTTTGTTTACAACAGCTAAAATTTTAATAAGAAATAGTGATAATTACTGAGATGCTATGCGATTTTGCAAAAATTGTGCTGAATTTTGATTTAGGAGATAAATGGTTCAAATTTCACCATTAGTAATTACTAAATATATAGCCTTGAGCAAGTCATTAAATTCAGTGGCACAATGGATAGAGCTCAGACCTAGAGTCAGAAAAACAAATCAAATTCAGCCTGAGACTTTTTACTTAATAGTTGTGTGATCCTGAGCAAATTATTTAACCTCTAGCTGCCTCCATTTTCTTTCTGTAAAAATGGTCATGATAAAAGAATTTGACCTCCTGTGGTTAAGAGGATAACATGAGTAGATATTTTAAAAGCACTTTGTAAATGTTAAAAAGTTGTATCAGTACAAGTTATTTATAGTAGAGTAAATCATTCCAAACTTCATTTTCTTCATTTATAAAATGAATATAATGATATCTACTGTGCATATTCATTCCCCCAGCTTTATTGTGAACTTTCAGGGAGCTAATGTACATAAAATGCTTTAAAAAGTATTTTAAAATTTATTTTAAGATGTATATAGAATTAATGAATTCCAGCTGTTGTTGTTATGTTATTATCATGTCTTTACTTTTGTC
Source organism: Myrmecobius fasciatus (assembly GCA_023553655.1). Taxonomy (NCBI): domain Eukaryota; kingdom Metazoa; phylum Chordata; class Mammalia; order Dasyuromorphia; family Myrmecobiidae; genus Myrmecobius; species Myrmecobius fasciatus. Next base: position 140,791 of record JAJPUD010002792.1, read on the forward strand.
CAGTCTCCATTTTGTGAGAATCAGTAGTTTGTTAAAATGATATTTCTTTCTACATTTTAGTGGACGAGGAAAACAATTCCCTTTATTGTCACTTTAGAAACTTGGTTAGTACCTTCTAGACCTGCTCAAGGTCATCTCTGTGCTATGATGAAACACTGGATTAAGATTTTTGTGGATATTTTTAACATTTGGGGAAAAAATTCAAATATAAACCAAAGTTGATTTCAGAGATTTGTTGAGAAGAGAGTAAACATTCTGAAATAGCTCTTATGAAATTTTTTTGTTATTGGGATCCATGCCATGAAACCTAACAATAAAACTCTTTAATCTAGAGAGGTGCTTTAGTGCTAGAACTATTAATCCCATTAAGCAAGTTAAGAAATTGAAATTTAAGAGATTAAATAATTTGCCCAAGATCCCATATCTCGTAAATGGCAAGGACTCTAGTGGATTTTATTTTATTTAAGGCTGTTTTTTCCCCTAATTAACCTGTTGGCACGGAATCCACATGGACTTCAATAATTGTACACAATTTCTTGATATAATTGTCATAAAATAATAAAATATCAGTGTATGGGATATAAAGAAAAAATGGAAAGTGCAAAGCTTGAAGATCTCATGTAGAAAGTGACTCTTAAGGTGAGTGTTGACAGAGAACATGATCTCAGAGGTAGAGGTAAGGAGGTAATATATTCCAGTTATTGGAACTGGTCTCTTAATCAGCATACATTTTAAGTGTAGTCTAGCCAGGGAGAAGACACAGAAATGAGAAAGGGAGCTGGCTCTGAACAAGAGAAAGGTCATTTTAACTAGGCCAAAAGAACAATGAAGGGAAGAAATGTAAATAATAATGAAAAAGGTTAGTTGAGGCCAGGTCATAAAGAGTTTTAAATGCTAAAAAAGAAATTTATATTTGATTCTAGAAAAAAAGAAAAATAATGCCATGGTCATATCTATATTTGACAAAACCGTTGTTGGGGGAAGAATTGGGATAGGAAGCAATGAATCTAGGAGATGAATAAAAACTTATTGCAATAGTTTGGTGAGAGATGATAGAGACCTTGACTTGGATAGTGTACCCTATTCCATAGACCCCGCTGTCTAGATAGGAAAACTGAGGCCTGGAGATACAAAGTTATTTACCCAGACTCCCATGGATAATGTGGCCAGGCCATTGTTTTGAATCTGACTTCTGATCCTAAACTTAACCAAAATATTAGTTTCTGTATTAGGAATAGCTTTCTAACACTTCAGTGGGGGGGGGGGTGGAGGAGGAAGGTGGTCATGAATAACCTCTTCCTAGAGATTTTCAGGTGAAAACTAGTGATTTCTGTATCATGTATAAGCTGAAACAAATAGCATCTAAGGTCCTTTTTCACACTGAAATTTTGTGCATCTGTCTAGCTGGATGTTATCTGCTTTTTATGTTTTGTTTTGTTTCATCTCTCCAATCAATTCCAAAGTAAAATTTAATATTTTCATTTCCTCTGGCTAGCTTTTGTCAGCCAGCACTAGAGTGGTTTCAGCAAAATTAAAAATAAATGTTCTTTTGCACTGCTTCAGAGTACAGTTAGAGTATTTCCCCTGGGTCTGTGGGATGACCAAAAGCCCTGTTTCTTTCCAATAGATCAGGGCAGAAGGAGGGAGCAAGGACAGGAAGAAGTTTGAATGAGAAAGAAGAAGTTGAAAATCCTGGACCTGTTGGGACCAGTGGGAATTTTCTGAGCATTGTCCAATTGATGCATCATCTACGGGCCTTGTCTTTTCCCACATTGAGCCTGTCATTCAGAGCACTTGCTGGGGACTAGGGAGACTTTCAGACAATTCAAACAATAGCCCCTATACAAAGGCAGCTTTGAAGGAAGAGATGATACACATAGAAAAACAATAACTCACCAACAATGGGAGAGAGCAAAGAGCAGCTTTATTAAAATTATACATTTGAAAAAGATCATGGGGTAGTTGGATGAGCACTGAATGTAAAGCCTGAGGACCTAAGTTCAAATCTGCTAAATTGGAACTTTGAAAAAGTTACTCATCTGTCTGGGCCTCATCTGTAAGGTCAGGTAATTCTAGATCATCTCTTTTAGAACAGTTCCTTTTAGACTTTTTTTTCACATAATAGAACTTTTCTCATTCATGTCATGGTCCACTGCAGTCTTTATTTTTGGGTAGGTTTGATTTCAAGCAAGGGTATGCTTGACTTGGCTGAGTTGAGTTTTGCATTTTCAGTATGAACATTTATACTTTGAAAATCCACAAACTACATATCAGAGCTTGAGTTTTATTTTGTTAATTTTCTAGACTTAAGAAAGCAACAAAAGAAATGTTAATAAAGCAAATTTAATTGAAAATTATGTTATGCCTACATTTCCCTCCCAGAAAGCCACTTGTTAAACATTCACAAGACATCTGATTTTAAGTGTTCTCAGGTGAAGAATATTCTATAGTATTATTTTGTATTAAGTTGTTAATTTTGGAAGGTTTATTATAGTAATATCAATGAATGAGAAGCATTCTTATTGTCTAATTTTCTTATGAAAAATATAGTTTGAAAATATAGCAGATTATACCAAAAACAAACTTTGTTTTGAAAACTTTCATTTTCCTTTTTTTGGCATATACATATATAAATGTGTATATGTTTATGTGTGTGTGTGTGTGTTTAATTTTAAGTAACAATGTCTAATTATTAATGTAAATTGAGTTCTTTTCATTTCACTTCATGTGCCAAGGGTTCAGAAGTTCATTGAACACACTTAAATCTTTTCTTGTTTTGGTTTTTGTTATTGAATCCCCCCCCAAAAGCCGACACCAAACTCCAGTGATCCCAACCATGTTCTGCTTGACCAAATACTGACCTGCCTTTGCCATATGAAGAAACTTAAGCCAAATTCTTTTACTCCAAATCATTTTCCAGCTAGTTCACTCCATAAGAGTCAGCGAACTTTGAAGTGTAGTGGGTGAAAAAAAAATTGCCTTTGTTGTATAGACAAGGGAGAGTATTTCATTTAGGAAAGGAGATACAATTGTTCATTTTGCTAAATGGGTTTGGTACTCTTGAAATCATTCTAGGACTGTTTATAAAATAATTCTTGTTCAATACAGCAGTTATATCACTGATAGTCTCTTGGTCTTAAATTGTTTTATATACCTTTTGATGAAATTATGAATCTTTCCTCTCTTGCTCTAAATCTATTACTAATTGATTGATCAACATCCGGACAAGATTGTCCTAGCCTGATGGCTTAGTGGTGGATAGAACACTGGGACTGGAGTCAGGGAGACCCCGTTTTAAATTTGACCTCATACCTTACTAGCTCTGTGTCTTGAGCAAGATACTTAACTTCTATTTGTCTTAATCCACTGGAAACAGAGATGGCAAACCACTCTAGTATCTTTTCCCAGAAATTCTCATAGACAGTATGGCCCACTGAGTTATGAAGAATTGGACATGACTAATCAATTGAATGTCATGATTGTCCCTATTTAATTTCCTAATTATTATTATTTTTTAATTTTAATTCATATTTCTTTGTGAATCATGTTGGGAAAGAAAATCAGAAGAAGAGGGAAAAACCTGGGGGGGGGAGGACAGAAAAAACAAGTGAATATGGCATGTGTTGATTTACATTCAATTTCCATAGTTCTTTTTCTGGATGAAGATGGCATTTTCTGTCCAAAGTCTATTGGGATTGCTTTGGATCACTGAGTTTCCAAGATCCTAATTAATTTTAACATCGAATGAATTATGGAGAGAATTATGAAGTCAGCAAAACTTAAATTCAAATTTTGTCTCAGACACTTACTATTGTATGACCCAAGGAAAATCAGATAACCTCTGACTGCCTCATTTTCCTCACTGTAAAATGGGGATCATAATAGCACTTCATAAGGTGGTTGTGAGAATTAAATGAGATGTTAGTAAAGTGCTTAATACATGAAGGGTACTTAATAAATTCATTTCTCCCTACTTAAAATATCTTTGTCTTTTTCATTGAAGACACAGTGAACATGAAATTATCAGAGAGAAATAGGTAAGTGTTAGGAGACTTACTGGCATCCTAAAGTCAAAGCTTAATGGGAAGTACATGTTTAGAGTAATTAATTCCTACTAACAGTTAAGGTATACTTTCAGAATTGTAAAATGGATCACAAATTAACAAAGTATCTTAACAAAATACAGGTCTCTCAAAGCAGTTATAGAAATATTAATATTTCCTCATCAGTAAAGAAGAGTGTTTATGAATAATCTAAGAATACATGAAAAATAGGTTAAAAAAGCAGAGAAACATTTCTATATCCAACTGATGTCACTTAACAGACCAGTAGAAAAAGGTCAACAGTAAAATGTATGCTAAACTTATGAAGTATAACTTATTGTGAGATGTATGAGAAGGATATCTATTGTTAAATTGTTTCAACATCAAACTCTGGTAGACTCACCAAGTTCTGCCATTGCCTCCTTGAGTCATTCCCTGTGTGGAGCTCTCTTCTGTTGAAACCAACAAAAAAAGCATTAAAAAATAAAATCTAAGTGTTAATTGAATAGGTCTGAGTAATTGGGTGAGATTATTCTGGAAAGCATGGAAAGCAAAGACTGGAATACATTATTGCTGGGCTCCATGATCTATCTTAGACCACTCTTTCCTATCATATACAGAAGTTTCAAGAATCACATTCTACAGCTTCATATAGTGTAAGGAATCCCTTTGTGTTAATGTTGTGGTGGTTGAAATCTAATGTTCTACTCAGGCAAAATATCTTGTGTTCAATCAAGGGAAATTTGGATTTCTAGGAAAAATTGAGTAGCTAGAGATTTGTTTTCATGTATATTACAATATTTGGCTTCTAAGGTTGGGTCCTTTTAGTTAAAAACAAAATAGGGGCAGCTAGGTGGTGTAATGGATAGAGCACCAGCCCTGGAGTCAGGAAGACCTGAGTTCAAATGTGACCTTAGACACTTAATACTTCCTAACTGTGTGACCCTGGGCAAGTCATTTAACCCCAATTACCTCAGCAAAAAAAAAACAAAAAACAAAATAGTTAATGTTTCCAGCTACTCAACAAGTAGTTGTTAGAGTGGCTTATCTCTGGATCTTGGGATTTCTATCCCAAATGTATGTGTGTATGTATGTGTATGTGTGTATGTGTATATACATATTTGTATGTGTGTGTATATATATGTGTATATATATATATAATTTCTTCAGTTAAAGGTATATTTTGATCTGTAGAAATATCTTTAGGAAAAAAAGACAGTTCTGTTGATGCTGGTTTTCAGCAGGTTTTCTTTTAAGCCCCCTTTGTTGAATGAAAATATGGGGAAGCTTGGGGGAAAAAAAAAAGAAAGGAGTGAACCTCTTATAAAATTCAGCTGCTTTTGTTGCTTTGTCTTACCCTTTACTGTTTGCATTTCAGGCTCAGCTATGTGAACCATGCAGAGGATCTGGCCTCCAAATTACTCCAGTGTTTCCCAAAGAACAGATTGTCTGCCCCAGCAGCCCTGAACCATGAGTATTTCAGTGATCTGCCTCCTCGGCTATGGGAGCTAACAGATAGTGAGTATGACCCAGGCTCCAAGTCCTATGAAAGCAATAAAATCAACGTGCATGTTCACACACACGTCCACACACACGCCACTCTCACACATACGGGTCTGGACATGCCCATAAGACATAGATATGCATGTGTTTACTGGAATCCTGCCATTCAAAGTGCAGAGTTTGCTTGACATAGGAAGAAAATGGATTCCTTTTTTGCTATCTCCACTCTGCAGTGTGTAGCGAGATATCTTTGTATTTGATTATGTGTGCATCCAAAAGAATTATCTGAGTAGTCATTCAAAAAGCAAAAGAAAAATGCAATTTACATATTTAGTGCTTTCCACATACAGTACTTTGTAACTGGCTACAGTACATAGAATTTTTTTTAAAGATTCATTTCTATTTGATTCTCAGATATTATCTTTGTTAGAACAATAACCTTAAAACAGACTGGCTGAGGAGTACAGAACTGACAACTGTTTAATTTACTGAGCAAAAAATGTAAGAATGATGACTCGTAATTCACTTTAACCAGGAATGCTTTTGGTTCTCTCAGAGGCAGCCCTTCTCTAGCTTTCCTGTTAAAACAAAACATTCTCCCAGTGGGTTTGCATTTTGCTTTTACAAAAAAAAATAAAAATAAAAAGTTATTTACACAGCCTTTTTCAATTACATTTTAAATATTTGGGAAGGATTTATGGCAGGGAGGTCCTTATCTCTTTTCCAAAGTGTAAAGCCTCTGTCTTGTGAAATCTCATAAAATTGGATTCCAGTAAGAATATTTCTGATCTGTAGAGATATGTTCCACCCAAATGACAAATTCTGGCTATTCTTGTAGGTTTTACATTTAAAAATCGAGGTTATTTTCTGAAGCTATCTTGATATGTGCATATTTAATAACATATTGAGTGTTTATTTTCTTGTATATGAGACATTTTATTAACTTGGAGGTAGAACTTGCTTTCTTTACTCTCGTAGATTATTGATATCGAGAATTCTCAGATGAGATGAGAGAACTCTATCTGCTAATATAGGTCAATACCTTCTCTATAACTTATGGTCTTAGAAAGCTGCCTCTGGAACAGGAAAATTATCTGATTTGCCATGGGTCACAAAGCTAACAAGTGTCAGGGGTGGAATTTGAATCCAGACCTTCTTGACCAGTGAATAATAAGTTAGTAAGTTAGTCCTTCTCCTACTTTATTTCTTTCCTCCCCCAAATCATAAAAACTGACCATCACAGTGGCTCTACTCTATTTTTTTTTTCTTAAAATAAAGATGAAATCCCTGTGGCTAGATAATGAAATGATGATGAATCTCTCTCTGCTGGAAAAAAATGATGCAAAGAGCTTCATTAGTTTATGGCTCATCAGACATCAAACATACGGTTTGTTTTTCATTTAGTGTAACAGATAACTCCAAACTGCTTGGCGTTGGTGACATCTCAATCCCATCTGACTCGACGATTGAGTTTAAGCCAGGATTTTGATAGTCTCCGAGTTCTGAATTCTGTAGTAGTGCTTCCCTGTTAATATGGACTTATTACCCACTTGCCACTTAGTTTATCAGCCAGTGGTTAAATCCAGTTCTATCAGTGGAGTAAATGCCTGCACATTATCACTCGGCAGCAGGCTGCCAGCAGAGACAGCCTTGTCCCCATCATTAACGAGCACAATGTATGCAGAACACCAGAGGGGAATTAAAGCCACAAAAAATACCTCAGGGTGGCATTTTTAATATGAGAATTTAATTTGTAATTTCACAGATTAAGAATTTTGGCTGCATTAATCCTTTTATCAGCTCACAGCAGGTTATTTGCAGAAGCATAACCATAAGGCGATATTCATTGGCAGAAACACGTCTTTGCATAGCGTTAAACATCAGGAGCGGTGGAACCTTTTGAAGGGGGGAGAATAAAGATGAAAAATCATTATATTTTTAAAGCAAGATTCTGCTAAAGGCCTCCGGTAACAATTTCGAGTTACAGAAATGCTATTTCTGTGTCTAGTAGATAATCATTATGGAGCATAAATCCAGTGGCAAAAAAAAAAAAAAAAAAAAAAAAGGCACAATTCCAGTATCGAACACTACTATCGTTTCCATTTGGAACAGCCTGGCCCTACTTGTAAACATGTCTACAAAACAAAGGATTCCCAGACTTTGGAGTCTTAGAGAAGTCCTCCCTTTATGGGAAATGACTAGTTTTGGGGACTTTGTTGTTTAGGTCCAGGTTTTCCCCCATGAGGTTTTTCTTACAAACTTCCACAGTGACAATTTGAGCACATGTAGAGCCACGTGAATGAAAATGGACAGTTGAGTGGGCAGCAGTAACAAGGCTGGTTTCCTCTCCTAAGGATTTTTTTTTTTTAAGGAGGCCTTCGTGGTAAGGAAACTTGCAGAATCAATAAAGCAGTTGGCCTAAGAACTAAGGTATTGCTTTGGATTCATACACCAGAGTAGACCTAATGTTTTCAAAGATGACTTGTAATACCTTTTGGAAAATAACTCTGAGGTGATTCTGTGAACTGGAAGGAAATGCTATTTACAAAGGGAGGAAGGAAGGAAGGAAGGAAGGAGGGTGAAAGAGAAAAAGGAAAAAGAATGAAAGAGAGGGAGAGAGAAAAGAAAGGGAAAAAAAGAAAAAGAAAAAAGGAAGGAAGAGGAGGGAGAAAAGGAAGGGAAAGAAAGAAAAAGAAAAAAGGAAGGAAGGAAGAAAAGGAAAAAAGAAAAAGAAAAAAGAGAAAGAAAAGAAACGAGATAACTTATGGAAGAACATAGTTCTACACATAATTCCTTTTTCTCCTTCTTCGCAGCCCAAATTCTGTACTGTAAAGAATATAATGCTTTGATGTCATTGTTTAAGACTCCCTTAGTTACATTAGTTGACATTGGCTTGAAAAAAAGAAATACCTGTTGCTCAATATTCTTCTCTACGAAAGGACATACAAAAATTTTAACATTGTTCCTTATTGTTCTACTTCTTTAAACTCTCTCAGACCCATTTGCATAGGACCCATATGTGTTAATAATTTATAACCCACCTTCAAATGAAGCAAGGCAAGAAACGTTTCAGCCTGTGCAAGAATAATAAATGGTGAAGACTGCATGTGCCCTAGCAGAAGTTGGTTAATCCTTGTGGCTCTTGTTCCATATACCTTGTCATTCGCCCTCCATCCTAAAACCCCAACAGCCTTGCTCCACTTCTTCACGAAGATTTAATTGCTGAGAAGTAAAGAGAGGGCTGGGCATAGAAGGAATTCATTACTTTCACCAAATACACTAAGGGCATTCTCTAGTGTATACTATCAAGTTTCATAAATAATTAAAGCTGAACTACCCTTGTCAAAGTAAATGAACAAAGTACACTTTACAGTGCTGAGGCCCTGATTTTATACATTCATTTGCTAATTCACAAAATGTGCATCTGTGAAAGATGAGTCCCATGTTTGGAATAGCTAGCAAGGCTTCCACACTTGGAAGCATCCTGATACAGTTATTTCTTTTTAAAACAACTGACCCATTGTTAAAAAAAAAAAAAGGCATTTATATAAAAGAAAATTAAAAACCACCTGTTGCCAAAATTCTCGCAAGAAGGAAGGAAGGAAAAGGTGTTGGGAGAGAAGGAGGACAAACTAAATCTCAGATTGTATGTCTTCTAGTCCAGTAGTTTGGACTATTGTCCAAACTACAGTGTAATGTCTCTCTAGTCTCTGTTATCTAAATAGTTCCACAGCAGATGTTAGATAAGGAAAGGAATGAAGTGAAGTCAGTTAACGAGTCAATAGAGTTTCCTGAGCACCAATAATGCTCCTATTCTTTAAGCCATGTATCATGAGGAATGTTTCCTTTTGGATGGAGCCATGATCTCATCTATGTGCAGACCTCCTGTGTGGGTATATATTCTATGACACACACACGATTTCATCCTGAGGAATTCTTCCCACAAGATTTCCCTGGAGATCTTAACCAATGAGCTTCAGCCCTTCCTTGAGCTTTTTAAAACTTCTTCAGGTCCCATGTAAAACTCTGTCTCTGTTAGCAGAGGGGGTGTACTCCTGGACTCAGGGAAACTTGGGTGGGAATCCCACCTCTGACACTGACTGATTGTATAACCTCAGGTAGGACATTTCATTTTTCTAGGCTTTAGTGTTCTCATATAAAATGAAGATCCCTATCTCTTAATGGTTGTGAGACTCAAATGAGATGCCATTTTAAAAGTGCCCAGCAAATTTAAAATGCTAAGATAATGTCAGTTATTTTAATTGTTCCTATTTCCTCCCCAATCCTCTACTATTTGACTAGCTCACTTCCTTTTCTAACTGAACTTTCCAGTGATAATCACTTATATAAATTTTTGAGTGCAGAATATCAAAGATATTATACTATAATCTACATGAAGCTACAGTGAATCTATCCACTAACCAGGAGTAATCCATTATCCCTGGGTCATCTTTAGTAGATTTATCTCAATCCATTTATTACCCATGGATCATTTTCAGTGGATCCATCTATTGCCCGTGGGTCATCTTCAGTGGATCTATCCATTACTCATGGGTCATCTTTAGTCAATCCATTTATTACCATAGGTCACCTTCACTGGATCCATCTGTTATCCATGGAAGATCTTTAATGAATCTATCGATTTTCTATTAGTCATTTTCAACTATCCTTAGACACTTTGGGGAATACGAAAGCAGGTTTTGCCACATCAACCTCTCTACCCTCCCAGAACTTATGATATTTTTGCGGACAGAAAAATTGATCTCATTGAACTAATTCAACCGTATGTACATATATTATACATATATATGCATATATTGATATTGATATCAACATAGTATAAAATAGTAAGATAGTCCATAAGATTTTTTTTCCTCCCTTTCTCTTCTCTCTCTTAAAAAAATATAGTGTCAGGACTCTTTATCCTTGGCATTTCTGTCACATCTTCCAATATTTGCCAAAAAAAAGTAATTAGATTTGAGTAGGGGGAAAACAAGGATAATGTAGAAACACAGAGGCCATTAACATCTTCTTGTCCAAAAGAAGGATAAAAAGCAGGAAGGCAAAGCTAGCTTAGATAATAATAATTATAAGTATAATAATAATGCCTCACTTTTATATAGTGTTTTATGCTTTAGAAAACATATTTATGCTCATTATCTCACTTGATCTTCCCCATAGCCCTAGGAGTACAGTTGTTAATGGTTTAAGGCCTGTGCTTGTGGATCAGAAAATGGATGGATTTAATTGGGACAAGCTTCTCAATATAAGAGGTTTATTGAGTTGAGGTTGCCTGACTAGTTATTATTACCTAGCTGGAGATTTAGAAATTAAAAGAGAGATTCTTCTGGTCCACAAGAAATCCAGTTGTAGCAAGGTATGTGATGGGGTTTAGGGATTTAGGAAAAGAAAGGATCAGATTGTAATATCACATCGGGTGAAAGAGACTTTGAAGACATTACAAGTTTGTATTTTATCCAGAAGGCAATTAATGGATTTTGATTGTATAGAACTTTGTGGAATAATTAGAGGCTTGGAAATTCTCAAAAGGGAGGTTTTGCTGCTCCAGATGACATAACTATTGCATGGACAAGGACAAGACAAAAAGCAACACAGTGTTGGATAATGTTAAATGGAGTCATTTTTTCACTGTTCCTGCCAGATTGGACAACTCTCTGCTCCCTAAACTTACCCAGTCTTTTCCCTCCAGCACTTCTCTTCACCCTATGCCTTGAATGTTGTTCTTCCCTCCCCTGCCTTGAATTCTTAGCTAGCTTTTAAAGCCCAACTCTAATGCCTCCTCTTCCATGAAGTCTGCTTACTGTCCCTGACCATCACTTTACAGAGTGTGTCTTGGACACATCACCAAATTCAAAATAGGTCACATCTGTCCTGAATACTTGTGCTGTTATAGTTACTTGGACCAAACCCCCTGCTATGTCTTAGCTACACACGATGACTTTCCAGTGCTTAACACGGCGTTCTCTACACAGAAGGTGCTGAAGAAGCGTGAAGAAGTGTATTGAAATGAATTACCTCCATATTACATTGAGGTTTTTTGCAACGATTAGCCATCCTGGCTAGGGAGACATTCAACATTTGATGATTCAACAAATATTTGTTAAGGATAAACTACATTTTGGGGCATTGAGATGGGCTGTGGGGATGCCATGATGAATAATGCCCTCAGTGAGCTTATCCTCTATATAAATTACTCAGCTATGAGTCAAAATGTGTTCAGGAGAAGAAAAGGAAATTGGAAAAGAGGAGAATCCATTTTCTTCTAGAGCCAGGAAGAACCAGAGAGTTTTTTGTAAAAGAAGTGGAAGCAGAGCTGGGCTTTGACATGTCAGATATTATTCTATATTTTAGGACAAGGTTTGGGAGTCCAACATACGTAGAAATCTTGACAGCTTCCCTTTCTCTGCTTCTTAGTGTTCATAAACTTTGAGTTAATTTGGAACTAAACCATCAGCATATTATCTTGTTTGGTCATTTCAGGCGTGTGCGACTCTTAATGGCCCCATTTGAGTTTTTCTTGGTAGTGGTTTGCCATTCTCTTCTCCAGCTTATCTTATAAATGAGGAATTAAAGCCAACAGGGCTAAATGACTTGCTCAGAGTCACATTGGATTTGAAATCAGGGAGATGAGTCTTCTTGACTCTAGAACCAAGGCTCTATCACTGTACTTCATCAGCATACAATTGCCAAGTTTTTTCCTCAGGTAAATAGAGCACATAACTTGCGAACAGATCATGCCCTAGACTTCTGGGCATCTAAGATCCCATCCTCATTTCCCAATTCATTATTTTCTTTTAAAAAAGGAAGTTTACTTACAGCATTTCAATCATTTAACCAACAAGCCTTTTTAAAGTGATTACTATGTATCTAAGCAATGTGATAGTGCTGAGCATCCTAAGACAAGAGTGAGTATCCTTGCCTCAAGGAGCTAGCATTTTAGTGAGGACATAAAGTGTGTGTGTGTGTGTGTGTGTGTGTGTGTGTGTAATAGGTCCAGAAAATGAATACAAGATAATTTTGTGAGAGAGAACACTAGAAGCTGGGGAATAATAATAGCATTTTAAGTTTTGGATTGCACTTTACAAATATTATCACATTTTAGCTTTGTCACCTTGGAACATAGGTACTATTATTATACCCAATTTGCAGAAGAGAAAACTGAGACTGAGGTTAACAAGCCTTGCCCAGGTTTAGTGTCTGTGGCAATATTTCAACTCAGATCTTCCTAATTCCCAAGTCCATTATTCATTCCACTGTACTATTTGGCTGCTAGAAAAAAAAAACCTAGAAATCTATGAGATGGTCCCGGAGCTGTAAGAGATGAAATTTAGGAGGAAGAACATTTCCAAGCTGTATCTATGATCTCATCAGTGCTGGTGCCACTTAGTCTTTTTGACTCAGTTTCCCCAGCTGTAAAATGAGCTGGAGAAGGAAATGGAAACCACTCCAGTACCTTTGTCAGGAAAGCCCCAAAGAGTTGCACACCATTCAGACGACTAAACAACAACAAAATGCCTTTATCGTGTTTTCTTGTGTAATTCTTCATTGTTGATTTATAGTAATAAAAGCAGAAGGAAATTTAATAAGTCATATCTAAAATTTCCATTTATCCACAGTGTCTTCTGTTTTTACTGTCCCAAATGTAAGATTACAACCAGAAGTTGGAGAAAGTATGCGGGCCTTTGGAAAAAACAATAGTTATGGCAAAAGTCTGTCAAATAGCAAGCACTGAAGAACACATGGTTGCCGAAAGGAGATGCAGGTAAGATGGCACAGATTTCTTTGAAACAGCATTTTCAGAAAAGTTTAAGCAACAAGCTTCCCCTCTCCCTTCCCATGAATGGAATATTTCAGCTTCTTTTCTGTAAGTTTTTTTTTTTTTTCTTCTAAAGATATCATGGAAGCATCACATTTTCAAAGCCATTGAACTGGCCACGGACACCACTAAGAAATCATGTTGGCTCTCTCTGTGTCCTCCCCTGTTACCACATGACTCTTGGGGTGGAGTCTTTTAAAACTTCAGAGGCCACAAAATGGTGCCCTTGGACCTTCATTTGCTCATTGACCTCTTTTTTTAGGCTCTCGTTCATCTGATTTTGGCCCCTTATTCCTTTCTCTCTCATTCTTTTGCTCCTCCAGAAAATGGATTTATTTTTGTTAGAGCCAGGGATGTGCCAGAGCTAGCTAGTACCAGTTTGGGGCCAGTCACTGAATTTTCAGTGTGAGCATTTACACATTAGAAAATTTACACATTAGCACTTGATAGTGCTACAAATCAGAATTTGATCTATTATTTTGTTGATTGTCTTGACTTAAGAAACTGATGGAGAAAGTGTTGATAAGACAGGATAAACTTAAAAGTGTTTTATCTTTTTAGAGAACCAGTTGTTAAATATATATCAGCACATCCCTGGTCAGAGCCCAGATAAAAGTGTAATAAAATACTGGGTACCAATAGATGGCTCTACGAGAAACAATTTGGATCAAGGTAGAACATGAAACCATTTATTTTTATTAGATTGGGATGATGTTGACTGAAGAGCCAAGGTTAGCATCTGCTGTCACTCTCCTGGCCTGCAGAAGTATCACATCACTAGGAAATTAATACACCTAGAGATGAGCATTTGAGCGAGCCACATATAAGACACCCAGGGAAGGTGAGAGCTGAATAGGAAAGATGATTAGTGAGATGTCAGAGAGAAAAAAAAGATTGGATTTGGTATTAAAAGACCTGGACTTTGGACCTGCTTCTGCCAAGGTTTAAGACCACTTTCTTTGTGCTCTTGGACAAGGTCATGATTAGATATCTGTCAGAACCGGATGGCACTGTTTGGGGCTAACCACCCATGTTATTAGGACCTTTATCTCTATCCCTTGGTATAGGGTGAATAATGGTGGAGTAGATGGACTTTTTATTGGTTATCTCTTGATATAGATACATAGATATCTACAGACACATAATGTATTGTGAATGTGTGTGTATGTATATATATATATACATGTAGAATATAATTTGTATATGTATATATATAGTATATATGTATATAAATGTATGTGTATATATACACATATGGATGTATGTGGGTGTATATATTCCTATATTCCCTATTTATTTGTGTCAAAAAGTCTTAGTACAGTTTTAAACTTTAATCTTTAAAAAAAAATGTAAGTCACATCATACTAGCATGAATGAACTAGATTCTTCTTACAGTTGTGATGATCAAATAAGATAACCTTGTCCACACACACACACACACACACACACACACACACATACAGAGACCCCACTGATGATATGCTTTACCCATCTTCTCCAACCCATGAAACTAGCTAGTAGGAATACATTTGTATTATGAGTTCCGACTTCATAAAACCCTGGATTTCAGGGTTCCTTCTTAGGTGTGTGCTTATTAAGTCTGTGTGTGAGGAAGGGTTCCTATTCTAATCACATTGATTAACTTGTAAAGTTGATTTCCAGGCCCATTACTCATCCTGTGCCTCAGGGCATGACTGCATTGGCATTTCAGGAGCATGGCCTACTATCAAAATTGCTTGAACGGTTACCATGGTGAACAAGTCTGCTAGTTCTGCTGTAGTCACTATTGATCATGTGGCTGATTGGTCAATACTGTGACCCATTTGGCTCGCGGAGTGGGGAGCCCGAGCTTTCTCTTTTGTACAGTGAGCAAGGAAATTCTTCCCTCTCAGGACCATGGTGATGATTTATGAATGATCCTGAGATGAAAGATACCAAGATGAAAGGTAATTTGTAAATGCTGGCCAGAATTACTACTGAACTGGCCCCTCTTTGGTAAGGAACCATAGCCAGACGTAGAAAATCCTGAAATGTCTCCAGTTATGATTCTTTGCATCCTGCAGGGGATGGGGGCTGAAAAGTGGGGGAAACAAACTTCAGATTGCTCAGCTTCACCTGTTCCATATTTTAGGGCAAAGGAACTTGGAACTCGTATTGTAGTTGGTCAAGCCAAGTCAGGACTGAGTTTCAAACCAATAGTATTGGAATTCAGAGAACAATGGGATACATGAGGATAATCATATGCCTTTAAATTATTGAACATACATTGCCATAATGAGACTCCCAGCTTTATAAATTTCTTAGTTCAGTAGAACAGAATCCCTTCTAAAATGTACTTGATTTATGTTATTTCTACAACACATATATACACAAACAAATCCAAACAACCCTGGATTTCAGTTCAGGACTGCTGAATTTTTTTCCTCATCCTCAGGTTTTTTAATTAAGCCAGGAATAATATGAGAATAGCCAATCAGATCTTTCAAGTGATCTATGACAGACCTAATGAAGCCCAGTGCCAGAAATATCCCCAACATGGCAGCTAAAGGTATTCAGTGAAAAAGAATTTTTAAAGGCACCTTGGAATGCCCATCATCAACATTAGCCATTCTAAGAAAGGATTTTCTCTGCAATCTTATTCACTCATCAAAAAAAAAGTGTATTTGTGTGTATGTGTATGTGTGTATAGTATATATGTTTGCCTTAATAGTTTTTGTTTTATTAGTATATATTATGAATTATGAATACATATTTCCTTATATTACTAAGTTTATGTTTGTTATACCATTACTAAATTTTATTTTTATCTTATTATTAAGTGCTGGTATAAACTTATGCCTCCACTGTGAATATCATTCTTCTAAAACTATTTGCTATCACGGTCAGATGAATGGTGCCATAGTGGGTAGAGTGCTGGACATGGGGTCAGGAAGAATCATTTTCCTGAGTTCAAATCCATTCTCAGACATTTACTTGCTATGTGACCCTAAGCAAGTCACTTCACCTGTTTAATTCACTTTCTTCATATGTAAAGAGATCTGGAGAGGAAAATGGCAAACCTCTCCAGTAAATCTACTAGGAAAACCTCAAATGGGGTTTGAAGAGTTGGACCTGAGTACAAAATGCCTAATCAATAATAGCATTCTTTGCCATTATCACAGATATTTACCTTATCTGTTTTGTTTCTTGCCTCTTACTTTTTACATCTTTAGCTTTTTTCATTTTTTATCTTTATCATTTTTTTCTCTCTCAATTCCTTCTTTATTTAGAAATACTGTTGAGGCACATTGATTGTTGTTGAGGAGGGGTCTATTTCAAGCTGCCTCTCAGAGGAGGGATGCTGTAGTCCAGGGACGTTCCTGTCAGTCAGTAGACTCATTTTAATTCCCTGCCTGTGTGGAGGTTTTGAGTCTATCTGTGCAATGACTTGTTAATCACTTTGGAAAGCCAGATAATACTGACCATGTATTGGTCTCATTTCCAACATTTAAAGATAAAATTGTAGAAGTTATCATGTAGGTCTGTCTGAGAGGAGAATTGTGAGAGAAAAAATAATTCCATAGCTCTGAGAGCCTGATTTTTTTGGTGTTGATTTAAATAAGTGTCTAAACAGGCATCAGCATCTTAAACTTGCCAAGTGTCTGTGTTCTGGATAAAGCAATAGCATTGGGAGCGTGGATGGGGGTGGGGATTCAAATATGACAAGGCTTTAAGCTAGTATTTTAATAACCCAGCTTTGGGGACTTAAATGAAAATAACTGTGAAGAAGCATTCATTGTATGACTGCAGCCATTGTAAAGATGGAAGACTAAGTGGGGGAGGATGATGTGTTTCCAGCCCTAATTTCCCTCCCATATCTCAATACCAAATTATTTCTATACATGTATGTTGAGGGTCACTTTAATTATTTAGCTAATCATGCTGGATTTGCATAAATTGGCTTTAGTGGAAAGGCTAATAAGATGCATTTTGCTTTGCAGCTGAAAGCAATTTAGGTTTTAGAATCTAGTAACAACCAAAATGAGTGACTTAAAATTATAAGTGTCTGTACTTAAAATGGGGAGAATGCCACTGAATCATTAAAATTTGTTTTTGTTTTTTGGTTTGGGTTTTGACTTTTTTGTTTTGTTTTGTTTTGTTTTGTTTTGTTTTGTTTTTAACATTTTTCCTGTCCTCATTCAGAAATGTTACTTGATGGTTTTATGGCTTTTTTCCCACTTGTGTTTATTCAGCAGCAAAGGGTGAGACCACCAGAAAGAGAAAGCTCTAAATGATATGCACATGGAAGTTTCTCTAAAGAAAGGACAAAAAGTCAGGCGACATTGTCATTTGCATACTTATTCTCATCAGTGATATAGACACATGTTGTTGTTGAGTCATGTCCATCTCTTTGTAACTCCATTTGGGGTTTTCTTGGCAAAGATACTGAAGTGGGGCAGTGGGTAGAGCACCAGCCCTGGAGTCAGGAGGACCTGAGTTCAAATCTCTCAGATACTTCCTAGCTGTGTGACCCTGGGTTAAGTGTGACACTTAACCCAATTGCCTCAGCAAAAAAAAAAAAAAAAAAGATACTTAAGTGGTTTCACATTTCCTTTTCCAGCTCATTTTACAGATGAGAAAACTGAGGCAAACTGTGTTAAATGACTTTTCCCAAAGTCACAAAACTAGTTAATATCTGAGGCGGCTTTGAATTCACAAGTGTGAATCTGACTCCAGACCCAAGACTCTATCCATTGCACCATCTTGCTGCTACACATACACACACACACACACACACACACACACACACACACACACACATACATATCTCCTTACACACATAAAGATGTATGTGTTAAGATATATATACACATACACACACACACACTCATATACAAATCCCACATTTGCCCCCAGAACAAATTTAATTTTCCAATCATATGAGAAAGGAATAGAGTAATGCATTGTCTAGATCCTTCATTGGACGAATATGATGAATAAAATGTCCTTTTGTTTTCAGTTTGGCTTAGAACGCCAGGAGATAAAATAATGTATATAGGTTGAATCAAACCTATCAAACTGATAGAAATCACAAAAATATTACATTATCTGGAAAATGAAATGATTTTTTTCAGATTAGACTGTAGGCTCACATTTCCATACCCTTTGTAGTTTACAAAACATTTTCCTGACAAAAGGAAGCATGATTCCCATTTTGTAGATTGGCTAAATGAGACCTAAAGAATGGGTAAATGATTTGACCAATGTCTCACAACTCATCAGTGTCAGAACTCTCCAGTACTTGACTTTGGAGTTCTTATTCTTAATCACTGTGCTTTCCAGGACGTGGTTCAGTCTTTTTGTCCACATAGTCAAGTCCAAATAAGTCAAGTCAACTGGACAAACTTTCAGAGGCCCCTCTTCCAATCTTTTCATACTGTTATTGATAATGTGCTTTATTCACAAGCATTGCATGGCTCATTTCATTACTGTCAATCTAGGAAATGTTTTCTAATTAGGCATTTAGCATTGTGCCTAGCACATAGTAGATGCTGAATAAATGCTTATTCTTTTATCCTCCTGCCGAAAAAAAATCACAAAAGACGTTATTTTAATTACAAATATAAGAAGGCAAAACTGTATGGAACTCAGTTTAAAAAAAAAAAAACCAAAAAACACATTTTGCATTGGGTTACCTTTACTCAAATATTTCCCCTAAAATAGAGGACAATCTTTTCAATCTTGGCTCAAAGAGCATTTTTCCAACTGTATCTAGCTCTTTGCTGCTTTTTCATGATGTTCTCATGGTAGAGTTTAGGGATAGAGGACCACAAGTGAATCCTTTTAAAATTGAAAGTTTTAGGGTTTGAATTGGGTTGGGTTTTTGTTTTTTTTTTTTTTGTTTTTTTTGGCCTTTTCCTCATTATATAAAAGAGTTCCAAAGCATGTATCATAGTGCTGAATCATGGAAAACAAGACCACCAGAGGATTCAAAAGGAAGCTGAAAGGGAGGAGAGAATATCTCTCTTGGACAACGGAGAAGTCAAACTCACCTGACCCTGATAGGAACTGAGCTCTGTACGGCAGAGAGTGCCTGGGAAATGGCCATATCATTCTATTTCCATATTTGTGAACCCTGAGAAATTCCTTTATCTCATCATAATTTTTAGTGACTTTAGTGACCCAAGCCCTCTACATGCATAAGTGATCCCATTCCATCCTGTTTTTTTCTGGCAGATGATTGGCCAAAGATATAGTCAGCAGATTTTGGCAACAGATAAAAGCAAATAAGAGGGAATGAGTCGAGAATGACACTTAAGTTGTCTAGGTATCTGACTGTGGAAATACAGTGGTATCCTCCATGGTAATAGGGGAGTTTGGAAGGAAAGAGGGTTTAAGTGTAAAATTAATGAGTTCTGTTTTGGATGAGTTGAGTTTAAGATAGGATACCCAATTTGAGATTTCTAATAGTTTTGGAACTGAGAAAATGGAAGAGTCTCTCTCTCCTGAGACCAGGAGAAAGGGGTAGGAGTAGATTTGTCCATTTGAATTTCATTGGCATAATTGAGTCCATGAAAACTGATGAGATAGCTAAGTGAAATAGTACAGAAAAAGAAAAGAGAGTCCAGAACAGAGTCCCTAGATACCTACCTTTATCATTGGGTATTACTTGAATGAAGATCCAGCAAAGGAGACTGAAAAAAGAGGGGGTAGACATGGGCAGAGAGAACCAGAACAGTGTCGTGGATTCAGAGAGAAGAGGATATCAAGGAGAACAGGGAGATTAAAAGTGTCAAAGGCTACAGAGAAGTCAAGAAGAATGAGGACTGGGGAGAAAAACCCAAAGGCATTAGTATTGACCTTTAGATTTAATTCTACCTGCAGAGTTAAAATTAGAGGATAGAGGAAAAATGTTTATGTTTTCACCGAAGTAAAAGTAAAAATGAGTAGTAATCATGATTTCAGACAAAGCAACAACAAAAGTAAACCTAATTAATTATAGAGGGAAACTATATTTTTCCAAAAGTACCTTAGAAAAAGAATTAATATCTATGCTAAATAAACATGCACAAAATAGCATAGCATCTACATACCTGAAAGAAATTAGAGAGAAATGAATACCAAATCTGTAATAGTGAGGGACCTTAATTTACCCTTCTCAGATTTAGATAAATCTAACCTTACCAAGTAAATAAAAAAAGTATCTGAATAATATTCTAGAAAAATTAATTATAGTTCACCTATAGAAATTATTGAATGAAATAAAAGGAATATACAGTACATGACACCTATACAAAAGTCAACCATTAGGACATAAAAATTTCTTAAGCAAATGTAGAAAGGCAAGAATATTAACTATAAGAATATTAACTATCTTTTGTGGATCACAATGCATTAAAAATGGTATGCAGTAAAGAGCCAACAAGAGAAGTACAAAAGACTTACCAAGGAAATGCTATTCACATCTAGATAAAGAACTGATAAACTGAAGATTAAAGCATTTTTCCCCCTTACTTTGCTTTTTCTTGTTTTTTCCCCCTTTGATCTATTTCTTCTCTCACAACTGTGACTAATATGGAAACATGTTTTACATGATAGATTATGCATAATCTGTATCAAATTGTCTATCATTTTAGGAAGAGGAGAAGGAAGGGATAAAAAAAATTGGAACTCAAAATCTTGTAAAAATGAATGCTAAAAATTATTTTGACATGTATTTGGGAAAAATAAAATACTGTTTTAAAAATAAAAAACCCAACACTTTCATAGAAGAAAATGAAAACATTGTCAATATATTAAAATTTTTGGGCCATAGTTAATATAATCCTTAGGGGGAAATTATACCTTTAAATACTTTAATCATTAAAAGAGAAAAAGAGCAGATAAATTAATTGACCATATAACTAAAAGAAAAAAACATCCCCTGGAAAACCAACTAAACACAAAAATAGAAATCTTGAAAATCAAAGAAGTGGTTAAAAGTGAAAATCATTGAATTAATAAATAAAACCAGAAGCAGGTTTTTGTTTTGTTTTGTTTTAGAAAACAATAAAGGGAAAGCATTAGTTAACTTGGAATAAAAACAAATTAACAGTATCAAAAATGAAAAAGATTCATAACCAATGAAGATGGAATAAAAGACATTATTAGGAACTATTTTTTCTAGTTATCTATACATAAAACTAATAACAAATGAAATAGATGAATATTTATAAAAATATAAAGTCATGAAATTAATACAACTAAAGAAAACTGAGAAAACCAAAACTTAGGGAGGAGAAATGAACAGGATATATTCCAAAGGGGAGAAAACCAAGACTGATAAAATTCACTTATGAATCCATCTAATCACATAAAGAAAGATTAATTCCAATATTATATAATATATTTGAAATAATAGGAAAAGATTGGGTGGAGGAAGGGGATCTTATCAAATTTCTCTTTGACACCATTATTGGTTCAATTCCTAAACCAGGGATAGCTAAAACAGAAAAAGAAAACAAAAGACTAATATCCCTAATAAATATAGATATGAAATTTTACATACAATATTAACAAAGAGACTGCAACAACACAGCACAAAGATTATATATTCTGACCAGTTTGGATTTATGCCAAGAATACAGAACTGTTTTGCTAAGAATACAGAGCTGTTTTGCTATTAAGAAAATGATAAAACATACCTAATGATATTAATAGCAATAAGAATCCTGTAATCATATTAATAAGTACATAAAACCTTTTGACAATTTACAACATTCATTTCTGTTAAAAAAAAAGCACTAGAAAACATGGAAATTAACAGATCACTCCTTAATATGATAAGTAGTGCCTATCTAAAACCATGAATCAAATTATCTGTAGATAAACTAGACACCTTTCCAGTATGAAGAGAAAGGAAGCCACCCTATTATCATCATTACCATTCAATATATAGTGTTAGAAATTCTAGTTATAACAATAAGATAAGAAAAAGAAATTGAGGAAATATGCATAGCCAAAGTCTAAACAAAGCAATCATTTTTACATGATATAATGGTTTACTTAAAAGAAGCCTAGAAGAATAAATTTTAAAAACTAATAAATTTTTTTTTAAATTTCATCAAAGCTTCAGAATATAAAATAAACCCACATAATAAATAATTATAATAAAACTGTCAGCATTTGTCTACATTACCAACAAATCCAGCAGGAAAAGGTTAAAAGAAGAAAAATTCATTTAGAATAACTATAGAAATGCCATCGCACATATGAACACAACCTTGAAACACTTCAATAGATTTAAATAATTGGAGCAATATCCATTGCTCATGGGGGGCCAAATCAATACAATAAAAATAATAATACCATATATATTAATGCATTTATTTGATGCCATACCCATTAAACTATCAAAACTTACTTTATATGGCACCAGAGAAAACAATTCATCTTGGTAAACAAAAGTCAAGAATCTTAAGGAAATTAATGTGAGGAGAGGGCTTAGGAGTACCAGATTTCATTTATACTACAAAATAGTAATTATCAAAACCACTTTGGTATTGATTAAGAAATATAAAGGTTTATAGGGAGAAAAAGATTAGGTGTAGAACATAAAGGAACAAATGAACATAAGAGTATATATGATGTATAGAATTTGATGAAAAAAAGAACTCACTATTTGACAAAAACTGCTGGGAAAACTAGAAGGTAATCTCACAGGAATTAGGTCTAGATCAGTCTTTTATTATATATCAAGATAAACTTCAAATAGGTAAAGGAATTAGACATAAAGGATGAATTCATAAGTAAATTAGAGGAATAAGGAAGAAATTATCTATGATATCTGTAGATGGGGAAAGAATTAATGACTAAACAAAAAATAGAAAGTATCACAAAAGGTAAAATGGACAATTTTAATCCCCTTCCCCAAAAAATGCGCAAATAAAACTAGTGCAACTAAAATTAGAAGAAAAAGTCACTAAATGTAAAAAAAAATCATTTTTAAGCTAAAAGGAAATGATTCATATGTATAAAAATAAGAGCTATTTCTCTGTTAGCAAATGGTCAAAGGATACAAATAGACTATTTTCAGAGGAACAAATATAAGCTATGAATAGCCATATGAAAGAATGTTCTAGATCACTAGTAATCACTAGAAATGCAAATGAAAACAATTCTGGGATTCTCCTTCACACTGATCAGATTAGCAAAATTCACCAAAAAAACATGGAAAATGACAAATACTGGAAAGGCCGGAGAAAAACAGGTTACATTAATGTACTGTTGGTGGAGCTCTAGACATGGATCAATTTGGAACTATGCCCCAAAAAGCTATTAAACTGTTCATACCCTTGGATCACACGATAAAACTACTAGAACAATTTCTAAGAGATCATAAAAAGAGGAAACAGATACATATGGACAATAACATTTTAGCAGCTTCATGTGTGTGTGTGTGTGTGTGTGTGTGTGTGTTAAAGAATTAGAAATTGAGACCATCAATCAGGGAATGGCTGATCCAGTTATGGTTTGTGAATGTGATGGAATACTATGATTCTATAAGAAGTGATGAAGGGAATAATTTTTGAGGATACTTATATGTACCTATGTAAAGTAAAATGAGCAAAACCAAGAAGGCAATTTATTCAATAACAAAAATGTTGTAAAGATAATCAACTCTGAAAGACTTAGGAACCCTAACCAATTTGATAACCAACCATGATTCCAGAGAACTCATGATGAAACATGTTGTAAACCTCCTCAAAGAGACATGATGGGCTCAGCTTACTAATTGAAGTTTTTTTTGTTGTTTTTTTTTAAACTTGGTTAGTATGGAGATTTTTTTCCTTTATCTACATACAAGTTTATAACAGGAATTTTGTTTTCATATTTTTTCAATGATGTGTGGAAAAGAAAAGGGAGATCTTTGTATAGAAAAAAAGTTGATTTGAAAAATAAGTGTTGGGTGTTAATGGGATTCTGGTCAAAGGTCCTTCCTTCACTGATATTTTCACAATGCCAATCAATTAATGCTAATTGACCCACATCACAGTAGAATACATACAAAAAATATTCATTTAGCATTTTTATTGTACTTAAAAATAGTAACTTACTTTTAAATAGTCCCTCAGAGTTTGCAAAATGCCTTACCTGTTTGATCCTCAGAAAAACTCTGAAATAGGTACATTATTCTCATTTAGTAGGTGAAGAAACTAGGGCTAAGAGAAATGAAAATTTGAATCCAAAGCTTTCTGACACCAAATCCAGTCTTTCTACTTCAAGTAGAATATCCACACTGTGAATACCTGATGCAGAAGACAGAATGTTGTTCAACTTTCGCTTTGTTCTTTTGCCCTGTGAAAAAATTAGAAATTCTGTGTGTCTGTCAGTCTCTCTGAGTATGTCTCTGTCTTGCTGTCTGTTTACCTCTCCACTTCTCTCTCTCTCTCTGTCTATCTTTCCTCTTCTCTGTGTGTGTTTACATATGTGTGTATATATATATATATACCAGTGTGTATATATGCACACACACACACTGAACCACACAATGCACATTCAATAAACCAGTTGTTTTATCTTCCTAGGGAGCAGGATGAAATGATTGCAAAATACAGAATTTCATGTCTTTTGCTTTTGTTTTCTCAGTTTTTGAATTGGAGGGCTAAAATAGCTAGAAAACCAGGCAACTGAATAAAATCAGCTTCGGACAATTCCAATACTAATTTTAATCAGTTCATGAAAATTTAAGAATTTACTGTGTTATTTTTTGGTGTTTTTAAGTCAGATGAGCTTTAAAATTGAGGGGCAGGTAGTGGGGCAGGAAATAGCACTGAAACTTGTGTCTTCTGACATGGTTTTAACAACCCCTTTTTGAAACTATTTACCTTTCATCACCCTATGAGTGTGAGGTTCTCCCAAATAGCAAGTGTGGTTTGGTGACACAGGTAATAGGAAAGAAACTGTGTGATTGGTGATTGGCTAAATTAGGAAGTGATCAGTAAATGTGTGGAAAAGTATCTATCAGTGCACGTGCTCAGGAAGCACATCCCCTTTTCCCCTGTTCATTTAATGTTCATTTTTACAAATTTGGGATACAGAAGAAGGAATCTGCCATGCCCTAAGTGCCCTGTATTGTATTATTAATACCAGACTAGCAGCCGATTCCCACTCGACTGCCTTTGTGGTGTGCTGATGCTCTAAGAAGTAGCTGAGCTTAAAAGGAGGCGCTTTTCGTTGATGTGGGCTGATAGTCAGGGATGGCATTTGAATGCACAGAGGACAATGTCTAATGGTAGTGTCTACAAGTCCAGGCAAAGGCAGCGCTAAGCTGTGTCCGTTAGTCTGTGGGGACTCCCTAATCCTTCCAGGGATATTTAGGTGTACCTTGGGGCTTTGTCTCCTGAGGCAGGGGGAGTGAAGGGAAAAATCTGAGATTTCCAGACATCAGGCTTTCCATGCCCTGTGCCAAAAGATTTGCAATGAGAGAGAGAGACAGAGACAGAGACAGAGAAGGAGGGAGAGGGAAAGGGAGAAGGAGAGAGGGGGGAGAAGAAGAGACAGAGACAGAGACAGAGCGAGAGAGGGGGAAAGAAATAGAAAAGGAGGGAGAGGGAGAGAAAAGAAGGT
The DNA here is from genome assembly GCA_023553655.1 of Myrmecobius fasciatus. Taxonomy (NCBI): domain Eukaryota; kingdom Metazoa; phylum Chordata; class Mammalia; order Dasyuromorphia; family Myrmecobiidae; genus Myrmecobius; species Myrmecobius fasciatus. Next base: position 166,762 of record JAJPUD010002792.1, read on the forward strand.
AGGGAGAGAGAGGCAGGGAGAGAAGGGGGAGAGGGAGGGAGAGAGAAAAAAGGGAGGGAAAAGAAAAGAGGGAAGGGAAAGGAGGGAGGGAGAGAGGAAGGGAGAAAGAGAGAGTGCACAAATCTAATGAAAATGCCTCTTCTAATCCATTTTGGCTAAATGCAGACAAATACATTTAGCAAAATGCTTGCAATGCAATGAATTCTTTCTCTGGGCAAATCTTTTAAAAGCATTACCTCAGTGGTATAAAATTATTTATACTGACTCATTTTGGAGTTTAGGATCATTGATATTTCTACCAAAATAGGAGAATTTTTAACCCTCCACCATACTCCCTTCCCCTCTAAAAATATAGGGAATCAGAGAAGGCCTTCAGTTATTTGGTCCTGGAGTTCCGTGTATGGGGTCGTAACTTTCACTGAAAATATTTGTAAAATTATTTTTATTTAAAAAAAAGAAATAAGGATGTGAAATCATTTGAAATCCATCCACACTTCCGGCATTGACACCAAACACAACAAGGTCTTCTGAGAATGAAACCTTATGTTAACTTCTGCACTTTGGTTGGTTTGTTTCAAATTATCACCATTCTTTTAATAGGGCTTGTGTTATGTGCCCTTGGATTTTTAATTGCTCTGGATTATCATTTTCAATGCAATTAGTATAATGCCATCAATTACACATAATAATTACTGTAAATGGGGCTATTGGCCTAATTACTATAAATGTGAGGAAAGATGTGTGATTATAATGTCCAATTACACCATGTACAGTATTTATTTTATATTATTACATATAATGGTACAATGATAACACATAATTATATTGTATAATTCTTTGAAAAACATATCTGTCCCGTGTTAAGATATCTCTAGTGCTCTTGCACTGCTAAATTCAGTATCTTCAGGGTCTTCCTTCTTAAGTAATCAGTTTTCAAAATGGGCTAGGTACCCACTAAGCTTTGTTTTAATTGAATAAAGACTTTTTTTGCACGAGAGGTACACTCTTAATAAAAATCTAATTTTACTCCCCCCTTAATAATTGAAAATGGCCCCATTTTCTGCAATCACCTACCTTATCAATGCTAGAGAAAATCCTGTTCAACTTTGTAGCCTAGAAAAACCTCCTCCACATCTGCCCTTTTATGTACTGCACATCTATGTATAAATAAACACATTCGAATGATGACTACATTTAAAATATGCTGGGGGAAAAGAAAAAAAAAAGAATTCTTGTCTTCACTGTGGAAAACATTATAATCATCCCTAGTTGCAAATGTACACTTAACGAGCTTATAGCACATAATTAATTCTGGGGAAGGATGCTGTTTGACAGAGTGGAATTATGAGAATTCTGTATTGATAGTGGCAGGAGAAATAAATATATTTTCTCTGTATATGATAGAGTGTATTTGTGTTCCTTAGAAACTGGCACATCTCAGAGGTGTTGCTCTCAAAGTGATCTCAGGATGGAAAGAAATCAGTAATTACCGAGCCAGGCTTTCCGTTCTGTCCTAATTTTCCCACCAGTTTTTCAATGTTTCAGCTGCCTGGGAGAGTTAAAGTATTCTCATTAGGTAGCTGGCGAGGCAGCCGGCTCTCCTACTCCCTCGCTCTCTCCCTCGCTTATCCTTGCCTTTCCCTTTTTTCCCCCTGCCTTGGGAGTGACTGTGAAGATCATTTGCCGGGATGATTGGCAGGTTGGAGGATTCGATCAGATGAGTTCCTCTTAGTGCAGGTCACAAAGGCTAGTTAGCAGGAGCTGTCGAAAAATGCCAGCAGCATCCGAAATGGGAAATGTCATGACTTCGAGGCAGGGGGTGCCACCTGGAACAGAGAGCCCCCAGCTCATTAGCAAGTTACAGGATGCAAGCTTAACTGGAGGGAGCAGAGAAGGAAAGATAATACCCAATAGGGAAAATTATTGTGAAGTGGAATTGATTTCATGTATAATTTGTTTATCACTAGAGGGGACAAATGCTGTCCTCCTGACATGTGTGGAGGAGTGTGGACTGTGAATGAAGCAACTTAGCATAATCTCTAGGTTGAGCTCCTGATTTAAAGAAGGCAAACTTCTTTCTTCTTAACTGTGGAAATGATCGGGTCATGTTGTATTAATTAAAGCTGACATTCTCTCAAATGGCGTCTATGGGCAATCGGAGCATTTCCCCCCAGACCGGTGGAGATGGGCTCCTTCGGAAAGGGAGGCTGGGGGTTTGGGGTAGTGCTGGCTGGTGCTGGTGGAGCTTTCCCCCCCTGCTGCTGTAAATGGAAGCCTGTTTCAGTTGCATACTGAATTAGAACGGAGTTCATGTTTATCTTTAATGGTTAGCTAGATAGAATCAAATCAGACTCTGGTTTCTGACTCAGACTCTAATTTCACTTCCAGAGAAGACTATTGGCTCTTTGGGGAAATGCACACTCACATCATCCATGCAGAGGCTCATAAAGGGATGGACAAGACCATCCGTATCTTGTAGGGGCTTAATGTTTGTTTAACGAATTGATTTCTATGAATTACATTTATAGAGAAATGGCTCTTGGATATAATTCCTGGAATTTTTCCATATTTATGATCGCTGATTAAAATTTGATCTGTGTCTTAAGTAAGACAGCTTTAGTATATTAGCTGCCTGGAAGTCAGTTGTGCTTATGCAAAACTAAAGGCTTCCCTAATCATTTCCTGTGCCTGCTGTATGGAAACACATAAATGTATGTTTATACTCAAATAAGAATATTAGTTAATTAATAAATGTAGAAAATGTGTGTGATTGGCAGATCTAAGTAAATGAAATACATGAGCATAATTCACAATGATTAAACAAAGGAATAGTGCACTTCATATACGTTTCTTAAAATTGATGACTAAAACTAGCCTTCAGATGCTATTTGAGGTTTATTAAGTCAAGCTGAAATGGCGTTAGGCCTTGTCCCGCGTATTTTTCATGTGAAAATGTATTTTCTTTTTGTGAGAAACTTTTATGATCTCATATATCTTTCACATATCTTAGATCTTTCCTTGTTACTATAAGTCACAAATGCCACAGCCATGAGTCTCTCTGGTTGAACACTGAAGTCTGTTTACTTTGCATTCAGACTTTGGTTAGGACAGAGATTTTTCAGAATCCTTCTGCCTTGAGCTTCTCTTTGCTCTTAAATATTGAGGCATTTTACAAGGCAGTTATGAAATGGCTTGGGTTGTTTTATCAACCAACCACAGACTGTTGGATTTCCCTTTGCCTGTCTAATGTGAATAAGCATCTTTTAAAATCTTCTAGTCAAAACAGTTCTGGAAAATGCATTCTGTCCTGTGCTCAGAGTTTTAAAAAAAAAAAAAAAAAAGCTTAGCATTAAGCTGCTGTACATAGTCATCAAGATATTGTATTAGCTTTGTCAAAGAGAAGATTTTTAACTGGGTGTATGAATCAGAAACTTCCTCATTTTAACAAGTCATATATATATATATATATATGTATATATATATATATATATATATATTCTATGGCTTGATGTTTAAACATTTTCTTTGGGGAAATTCTATTTAAAGCAGCTCATAAAAATCTACAGTTATAGCACAGAGAACTAAATTATTACATAACTTTTTAAATGCTTGAAGAGGAAAGCTTTTTAGGAAATACATAACTCAATTATTTTGAGGAAAATTATTCTAGTTTTCAGTTCTGTAAGATTTAGAATAGAATTTCATGTATGTATATTTATGTATACGATGTTTGTAAGTACATAAATTTCCAGTTAACCTACAAGTGAATTTTCTACTTTGTGTATTATCTGTAAATGTTAAGGACTTCCACCCATCCCCTGCACAGCCAGCTCCCAAGAGGGCTAGGCCCAGAGAGAGATCTGGACAGGCAGAAATGGGTGTAAGGTTTTATGATTTGTGTCTGGAGATGTGTGGTTTCTCATTGAATACATTCACATTCTTTCTCTCTTTTCTCTCTTTCTTTCTCTCACTCTCTCTTCTCTCTCTCTCATTCACATTCTCTTTCACATTCTCTCATTTTTCTTCCTTTTTTCCTTTTTTCCTTCTTTCCCCCTCTCTGTTTCCCTCCTTCTGTTTCTCTTTACTTCCCTTCCCACCTCATCTCCCTTCCTCCCTCCTCCTCCTCCTCCTTCTTCTTTTTCCTCTTCCTCCTTTTCTTCCTCCTCTTCCTCTTCCTCCTCCTTTTCTTCCTCCTCTTCCTCCTCCTCCTTCTCTTCCTCCTTTTCCTCTTCCTCCTCCTCCTTCTCTTCTTCCTCTCTCTGTCTCTGTCTCACTCTCTGTTTTTGTCTCTGTCTCTGTCTCTCTCTCTCCAATCCTGTCCCCTTCCCTTCGTCCTTTCTTCTGTTTCTGAATCTTTTCCTCTTTTTTCAATCCCATTCCTTCTCCTGTGCTCCATTTTAATATTATTCTGTTAATTACACTGATGCTATTTTCTTTCTTTGTTTTCCTTTGGGAAGAAATGGGTGCACAAGACCAAGGATTTTTATTCATTATTATGCTAATTCTATTTGTGTAATCTGTTATCTCAACATTCATGGTATATAAAAAGGTTCCCTTTTATATGTTCACAAGAGGTACCATCTGAAATTCATGTCCTTTATTGAGTTTCTTAATGTTGATAGCCCAATGTTTGTTAAAAGGATTTTCTCTATGTTTCCTCTCTTCCTTTTCCTTTACTTGTTGACTTTTCATTTGGGGGGAGGATGGAGAAGGGAAGGGCCTATATATTTGGTTTGCTGATGTGGAAAGAATATCCCATGTACCATCTTATTCTATTGGCAGCATAAAGAATTTTGATGAAATTAAATCAACATAACAGGTAGATTTGGACAACAGAAAGGATCCAGCCTCTAGCATCAGAAGGCCTGGTTCTAACTTGTATGAATTTGGGCCCATCATAGTTTCTCTGGATTTCAGAGAAATAAATAAAAGCATTGTACATTAAGGTCCTTGTCCATTCTGAATCTCAAAAATTAGTATCCAATGGATGCAGAAGGACCTAAGTTTGTGTACTATCTCCATAACTTTTAGGTGTAGGATGTTGGGTAAGTCATTTTGCTTCCCTGAGGCTGTTCCATAAATGCAGGATAATAATACATTACTTATCTCCCGGGATTGTAGTCAAGAAATTGTTGTGTAACCTGGAAAGTGCTACACATGATTCTGTGCATACTCCAGTATGATGCTGGTCAGTCCATTCAGTCAAACTCACTGGTGTCTCAGAGAAAGCTCAAATAAGTTGTCATGGCAAAGGAGAAAGCCCAAAAGGGCTGAGCCAAGCTGCTGAGCCAAGTGAGAACCCTGACCCAAGGGAGAAGGAATGTACCTTCAAGGTTCTGGCTCCCAGTTAGAATTGGCCAGAAGCAGAAAGACAAGTGGCCAGTGGAAAGAAAAGTGCCTTTCAAGCCCTTAAATGTCTCTGCACAGGATGCTTTTTTAGCTCTGTCCACACAGAGACAAAAGGTCCTCTATCTGCCTAATCTATCTCCTCTCCCAGAGGACACTAATAAGAAGGCACTTGGCAGGAGGAGTAGAGTCAGCAACCAGAAATCTGCACCAAGCCCAGCTCTTCACTGGCTGTGTGATCTAGTGATAGTTAGCTTCTCTGAACCTCAGTTTATATGTGCAAATGGGCATAAAATACATGTTATTCCTGAGGTTTGAATATATACAAATATAAAATATATATGCTGTGTAAGTAGCTTCCATTGTCTACCTCCTTTTCATCATCCTCATCCTCATTTCAAAATAAGGGAATGGATCCCAAGGACTGATGATGAAAAATTCTTTCAGTCTCTAGAGAAAGAACTCTTGAGTACAAATTTTTCTTGCCTTTTTTGTGATATGACTGAAATAGAAATGTTTTGCATCATTCACATGTATAATTATCATATTTCTTGCTTTTTTAATGGATGGGGAAGGAGTGAATTTGAAACTTAAAAAAAGTGAAAAAAAAATTAATACTACTACTCTCCAATAATACTACACTGCCAAAGGAGCAATAAAATGAAGGAGCTGAGCCAGGTACTTTCTAGTGTAACATGCAGGGGTAGCTGGGCAGTACAATGGGTAGAATGTTATCCTTTGAGTCAGGAAGACCTAGGTTAGATCCCTGATTCTGGCACTTATGAACTGAATGGCCCAGTTTTCTCATCTCCAAAACAGGAATAATAACACCTCCTTCAGAGGGTTATAGTGAGAATGAAATGAAATAATTTATACAAGTAATTCACAATCCTTAAAGGGCTACATAAATAGCAGTTATTATACTGTTATTATTTTAGACTATTGTACTTAATTGTAGCTAAATTCTTGGCAGGGATTCCCAAATCTTAGGAATCCAAGTGGAACCGAGAATATATTTTTTAAAAAAAGGAAAAACAATCCATTCTAAAATGAACTCTTGACATTTTTCAGTTCCATATTTTCCTTTTGTTTATCCTTTAAATCTTTAAATTTATCCTAACTTGATAGAAGGATTTTGAAGTCTCCTTGACTATTATGTTACTGCCTGCATCTTCTTGATGCTCAGATAATATTTCTTTTATTAATTTGGATATTAAAATATTAGTAGTGTTTATTATTGATAATTGGTTTGTTATCTGTGGTTTCTTTTACCATACTATAATTTCCTTGTTATTTCTTGAATGTTGGTTTTTACTTTAACATATAGTATGATGGTAAATCCTGCTTTTATGGATTCACTTGATACATAATATATTTTTCCCATCCCTTCAGATTTGTTTTGTATGTTTTTGTTTTTTAAATGCATTTCTTGCAAGCAAGAGATTGTAGGGTTTGGTTTTGTTACCTAATCTGTCACTCTTTTTCACTTTATTGGATTGTTTAATCCATTCACATTTAAGGTATGAGTTGATTTATACTTATGTCTCTAAAACTGTTTTTTTTTCAAGTTATAGTTTTCTCTCTTCTGCTGTAGACACAAAATTGGAATATTTAAGTTCCTTTAGGAACTTTCCTCTAATCTTTTTTTTTCCTCTAATCTTTTTATTAAGGGTGGTGCTGTACCCACTGGCTTTTTTCCAATGCTCCCAATATATACATATACATATCTATGTATATGTATATATTTCTCTTATTTTCCTCAGTCAAATTCACTGTCTTGTACATTAGTTTTTCAATTTCCTTTTGTACTACTTTCTAAATAAGATTTCTGTCTTTTCATTATCCATTATTTATTTATTATTATTATGTATTATACTATTATTATTATATATTATTATTTATTATTTACTCTAGACCCTCATTCTCTGATTCATGAACACCCCCCCAAGGACATTTGTCAAGCACATCATTCATTCCTCTACCCCCTTTCTCCTTTATATGGGGTAATGTAGTTCTACAAAGGAAGCATTGCTATGTAGACAAAGTATCATCAACTTCTGTCTTCAGTCCTATCTCTTCACCTTTAGCTCTACAAGATTTCTGCCTTCACTTTTATTGCCTTATTTAGAAAGAAATCTCTTCCTGGCTTTTTTGCTGCATTTACTCACTTCTCCTGCATTTCTGTTGATAATCTCTCCAGTTCTGGTTTTCTTTCTAAAAATGTTTTGAACTCTTTGTTATTGAACATCCATTTTTTGTTGATGTCATGTATGCTTAAGTTTAGATTTATCAGCTAGATGACCCTAAGATCCATCATGAGTTTTACTGCTCTTTGGAACATGTTATTCCATTCCTTCTTCCTTTTTCAGAGACTCACTCTTATGTGAGTCAAATGTCTTTCCCTTTCTATTTGAAAGTCTTGCTTTTGAATTGAATTTTTAAATTTAAACACTATGTGTTGTGGAGTTTGCAGCCTTAGGTTTTTGTCTGGAGGTGATCTGTGAATTCTTCCCACTGGAATTTGATTTTTGTGTTCAGAACTTCTAGGCAGTTGTCTTTATAATTTCTTTCATTATGTTCTTAAAGTATTTGATCCTATTATATTCTTTTGGGAGACCTATAATTAGATTATCTCTATGCATTCTATCTTGGAGATTCATTTGTTTTGCTTTTATAGTAAGTCTATTTTCTTTTAATAGTCATAGTTTTTGCTTGATTGTGCTTCACTTCTGTGTATTTGTATCCCCAATCTATTGTTCACCCTATTGTTTGTTTGGTGAGGCTTGCCATTACAGATTCAGTATTTTCTATTCTTATTGCTCATTATTTTTGCTGTGCAAGACATAAATTCTACTCTCATTTCTCTTTTAAACTACTCAGAAACAGGTTGTTGTGCTGTCCTCAAATTCTACAGGGGCTTCCGTCTCATCAAGTTTTGAATAATTTTCCTTCATTTTGCAATATTTATTCAAAGAAGCCAGAACTCATTTACTAGATCTGAAGGCCGTATTTCCTTCTCTTGTTCCTGTTTTTCTTCTTGGTTTATCTGTTTATAGTCAAGGTCTTTGAGATTGCTTCTTCCTGAAATCTTTGATTCTTTTAGTTATTTTCCTCCCCTTATTTTCTTTATTGCCTTCTTTCTGATTCCCTCCCCTCTGATTGTGGTTTCCTTGGGGTCTGTATATCAAAGTACCTTTGCCTTCTTCAACATTGGGCAATTCACAGACCAAGAGCCTAAGTCTCTGCCCCAAATGACTTTTAGCTATTCAGAACCAGCTGGATGCTGGATGGAGTACTATAGAGCTTCCACACCCACATGGTGGACTGTCTTGGTGACCTGTCAGACCACTCCATTTATTGTTTAGTTCTCTGGCTCAGCACTAGCAGTTTAGAGTCTGCATTTTCCAAGGAGCAGCTCAGAGCTTTGCAGCACTGGTGCTTGTGGTTTGTGGCCCCAGGCAGACTTTTACTCCTGAGGGTCTACTGCCAAGCTGGCTGTTAAGTCCTAAACAAACTTCTGTAGCCTGGAGCTGGAGTCTCTGTAGCACCAGAATGGGAAAGGGCTGCTTGGGATACACAAGTGGGTTTTGATGTAAGCCTTTGTTGTGTTCTTGTACAGCCTTATTGTTGGTAGTATGGATAGGGTCCTAAGTGATTTTAGGGTCATTGAACATCAATTTCTGGGTTTGGGGAGTTAATTTTTTTTTTTTTTTGGTTAACCTTATTTTGGATGTTGATGACCTAGATCATGGAAACAGCTGAATTTGTTTTATCTTTGGTGCATAATTCCTATTTTGGATAAATTCAAGAATTTGTGGGAATCAGAAAAATGGCTCATGTGACCAGGAAGTATTGGCAATCTGTGCTCCAGCCAAACTGGGTAATTGGCTATCTCCTTTTAACCTCTAGCCTCGGCTCATACTGTTCTCTGTATGGAGAATGTCCTCCTATTTTCCTCACCTGTAGAAATCATATTTATCCTTTAAAATTTTGATCAATTCATACTTCCTCCATGAAGTTTTCTCTGATTTCCTCCTATATTATATACTTAGAACATATTATTTTGTCTTTTTGTGTATATAAACTCTTATGAGGACAGGAACCCTTCTTATCTAAACTTGCTGTTTTTCCAAGTATCTAATTTAATCAAGTGCACAATTAAACTGTTCATTTAAACATTTCAAACAGCTTCAACCACACACAAAACATGTAAACAGTTCTTACCATGTGCAGAAAATAAAACCCACAGTCCATAGCTGGACATGCATTTATCAAAGAGAAAAGCTGAACATAAAAGCCATTCCATGTGGAAAAACAAAACAGGCCCTACCAAAGTGATCTGGATCAAGGAAATGGTCCTTGGAACATTGCTGGCAATGAAAGATGAGCTAGATCAAAGGCTGGGCCCCATACTGGAGCAAGAATTGGAGCCTTGAATGTGCCAGCTGAAATGAGTTGGGACTTGGGATCCAGTCGCACCTAGTCCCTTCCTTTACTTACTGGAAAGCTCAAGGCTCCATTTCTACATCACCTCCTTAAAACTGCTGTCACCAATTAATGTTAATAGAATTTTAATTGTCTTAGTCTCTAAATTCAAACAAAGCAGGCCAGGAGACAGGTTTTAGAAATCAAGTAATGGATTAATTAATCACTTTCAGAATGAGAAATACAGTTTGCAAACTGGAAGTACTCCTGAGTAGGAGACTTCCGCCTGCTACAGGAAAAGTATCATTGGTTTCTGTTTTAAATGCATTTCAAAATATATTGGGTAAAGTCAGATCCGTTAGGTTTATTAAATTATCTGTCTATACATGTATACATCTGTCTATACATCTATATATATGTATACATACATATATATAGACAGGTATATATGTGTTTAAGTATAAATATATGTGTGCAATATACATGCACATATAAATATGTGTACACATGTGTAAGTGAAAATATATGTGTACCCACATGCATGTACATATATACAGGAAAATATGTGTATGTATACACATAAATGTGTGTAAGTATAAATATTATATATTTACACATAAAGGTATAAACATACACTACATATGCATATGTACATATGCATATAAATGTGTGTATATGGGTGTAAGTATAAATGTAGTTATACATATAATTATACAATGCACATATGTTTGCATATAAATTTATATATTTATGTCTGTATAAGTACAAATATATGTGAGAACATACTTGTACATATATATATTCAGTATGCATATAAATGTGTATAAGTTTACATACATGCATATTCCCATGCTTCTAAATGTACACACATAAACATACTTGTCTGTGTACACATACCTATGTATATGTGTGTATATAGAATCATATAGCACACACAAACATGTATGTATATATTCACATGAATGTGCATGTATGAATATGTGTTTGCATGTATGACCATGTGTGTTTACATATAGACAACACACCTCTACAGTATGCATATAAATATATAAGCTTCCACATAAAACACAAAGGTACATGCATGTAACATGCACGCATAAATTTGTCTATATACATTTGCACATATCACATAATATACATGTATGTATATAAATTTCATATGCGTATGTATGCATGCATATACACTCACACATATGTGTGTATGTATATGTATGTGTGTATATGTGTATGTGTATATGGATGTGTGATATTGTTCATATAGATGCACACATATAGGGTTGTGTGTGCATATACATATATGCATATGCATGTGTGCATGTAAATATGCTGTGTGTTCACATGTATGGCCATGTGTGTTTGCATACACAGAACACACCTCTACAGTATGCATATAAATATATATGTAAGTTTCCATATACAATACAAACATGCATGTATATAACATGCACACATACATGTGTATATTTTAAGTATATGTATATTTATATACATTACATAATATACATGCATGTATATAAATTTTTGTGTGTATATACATGTACACACACATATATATACACATATGTACACACATATACACATACACACATATAATATTGTTTATATAGATACATGCATATAGGGCTGCATGTGCATATACACATATTCATACACATATCTGCATGTAAATATACTATATGTGTATTTGTACATACAACATGTGGGTATATATGCATGTGTATATAAATTTGGTGTAACTATAATATCTGTTTCCATATACAGTATGTATGTTCATGTATGCATATGTGTGCATGTAAATTTGTGTGTATATAAGCATAATATATGTTTATATATACATCACATATATGCATATACTTATGCTTGTATATGAATAAATATGTGCATGTTTACATATATATGTTTACATATACCATACACACAAACATCTCTGCATTGCACATAAGTGTGTGTAAGTATATATGTTTACATATGCCATACACACAAACATGTCTGCATTGCATATAAGTGTGTGCTTACACATACAATACATATGTGTGTGCATGCATGTACAGTGCATATAAATATGAGTATATGTGTGTGTGCATCTGCTTCCCAAGCTAGCCATTTCAGCCCTTCCAAGGATTCAGGATCAGGGAGGAAGCAAGCTTTGCTTTGTACTCCACGATTTTTCATTACCTTCATTCTGTCTCTCTACTCCAAATGTTACCAGGGAGGAGGAAGAAAGGAGAGAGAGAGGAGAAAAAAGAAATGAGAAGAGGAGCAGAAAATAGAGGGGAGAGAGAGAGAGAGACCAATGTTGGGGGGGGGAAGCTTTAAATGGGAGCAGAGATGAATGCCTCACTTGTTGGCTTTTAGCACAATTACCATACCTTCGGAAATATGCAGGGAATAGTTAATTATGACTAAATGAGGCCCTTTTTAGAGTCAGTGGCAGGCCGGGGATCCAACTGTCAGCGCTCTGAATGATATTGAATTGGGAGGCTGGTCCTCCTGTCAGCCAGGAGGATGGTCTGCCTGAGTAAAATAGACAGTGAAAAGATAGCTGGGTCAGACAAGGGAAGCAGCCATGGCATTTGCATACTGGTTCTGCAAAGGGGGTTTAATCCAAAGAAAGCAGGAGATTTCAGGATTGTCAGTCAGGGCTTTGTTCAGGGGAAAGAGTCGAAGGAAATCTCCCAAAGAGCCCTTTCTCAAAGCCCCAGTCTCAGCCTGGAGGTTATTCTGGTAAAGTTGTGTCCTCTTGGCTTGTTTGCCCACTATTGTCCATTTGAAGGTCGACTCAAGTCCCCAGGCTCAAAGCATTCCCTTTCCTGAGTACAAAAGCGGCGAGTTTGGAAGGGGAAAAAGTGACTTGTGTTGCCAACTGAACCAAGCCCCCTTTGTTCTGTGCCCCAGATCTCCTCTGAAGAGTCACAGACAGACTTTAACATCCAACTGAGTCAGCCTGGAAAAGTGTTGTTTGTGGGCTGGAAAACAAGGTACAAGTCCCTCCCTGTGGCCTGGCTGGCTGGCCAGGCCCCGGACACTCCAGTGGGCTTGCTCCCCAAGAAGAAGGGAGTGCTCCAAAAGTGAATCTGTAAAACTGCCTTCTCCGAGTATTCCATCACTTGGGAACATCTGCATAATCTTTGGACTGAGAGGGAGACAAGGTCAAAGTTCACATCCAGAGCTGGGATAGTAATGATTGCCACTTTTACAGCTCTGCTGCTCAGAATGAAAACACTGTCTATTGCATAATAAAGATCATTTCCTCCCTCTCAATGAAATACTTATTTTTTTCTTCTAATTTTCTTGCTTGAAATTAAGGATTGCTTTCACATTACATGAATTTATGAACATGTTTCCAAAAGTCTTAACCTAGAGCAGGAATTTTCAGACTTTTTTTTGGTATATCTGTCATGTACCCCTTTGGTGGTCAGATGAAGTCTATGAAACCCTTCTCAGAAAAAAAAATGTTTTCAAATGCATCAAATGTGTAGGATTGCAAAATAAATGTCCTTTTTTCCCATCCACATTCATGGACCCTCCTGAAGTCTGTGGAGCCCAAGTTAAGAAACCCTGGGGGATTTTCTCTGCAGTGTTTGGGTATCTCTCAACATTTAATGGTTGGCTTGGGAATATTCTTCTTGTAGCTAAAGAAAACACCTTTATTAAAGAATATAAAAATAGAGAAGCATAGAACTCCAGATAAAATTCACTATTATTAATTATAATTTATAATTGTTATATTTAATTATTGATTATATATATATTATAATTAATTATAAATAGGATCATAGATTTGGAGCTGGAAAGGATCCCATAGGCCATCTAATCAAGCTATCATTTTATTAATGAAGAAATGTCTCTTAATGTGACTTGCTCAAAGCCACACGAGCAATAGGTTAGGAGATCCAAAATTTGAACCTGGACCCTCTCATTCCAAATTCAGCACAATTTTCCCTTCACTGTGTTGTTGAGATAGCTAGGTAGCATAATGGATAGGGGCCTGGGCCTGCAGTCAAAAGGTCTGAGTTCAAATCCGGCTTCAAACACTCACTAGCAAACCACCCTTTGTTTGCCTTAATCCATCAGAGAAGAAAATGACAAACTACTCCAGTATCTTTACCAAGAAAACTCCTTGAATAGTACCATCCACGAGGTCATGAAGATTTGGAGATGACAGAACAATATCATGACCTATAAAGTCATTTATAGAAATAAGGAAACTGAAATCCAGAGATCTAGAGATAATGTAAGGTATCCTGGCAGGTCTGGGGTCCAGATCCAGCCCCCCTTCCTCCAAATGCACACCAGGTCTGTCCATGCAAAGTCCAAGGTAGTTGTCCAAAGTGCTGGGGGTGCAAAAATATAGAGCTCCAAGGAGTTCCCATTCCAGTGAGGGAATAGAACATCTACACAGATTACTCCTAGCATGAGACAGAATATGAGAGAGTCAAAGAGAGTGTACTTTCCCCTGGGGAGGTTGGGGAAAGCCCTGGAATGAAGAAGATTTCAATAAATGAAAAAGAAGAGGGAAGATATTCCAGGGATGGAGAAATAATGAGAATGGGGTCTCAAAATAGTCCACTTTGACTAGAATGTACAATAGAAGGGAGATGGTGATAGTTTTTGGTGGTGAGTCGTTTCAGTCATGTTCAACTCTTTGTGACCCCATTTGGGTTTTTCTTGGCAAAGATAATGGAATGGTTTGACTAATGAGAATGGGGTCAACAAGACGTCCAACATGGCAAAAATGTAAAATAAGAAAGGAAATCTTGTTGTTGACTCCCCCCTTTGAAGTTTTCTTGGCAGAGATACTGAGGCGGTTGGCCATTTCCTTCTCCAGTTCATTTTACAGATGAGGAAACTGAGGCACATAGGATTAAGTGACATGCCCAGCTACTAAGAGTCTAAGGGCAAATTTGAACTCAGGAAGATGAGTGTTCCTGACTCCAGGTCTGGGACTATATCCACTGTACCACCTAGCTGCCCCAACAAGGGAAATAATATGAAGTAATTAGGCAGGGAAGTTAGAGCCAGAAATGGAGAGCTTCAAATTCTAGAATAAGGAATGTGTATTTTACCTTGGGAGTTACTGAAAGGTTTTGAGTAGAGGAGGGCCATGGCCAGATGTATCCATTAGAAAAATTATTGTTCAGCTGGATGAAATAAGGATCAAGGAAGGGAAAGATGCTGTGCCATGGAGACCAGTAAAAGGACACAGTAATGATTTTCCAAGTGAGAGGAAATGAGAGACTGAACGGGGTAGCAGTGTGTTTGGAGGGGAAGGGACATGTGCAAGTGATATGATGGGAGACCATCAAGACACTTGTTACACTGGTGAAACAGAAGACAAGGCACTAATTGGTCTAAATGATTTATTGCTTTTTAAATGTGAGGTCACTGGCTCAGTATATCTGTTTTAGAGACAAACCACTGAATGGAGTTAGAAGATTTTGACTTTGAATGAAATATCCAATTTAGAATTCAATATTCAGATTAAAAATATTAGAAATATTAACTTGTAGACATGGGGAGGGTATTTTTTGTTTGTTTTTGTTGTTGTTTTTGCCGAGGCCAGTTGGGGCTAAGTGACTTGTCCAGGGTCACACAGCTAGGAAGTATCTGAAGCCAGTTTTGAACTCAGGTCCTCTTCACTTCAGGACTGGTGCTCTATCCACTGTGCCGCCTAGCTGCCCCGGTGTGCTTTTTTAAACTGATTAATTTTCTAGGAGTATTTGGAGATCAGTAGACAAATTCACTCTATAAAAGCACAATACAAATGTGATGAAAAAGTTATCCATAAGTTCCTGCAAAGTGGAGGAAATGCATATCTTCCTTCCAAAATAAAGACAAAGCTCATAGTACATTCAAGGAAATAGGAGGGTACTTGGAAATTAATTTGAGACAACTTCTTTTAGAGAAATTTCTGCCCCCCTGCATCTAGAAAATAAATAGGAATTTTTCACCATCCCATTGATTCATCTGGTGTCTCCACTGACATCACTGATGTTGACAGGTGAGTTAGATTGAGGAATCTGCCATGGTCAGACATTCTCTTAAAAAATAATAAATTATTAAACAAGTAGAAAAGAACGTGATTTTTGCTGCTATTGAGGGTCTGCTAATTTTTTTTTTATGGTTTAGATAATTTTCTGGGTGTAAATAAATTCTACTTTGCAAGAAGAGGTGAGCTATTTCCCCCTCCTTCTTTGCATTTTTCCCTGTGAGAAACATGTCAAAATTGGGGAAGGGAGGGGAACTGAGTATCTTATTCTTTGTTGCCCAGCTTGTTGAGCACAGCACTGTGTTCCCTTTCTCACCAGGAAGGTCAGACTGCTGGGGGCCAGGCTTTTTTCTGAAATGATCCCTACTGTCTGTCTCTGGTGTCTGACAGATTGTAACAGTTGTCTGTGTTACTGTGCTTTCAATGCTTGCTAAATGCCTCACTTTCCATGAAAGAGACAAAATATGTAGCCAGCATTAAAAACATTAGGTTAGTTGGGTTGCTTTTATTTTTTCATCACTCACTGAAGTTTTAACTTGAGCATTCCTTCCTAAAAGCAAATTTAATTAACTTTCTCTTAAGATATTGACAAGTTCAGGAAGGTACCATCCATATAAATGCACACACACACACACGTACACATACATACACACAGAGATAAGCCTTCATTTATGAGCTCTACTTCTAAAGACTTTTTTTTTGTAAATTGGGTAATAAAATTATGAAATATAGACTGTTTCAATAGCTGAATTGTCATGGTAAGTTTCCTTTGTTCACTTATATTTCAGTGTAATGTATTTTGATCAGAGGTATGTATAAAGCCTAAAGAAATTAGTACTGTGCTGAGCCTTCAATACTCTCCAGATAATTGAACTAATTAAATCTTTACCAACATTAACACAACTTCAGCATTCCTTGGACAGTGGTTAATTATTGCAGGAACATGGCAAGCTTAAACTAAACAGATGAAAATAGAATTCTGTGGAATGGGTATTGAGTTTTTTCTTTATTCATCTTTTGATAAGGTTTAATTAAAACTGCCTCTCTCCATTGTGGTGAGAATGAATGTGCTTGTTTTCTTAGAGAAAGACAAATTATTCACTTCAGCCATGGTTCAATCATCAAAGCCCCTGCAAAGTTTTGGGTTATATTGTAGCCAGGGAGATATAATTGCTGCAATTCTCTATGAAGGTTTTATCTATTTTATTACTTTCTCTTATTTATTTTTGTAGGAAAGAAATTATAGAATCCATTTTCTGATGTAGTGTTTAAATGAATAGGTTTGAAGCACTATTACATAGGTTGAAGAATGTTAAATGCAGTTTTAAAAGATGCACCACGTGGGGCATGAAGCCAAATTAAAAGGCAAAAGTGTGAAAAAGTAAAGAAATTAGGCATGTCTTTAACCAAATGGCGAATTCAATCGTAAGAGCTTAAACCTTTGTTATGTCCAGATCATGCAGACCCTTCCATAGCTAAAGCTAAATTGAAAAGATTTTGTAAAGAATCATTTCTGAATGTAGAAGGTGAATTGGAATTGACATACCGATGCATTGTAATATGGAAATTATTTCTGCTAAGATTTTTGTTTTATATTAACTTTCTTGTTTATTGCTGATTGGTATTTTGAAACTAAGATTTTAAGCATCGTTTTTGAAAAATCGGACTGTCTTTTAAAGGTGCATGCAAGTTTTCATGAAGAACAGTTTAGGAAACAGTATTGCATAGTGTAGATCGTATTGGATTTGGAGTCAGTAAAATCTGGTTTCAAATCTTAACTATATATACATATATATATATATATAACATATATGAACTCATACATATATATATCAACTCATATATATATAGTATATCAACTCTTACATATATATAATATATCAACTCTTATGTATATATAATATATCAACTCATATCAAGTTGTATGATCTTGGGCTTCCACATTCCTTTATTAGCTCCTTAGGTTTTATTTTCTAAATCTCCACCTTGCCATCTTGCTTGGTGGAGAGATTCCCTACACTGAGAACATCACAGTACCTTCACAAATTCAGATAAGTTAACATTTTTGAGCTTCATATATTGATTATTCTGAAATAATTCTGCTTTTGAACCTATAATCATCCTATTTGAAGTGACTACCCTTGAATGCATTGTTGTGTGATGATTAAAGCAATAGAGTAATGAACAAGAGGTTGAATGAAAGATGGGTCCTATTCACACACAGTGAACTGACTTTGGAAAAAGTACAGGATGGAAGGTCCAGATATCTTCAGTGAATCAAAAGCAAGAATGGTTCCTAGTCTGAACAGCAAGATTAGTCATGTATGACACAAGTAGTTAACTGCCATAGGGATTAAGCAGGGCATTCATTTGGATTATGACATTGGCTACCAATCCAACCCCTGGTTTTTCTCTAATTCAAATTTCTCTTGAGTCTCACAGAAAATCTCGGCCTTCTTGAAACTGAATATGACTTTGAACAACTTTGTACGTGAAAAAGAAAAAAAACAATCATGTGCTCAGCTTGACTCCTCATTCCCCTGAACAGGGTTGACAAAATAGAAGAGAAAAAGAGAATCCTGGCTACCACATAAGGTGGTTGGAGAGAAGAATATGTAGTCTGTGCTACTAACCTCCCAGAGCAAAAGTTTTTGGCAAAGTTCAGGATCATACCATTTAACAAAGGGGAAGATATACAGAATGAGTGAACTAAGAAACCTGCTTCTTCACTGATAAGTATATGTTTGCAAAACCATCTCCTTGTCAAGTTGAACACATTTTAGTCCTGGCTTTCTTTAACCTTTAGTGTAATATATTCACTCATCTAGTAAGACTTAGTAGCCTACTCGTGTTTATTGTTTGCCAAGAATTCTTTACTTTTTTTATGATGTTTACCCATGTTCCTGATTTCATTAAAAATCATGACCAGCAGCACCTAAGCAACCCATGTCCAATCCACTGTGGACCACACCAGTACACAGATGCAGTGTAATATTCATAAAGCCTTCCTTTTATTTAGGAGACAAGACCAGATGAGTACCTGGGTAGCCTAGCCCAATCCACAGCAGGTGCAAGGATCAGGGCAGCAATAGGAAGCAGAGGACCTAAGGTCTCATGAAGGACTTCTGTCAGTGGAATTGACATCCAGTTAGAGTCCAAGTCCATGTTAGAGATGGAGCTAACTCCAGGTTTGAGATTATTCTAGGAGACAGAGAAGTGAATGTGGCCAGAACTTAAGTCAAGAAACCAGGATATTGAGTAAAAACTGAAGAATTCCTGCAGAGAATAGTGCCTAGTTTCAAGTGCACAATCCAAGAGTACAAGAGAAGAATTTGACCCAGACCCAAAGCCTCAATCTTGAAACTGAGATTAGAGCTATTTACACACATAAGAAAATACTAAACACAGTGACTGAGGCAAGTCATTTTACCTCTGCTACAGTTTTCTCAAGTGTAAAATAGAGATCATAACAACACCTACCTCAAAGAATTGTTATAAGAATCCCATGATATATTTGTAAAATGTGTAGCAGATTATTTGGGATGTAAAAGATGCTTAATAAATACTTGTTTCCTTTCCTATCAAGGAGCTATAGTTAGGATTGCACAAGATTTCATAGCTAAATAATATGAAAGAGAAGAGCTTGGAATATGGTATTTTAAAAGGCAAAAGATAAAAAAGGCTTACAACAAAACATCCAAGGAAAAACTTAGAATGATGCCACAAGAAACAAGATACATCTGTAATGAGACAGAGGGCTCCCAAGTATTACCGATAAAAAAAAATCAGAATTAAGTAAAATCTTTGAAAGCTTCTATAATGAGAAAGTGCTTATATTCTAATAGGAGAGAATTAAGTAAAGCAAACAAAAATCCTGGGAAGTGATTGTGTTCTGTTTAGGTGGCCTTAAGAGAAGAAATAAAAGGGAGAATAAAGGAAATATTCTAGCAAAGTAACAAAAAGGAAGAGGAATTAATTTACACTATCACGTAAGAAATGAAATATTTACAAATATGGAGGGAAGGGATGGGGGAAATGGATGTTAAATAAACCTCACTCTAGTTTAAGCTGGACAGATCAGGGAGTTGAATACATATATTCAGATTTTGTTGTAGAAATGCACTAAATTCAACAAGGAATTAGAGTTAGGGAGGGAAGGGAGGAAATTCTAAGAGGGAATGTAGGATTCCTGATGTGCTAGACATAAGCAAAATATTGTCAAAATATGAGACAGAGGCAGGACCTAGACAAAGTAAAGAAAAAAGAAATGTCTTTCGCTTATATGCCATTTTGTTTCAAGTTGACAGAATTAATCACAAATCTAATTTAAGGGTGTAGCTGTTTACTTATCCTTTAGTCTACATGCAAAGGATTTAAGAAAATTTTACAAAGCAAAATCTAAATTACTCCAAGTTATAGGTATATATGTTAAGGCATCCCCCCCAAAAAAGGGAGCCAGGACATTAGATGATAATTTTTTTTTAAATCATGGTCATCAAGGTCTCTGAGATCCAGGGCCATCTCTAATTGATCTGATCTGATCACCTCCCAGATGCCATGGTAGTTTTGGAGAAGGACAAAACAACAATGACTAAAAGAAAACAGTTTAGGGATTTTCCATTCTTTTTTGCTGGCAGATACACTTTTTTTTGCCAAATAAAACTTCAAATAATCTAGACAGCATCTGAAATCTATGAGAATATTCAATTTGAAGGGAGAGGAAGACCAGGTAGGAGAAAGGCAGAAGGAAAAAGATAGCTTCTTGTCAGGTCTTTAATAAGGCCATTTGTTTCATGGTATAGCTATTCGTTTACCTTTTATAACTATACAATTAAGCATTTTGTTTCTGGGCAATAGAGTATTTCTAATGTTATCAGACTTGGGAGGTAAAAAAAAGTATGAAATTGGAGGAACTAAAAAAAAGCTACTGCTACTCTGTTCTTTGTCAAAGTTTTAATTTTTAAAAGAGAGAAGAAAAAGGAGAGGAAAAGAAAATTGATAAAAATGAAAAAAGTAAAAGAAAATAGGAAAAAAATTTCTGAATAATATTTTCCATTGTTTCATTTCAAGAGTGACCAAATGTTTTCAAATAACTGCTTGAAATAGTTTTAGAATGTATTTTGATTATAAATGAATTTGGAGAGTAAATTAAAATTTTAAAAACAAACAAAAAAAAGCATGGTCATTTTTGAAGATGGTGAAAAAATACAATTTCTAGAAGGCTATTGAAATTTAAGGAAATAACATATACAAAAGCATGGTGTTAGGGATTAAACAAATTCTATACAGGAAAAAAAACAGTTTGAATAATTAAGCTCCTTCATATGACAGATTCAGATCAGAGATTTCAGGATAACTTGCCCAAAAGAAAAAAATGGCCAATGACAGGGCAAGAATGCAGTCCAATTCCTCCATCATCAAAGCCAGCTCTTTAGTAGGACTTTGTGCCAGAAATTACTGCATGTGATTTTTTTTTTACTTAGTGATTTTATTAGATTTTATTTTAGAGAATTGATCTCTCAACCCCATTTTATAGCCTGATAGAAATGTAAACTAAGTAAGACACAGGTCACATCACTGAGAATGATGTGTCTCAATTCCCTCTTCTGCCATAGCAGATGTTTCAATCACATAGTCAGTTATAAGCCAGGACCTCAAGCCATTATTTAGTTGATATGTAGAAAGGAACCTTAACTATTCCAGGAAATAAAAATTAAAAGTGGGAAACACAATGCAAAAAAAAAAAAGCTTTCCAAGTCAAATTAATTAATCCATAACATTGAGCCCGCCTAAAGGCTTTATTTAAATGTAATTTCACTGTGAGTGAGAAGCTTTGGGAGCCTATATTAAAAGTGAAGGGGGGAAAGAATATATTTTTAGTTTTCTACATATAATTTTAATAATTTCCCCATAAAATGATCATTTTTTCATCTCATCATTTCACTCAACTTCATTTGTTTTAAATAAAATTTGTAACATGGTTACTCTGTAAAATCTCATTAAGATTCTCTGCCTCTGAAACTACCTGAGATTTTAACACAGAAACTCAATTTTAAAACATATTTAAGACGTTGCTTAGCATTGGCCACACATGGTCAATATTATTATTTAACATTGCCTTCAGCATGAAAACTGCACTGGAACTTTGCTAAAGAGAAATGGGCTTTCATCTCAATTTCTGCCCAGTTTGAGTATCTATAAAGCATTCTATAGTGGAATCAGAGAAATCTAGATTTGAAATCCCTCCTTAGATACTTAATAACCTGGTGACTCTGGGCAAGTCTCCTGAACAACTCTCATGCTCCCATTCTTAGAATGTAAAATATTCTGTGTTAATAATGAGATAATATCTGTACCTCTTACCTCACAGAGTGATTGTGACTATCAGATTAGATTTTTATAAATATCAGTTATTATTATGAAGATGCAAAAGGGTGGAAAGCAGAGAAGGAATTGGGTATGGCTGGAGTGGGCTGACATGAGAAGAGAAGCTTTTGAGAATCAGAAACTTTGTGATAAATTGAAGGCATTTTAATTTAAACTATCTTAGATTTCAATTCTGAAATCAGGGAGTCTGGCCACTTAATAAAATGATAGACCCATTTTTGGAAAGTCACAGACTAGTTGAGGATCCTGGACCTGGGTGTGCGTGTGTGTGTGTGCGCGTGCGTGTGTGTGCGTGCACGCCCTTAAATATATAATATATAATAGTAGGAAAGCCTAATGGAAAGAAAGGGGGCAGGTAAGTGGTACCACAGTACGTGGAGCACTGGGCCTGAAGTCAGTAATACCTGACTTCAGATCTGAACTTACTAGCTTTGTGTTGCTGGGCAGGTCACTTACTCCTGTGTGCCTCAGTTTCCTCATCTGTAAAATGAGCTGGAAAAGAAATTTGGCAAAGTGCTCCAGTATCTTTGCCAAGAAAACTCCAAATGGGGTCACAGAGCTGAACACAACTGAATCAAATGAAGGACAAATGGAAGAAAGAATGAGAAATGAGACCCAAGGACCCGTTCTCTTAGATGTTTTCTCTTGACTAGGTGGTACTCTTAAGTTTATCATGCATTATCAGTGTACAAGTGAAGCAGACTGTCTTTTGTAGATAGCTTAAAATATAAATTAGTCATTCAGGTAAGATTAAATACAGGGTTACCAGAGTTAAAAGTACATTGGAATTTATTGATCTAGTGCCTACAAGCTGTTCTACTTTTTAAATGTCTTGTAGTAATCAATAATGATAATATTACATGCTGCTAATTTTTAAAAACTAATGACCCTCAAAAAGATGATTTACATGTTGAAACCATGCTGCTTTTTGGTCTGGAATCTTTTCCTGTCCTTCAGAATTAGATCAGTGGGTGCCCAGGTAGAGTAGAGAAACATAAATAATCAATTGTGTGTTATTAAAAGGAAGTAAAAGAAATTTATATCAGATTAAACTAGTGATCATCTAGTTTAATATTTTTGGGAGAGAACATGACCATCCTCTGAGATGTCAATCTCAAAAGGTTTAGGATGTTCTTGAAGGATCCAAACTTAATAAATTATTTGTTGTCCACTGCATTTCCTCTATCATTTTCTGGAACTTGTTTAAATTTTCAACTTGTGCCAAGTCGTTGATAAACTCAGGAGATGTTTACTACCCAGTGTAGCTAATATATGTACTTATAATCTTCTTAAAACTGCATCTTTCTATGTTGTAATAAGTGCCTCCTGATATTCCAAAATCAAACTAAGGCTTGATCCATACCTTTTATAATTTTATGAACTTCTGCAATAACTCTTCATCTTGGAGATCCAGTGTTTTCCTTCTTCCTAGAAGTATACTCTCTCTGTATGCTCTTTCTAGAGATCCTCTATATCTTATCTAGAATCTATTGGATATATCTCCTCCCCTGATTTCAGTTGCCTTTCTCTGATCCTTTTTAGATCTCTGTGATTTCATTCCTTGAGGTATGGTGACCCAAAGTGCACAAGTGCTGCATTTTCCCCAGAGTGTAATAATTTATTTCATTTCCAGTATGTTTCTTGATTACACCCAGTATTTCATTGCCCTTTGAAGGCAAAGCAATCCTTTGAATGAAGGCTGTTTCTATATAGGCAATGACATCTAGGTCCTCTCCTTAAAGTGTAGCTGACAGCTCAGAGTCTCTCATCGTGGTCACTGAGATGGATTCCATCCTTCATGTATACTCTGACACATGGCCACTTTTCTGGCCCTATTTATGAGATCCTTCTAATTCATTGCTGCAAAGCATCCAAAATGGCAGAACTGGAAGGGACTGTAGAGATAACATAAGCCAGCCTCTATATTTGCAAGAGAAACTGAGACCAGCTCAGCATTTCATTATTTGAAAGGTCCTAATGACACTGGGAAGCCTGGAAGTTTCCCTGTGTACTCTTCCACATCATTTCTAAAAATATTACAGAAAGCCAGCCAGCTCCAATCCCTCTGGGGCCCTCACTATTAACATTCCTTCATTAGAGAAGTGTTATCTCTACTCTTTATTTCCTGTCTTTAATCCAGTTCTCTATCCAAAGGGGGGGGGGGGGGCGGAAGGGGGAGAGCAGCAACCCTATCCCCACCCCAATCCCATGTTCATTCTTAAAAAAAAAAAAAATCCTTTGATGCAGAACCTTGTTAAGTGCTTTTTGCAACTTTAAATAAATTATGCCCGCTGCTTGTTTACCCTATCTGAGAACTCCAGAAGATTAGTAAGACATGATTTCTTCTTAAAACAAACCATGTTGCTTTCCCCCAATAGGTTATGATGAATGTGTAATAATGTTCTTACCCTTGAATCGATATTCTACCAGTTTACAAGATTATAAAATGAGATTATAGATCCCAAGGTCTCTTCTGAGAGAAGCGTGGCAACTAATTTTTAGGGGTACAAGCCATTTTTTTCTATCATTTCCACAGTTTGGGCTTAAGTTCTTTTGCAGATGAGTTAGAGATCCCATATTAAACCCAGGTGCTCCAAGATTTGATAACTCCAAATTTTTTTGTTTGGCATCAAAACACACTTTGTTATATTTAAAATTTTTCAATTCTAATTATGGGATTTTAAAAATTATTCAAATTAGTATCCCCTAAAACCAGAGTAGCTAGATCCATGGAGAACTAGCCTTGAGGGAGCAGGGGAAAGAGACAGAATGAAATGTAGATAGTAGTTACTCTGTGAAATAGATATTGGACCTGCCAACAGTCAGATGGCATATTTATAGAAAATTGACCTTCACTGAGCTTGAGTAAGGAATGGTGCTAACTTTCACATGACACTTGCTATGATTACTTGCAAGCATTCCAACTCTTCACTTCTTCCATGTCTTTAACCCCCTTTTTATAGCAATTACTTTAATTTTAATTAATTTTAATTTTTAAATTAAAATTAAATTTAATTAATTAAAAAACAAGCAACCCCCAAAACAAAGTTATGATCTTTGATGGGTAAGAACTGTAAGTAGGGATGCTGGAAATACTATGTGATATGGAGGTCCTTATTATTCCTAGAGCTCTGAAATATACCTTCATTTTGGTGTATTTGGCATAAAGCAAAGATCTGAAGCTTCCTTGAATAGAATTGGCAGTAAATAATTACAATGGACCAGAAGTCTTAGTGTAGTTTTTAAACTTGGTTCAACTCTTGAAGGTTAAACCCTCTCTAAGACTTTTGGGACACCTTATATAGAAGTAATGATTAGTATATAAACTGTAGCTTCTTTAGAGGCAAGGATGATTTGTTTTGTTTTGTTTTTATTTTATTTTTGGTCTTCTGTGTACCTAGTGCAGTGTCTGACACATTATTGGTATTATATGCAAACACATTTTGGATTGTATTGAAGAGCCAAATACCTTGGATAACTCTTGTATTTATATGGATTATTTGTTGATAGGTTAATTAGCCAGAAAGAAAAAGTGTATTGAAGACTAAAAATGTGATAAGTTTTTATAGAATAATGTTTATTCTCCTGAAGCCTTTAAATCCATTTATGTTATGTTAAGAACCATTGTTTTCAAAATTGAATTTTTTTCAGAGAACATTGCAGAGTACTTTCCCTCATTTTTTCCCTTTTTGCCCTTGAAATCATGTGTTTCAATCCCACCCCATCCCCCAGTCCCTCCTTCATTCTTCTCCTCCCCCTCCCATGTTGCAAGGGTTCCCCCTCCTCCACAGCCCTCACATGTGTGGACAACAGTGGACAAGCAAGAGTAATGGAGATGATATTCTGATAGGTTAGCAGCTCTTGCTCTGTCAGTTACTGTGCATCTAATGCATAAAATGTTAATACTCTTTAAAAAAAACATGTTACAACTTCAGTATCTTGTCAAACAGAGTCTAATCTGTTCGGAGTTGCAGACCTGACAAAAGCTCATTCCTGGGCCATACATCCATCTCTGCAGTTCAGTCCATTATCCCCTATGCAGCATTCGGTGCATGACAACATTCAACCACATGCTTCCTCTGCTTTATTGGCTAAGACAAAACTGCTTTATATTAATACGTTAACAAATGTTGTTGAACGGAATTAAATTAATTTTTCTGCTGATTTTTTTTCCCCGTGACCCCAAGCATCTAGATCTATAATGAAAAAAAAAATTGATTGACTCATAGAGTGGGGGATTGCAGTGTAGTGATTTCACGCTCGGTTGTTGGCTAACAAGGCGCCATAGTTTTTATTTAGGGAGGCCCAGTTGCAAAAGATCAAGAATTGTGTAGGGCCCAGCTGCCAAGGCTACAGAGCAAGCAGCTTAAAGGGCTTCAGGGTTCCAAGCGTGAGGGGAATTGTCTCTTCCCAGCAGGTAAGGAATAGATCTAGACAGGAGCTGTTGTATGAAAGATGCTGACTGGCCTGAGTAATTCATAAATCCTTCACATTACAACATTCTCCTCTCATCAGGAAATGGAGGAGACACTTAGCTAGATCATTAACCCTTTACTGCTTGGACAACCACTCAATTCAGGAAGGGATCAATCTGACGATTGGTGGGTTAAAGTGGAATTTATAAAGTCCCTGGTTTATTATAAATCTTCCATCTTAGGACATTCTACACTGGCAGTTTAATTTTTTTTTAATCAGTTCTTGTCAAATTGGTAGTCACAGGGGTAGATAGTATAACCCATTTATTTCTCTCACCATCTCATTCCATGTTGTTGGCACTATGTTGTTGTTGTTATAACAAGTACTTATATATATTTGCCAAACAAAAAATTATTTTTAATTGTGTGTGGGTGAACAGAGTAGGGAGTGGGGGTATCTGATATTTAAGTAATAATAGCTTAATTGTATTGTTATTATTGAAAAATGTACACTTTAAAAACCTAATATATAATTAAAACCTCATTAAGCTTCACTAATTCAGAATTTGTGATCATTTTGAACAGGGCCTGGGCTGAAATTTATCTTTGAATTATTTATGACAAAGACAGCTTGCTAAGCAAATAATGAGTATGAAAATGATCACAAGGGGGCAATATTTCGACTTTTATTTGAGAGAACTAATTTTTAAAAGCATATTAAAATGCCATTTACACAGAGGAAGCATGATAGGTAGATGTTAAAGATCAAGAAGACATGAGTGGGAATTCTTCCTCAGTTATTTAGGACATGTCACTTAACTACTTTTGTGTTTCCTTTGAGGTTTTGAGTTTCCTCATCTATAAAATTAAGAAAACTGAGGCTTATACAGAGGATATAAAATGCCTAAATTCACAACTCCCAATAAAGTGGTTTCCTCACTATGCTGTGCTGAAGCATCTTTATTTCATGTATTTCTTCAGATTTGTTTTTCAGACCAACATCAGAAATCACATGGTATAATATACCTGAAAATAGTTCAGAAACATGTTTTATAATGACATACATTATATAATTGGGTTACATTTCACATTATCTTTAAGAGTGCTAAAGTGACCCTAACATAAAAATCTACCTTATAAACACTAGCATTCTTACTATCATGTGGCTAAAAAGTTTGGAACTCCATCATTATCAAAGCATCATAATTGTAGGTGAACTAAAGGGAAGTAGTGATATGGCAGGTAATCATAAGACCTGCTGCTGCTTATTGCCAGCAAAGACATGTATAGAGTAGAATAAAAGGTGTGATCTGGAAGATTGGTGAGCCAGACATATGTCAAGATTCAGAAATAACAAATACTCTTAAGTGCTATATTGTTGCCCACAGAGTGTTCTAAAAATCTTTAATGTCTTGAGTCAATTATTTATAGAGTAATTGTTAGAGAATATAAGCAAGAATCCTTCTAGATGAGAAGGGATGGATAGGTTCTCGGGCCATCATATCATGGTTGATTTGTTGAAGTAAATGGAATTCATCTAGTCAAAACATTATAAACAGTAAAAGTATGGAAAGGGAAAGGAACACAATCACCACTGATTAGATCCCTGAAATAGAATACTATTTTTTCAATTTTTTAACATTTTTATTTAAAGTTTTGAGTTCCAAATTCTATCCATCCCATCACCTGAGATGGTAAGCAATCAGATACAGGTTATTCAACCAATTTTAGCTTTTCTCTGTATTTGGATAGTATGTTTCACCATTGGTCCTTTGGGGTTGTCTTGGATCATTACATTGCTGAAAAGAGCTAAGTTATTTACAGTTCTTCATCAAGTAATATTGCTGTTACTGTGTATAGCTTTCTGGTTCTGTTTATTTCATTATGCATCTGTTCATGTGAGTCTTTCCAGATTTTTCTGAAATCATCCTGCTTGTCATTTCTTGTATCACAATAATATTCCATTACAATCATATTCCTCAATCTGTTTAGCCATTCCCCAATTGATCACTTGGGACTTCCAATTCTTAACCACCTCAAAAAGAGCAGCTATAAATATTTTTTGTAAAAATAGCTCCTTTTCCCTTTTTTGGGTGTCTTTGGGATATAGACCTAGCAGTGGATTAAAGCTTATGCGCAGTTTTATAGTTCTTTGGGTATAGTTTAATATGATAGCATTAAATAACATTTAATATATAATTATTATGATAGCTCCAAATTGCTCTCCAGAATGATTGGATGAGTTCACAACTCCATTATTAGTGCATTACTCTCCCATTTTCCCCAAATTCCTTCCAACATTCAACATTTTCCTTTTTTGTCATGATGCCACTCTGATAGCTATGAGATGGTACCTCAGGGTTGTTTTAATTTTTATTTCTCTAATCAATAGTGATTTAGAATATTTTTTTCATATGACTATAGATAGCTTGGATTCATTGTCTGGAAACTGCCTGTTCATGTCCTTTGACCATTTATCAATTGGGGAATGACTTGTATTTTTATAAATTTGACTTAGTTCTCTATATATTTGAGAAATGAGATCTTTATCTGAGATATTTGTTGCAAAAAACCCCATTTTCTATTTTCCTTATAATTTTAGTTGCATTGATTTTGTTTGTACAATGTTTCAATTTAATATAATCAAAATTATATTTTACACTTTGTAATGCTGTCTTCTTTGGATCTAAATTTCTTCCTTATCCACAAATCTTGACAGTTAAACTATTGCACACTCTCTTAATTTGCCTATGGGATCATTCTTTATGTATAAATCACATATCCAGTTTGATCTTATCTTGGTATACAGTGTGAGATATTGGTCTATATCTAATTTCTGTCATGTCATTTTTCCAGTTCTCCCAGCAGTTTTTTGTCACATAATGAGTTTTTATTCCTAAACTTTGCATTTTGGGGTTTATTATAGCTTATATTACTTAGTCATTTACTATGATGTAATTTGTAACTAATCTATTTCACTGAGCCAGTACCAGATTATTTTGATAATTACTACTTTATAATATAGTTTGAGATGGATATGGTTAGACCATCTTCTTTCATATTTTTTTTCATTGATTCCCTCGATATACTTGCACTTTTGTTCTTGCAAATGAATTTTATCATTATTTTTTCCAGCTCTATTTTTTTCATAGTTTTACTGGTATGGCCCTGAATAAATAAGACAGTTATTTCATTATTGTTTTCTAGCTCTATTTTTTAATAGCTTGATTGATCTGGCCCTGAATAGACGAATTGTTTATATTGTCTATATTTGTGTGAAATAGTTGTATTCATATCTTGGTTTTGTCTTGGCAGGTAGACTCCCAAGTATTTTATGTTATTTAAAGCTACTTTAAATGGAATTTCTCTTTCTCTCTCTCTCTTGCTGCTAGACTTTGATGGCAATATATAGAAATGCTGATGATTTATGTGGGCTTATTTTGTATTCCACAACTTTGATCAAGTTGTTAATAATTTAAAATATTTCTTTAGTTGATTCTCTAGGATTTTCTAAGTATACCAGCATACAATCTGCAAAGAGTGATAGTTTTGTTTCCTCATTGCCTGTTCTAATTCCTTTAAATTCTTTCTCTTCTCTTGTTGCTATAGCTAACATTTCTAGCACATCATTAAGTAATAGAGGTGATAATAGGCATCCTTCCTCCACCTATGGTTATATTGGGAAGACTTCTAGCTTATTCCCATTATAGATAATGCTTGCTGATGATAAATATTATTTTTCATTTTAAGGTAAGCTCCAGGTACTCCTATGCTCACTAGTGTTTTTAATAGGAGTGGATGCTGTATTTTGTCAAAGGCTTTTTCTGCATTTATTGAGATAATCATATGATTTCTCTTGGTTTTGTAACTGATTTGGTCAATTATGATTATAGCACTGCATTCCTGGTATAAATGCCACTTGACCATAGTGTATGACCCTTTTGAAATATTGCTATAATTTCTGCTAGCATTTTATTTAAAATGGTTGCATCAATATTCATTAGGGAAAATCGCCTATAATTTTCTTTTTCTGTTTTGGATATCAACTTCATGTTTGTGTCATAAAAGGAATTTGGTAGAATTCCTTTACCTGTTTTTCCAAATAGATTATATAATATTGAAATTAATTGTTCTTTCAGTGTTTGGTAGAATTAGCTTGTGAATCCATCTAGCCTGGGGGTTTTTTTCTTAGGAAGTTCATTCATGAAAATTTCATTTTAATTAAATTTATTATCACACCAATGGAAATAGGCTTCTTAGTCTTTCCCCAAACACTACTACATTTATAAAAAGCCTTGATCCAGGGAAGAGAGAAGAGAAAAGGAGAGAAGTACTTTTTTGGGGTTTTTGTTTGTTTGTTTGTTTTTGCTGAGGCATTAAGATTAAGTGACTTGCCCAGGGTCACATAGCTAGAAAGTGTCTGGGGCCAGATTTGATCTCAGTTCCCTCTGACTTAAGGGCTGGTACTCTATCCACTGTACCACCTAGGTGCCCCTGACAAGTTAGTTCTTTTCCCCAACATTAGCATTATAGTAGGATTCTGTAGGGCATATATTCATTTCCTGCTTTTTGCCAACAATTTCAGGAGTATTAATTTTTTAATAAAAATAATAATTCAATTTGGAGTACTTTGCCTTCATTGTGCTCCATTCTACTATAAAATACAGATGAAGAAATGTTTCTCTTTACTCCTTTTCTTTTCCCCCTTCATTTAGACTTTCATAGATGAATAAAGCAATCTTGGCAGCTACCCTTCCAGGGTATATATCTGCTGAAAGAAGGATGCCTAGGTTGGATAGTACATAATGAATAAAGCCATGTGTCTCAGAAGTTGCTTAAATGAGTCCACAATGTAGAAGACCAGAATAGTGTCTTGGAGAAAGCAATAAGTGCAAAAAATCTGACTTCAAATCTAGGCTCTGTCACTGATTCTGCAAAATGAAGGGGTTTGACTATATGATTCCTAAAGTCCCCTGCACTTTTGAGTCTGAATCTAGGACAGTAGCATCAGGATTCTGTGTATCTCCTGACAAATCAATTCTTTTTCCTTACCTGTTCTAACTTAGTCCTTTGTCAGCAGCTCATATTCTGTGCAAATGTATGGAATCATGAATTGAGGTCAGAACACCTTTTCTCCCCCAAATGTAATACATATTACAAAATCAAAAAATGCAAATAAATGAAACATGGAATCAAACCCCAAATGAAGCAGAAGATTCCAAATCACTTGCCTTTTAGATCTTAAAAATTCTATAAGCTTTGGCAAAATAGCAATAATGATTTGTTTCATGTCTATTCCCATCTCTTTTCCCTCTATATATAATTGCTTGTGTGCAGTGTTGTATCACACAAAGGGTGCCAAGTGCAGAGGCCCAAAACCTGACCTTGAATTCTGTTTTTGCCAACTGTTGTCTGTGTGATCTCATTCAAATATTCTTGTTTTTTAAAATGAGGGGGTTGAACTAGATAAACCATAAGATCCTCTCCAACTCTAAATCTTATTTTTAAAAATATGTATGCATTATGTGTTTGTGTATGAAAGTATGTATACATATTCTAATTATGCTTTCTGTGGTTTAGAATAATTTTTTTTATTTCCTTGCAATATAGTCCCCCAGCCAAGAGTTCATTTTCTGTCTGTAACTTCAATAATATTAAGAACATTGTCACTATGAATCCCACCAGTGATAGTCATCTGGCTTGAATATATCACTGTTTGGAGAAAGATGTGATCTCAGTGAGAGCAGTGAAGTTACTCAAAATCATGGCGGTTAGGACAAATATGAGATGGAAAATATCCATAATGTGGATTCACCAAGACCCACATATTATTGAAAACCAAAATGGCAGGTTCAGAATTATGATGCTTCTAATACCAGGCTTAGCTTGCTTGCATGACTACACACAAACTAGTCAAAGTTTCTTTGTGTGGTCATATCCTCCCCTAAAACTGTTTACAAAATTATTATTCTCCATGTATGCCATTTACAATGGTTGCATATATTTAAGTGGCGTCATTTCCTTTTGCATCTAAGAGAAACGTGCCATCTTTTTTGGCATATTAAGAAAAAATTAATGACTGTCAACAGTTATGTACTTTCTTTAAAAAAGAAAGATCAGTAAGTTCATTAGCAGACATAAATTTGTAATGTGCAAGATTAGGATGATAACAAACAGATTTTCAGTTCATTTTATCTTGCAGGTTCACTTGCATGTTGGATGACTGAGCAAGTCTCTTTAATTTCTTCCTGTTCCTAGGTAAAGCTCCAGGGATTCTTAGCTTATTTGTGTATCATGGGTTTCTTTGGCATGAAGCTTTTGGACTGCTTTCCAGAACAATGTCTTTAAATGCTTAAAGCATATATAAAATTACAGTAGAAACCAAATATAGTGAAATAAAGTTGTCAACATATGTTTTTTTTTTAAAGTTCATAATCCCTAAGTTAAATTAAGAACTCTTGCCATAGGATTATAAATTGTAAAGTTGGTATAGATCTGCATTGAGGGAGAAAGAGTTTCCTCTCACAAAAATCATACTTCTGATCCAAAAATAAACTTGTAAATACTTCTGAACATTACAAGGTCACATAATCCTTGATATTTTATGTAAATTGCTTAGTCCACTAAAATTTAACACATTGTGCTGCTAATGTCAATGTCTAATTGTATCTGAAGTGAAAATTATTTCTAAGGTTCAACAAATTTTGTTTTCGCTGCATCCTGAGATGGGAAATTTTTCAAATGTATGATATGCAACTTCCAAAATAATTTATGCAATATAAAAGTCACCTTTAAATTATTTTTCTAGTCCAGGTTTATCTACTTGACTTTATACATTTAGATTTAAGCTAGTCTCTCTTTCACTCCTCAGGTGCTTGTGGTTGACCTAATAATAGGTGACTATTATTATTCAGAGGTCTTCAACTGTGGTCCCCAGCTAAGGCTTGTTAGGCAGGTGAAAATCATACCTGAATGTCTCCAATGTAGGAATGATAAAATCTACTTTCCTTCCCTGGGCTAGTAGGCAGGGTTTACCCCTAGGTAAAATTCCATTAGTCCTTTCTTTTATGTGAACCTCTTCCCCATTGCATGCAGGCTGCTCAGGGCCTTCCATTACAATTCCTGGCACAAAAGTTCATCAGAAAGTTTTCCCCAAACTCCAGTCCAGCTCTTTCCTTTTCCTTATAATTAGCCTTTCCTGTCTACCTCTAGCAATTTCTTGCTAGGGATAGATAGATATTTCTTGCTAGATTAAATAGATATAAAGATACATCCATCCATCCATGCATTATATATATATATATGCACACATTGCACACATTGTTTAGTAAACACATCTTTATGTGTATGTATCTGGGTATGCACATATTTTTTTCTTATGCAAATTTTGCCATATGAAAAGAAAAAAAGAGAAGAAAAATGACTAAGAAACTAAATTTCTGTTTTGTATATTTTAAAAGAAATTATTACATATGTATGTATAAAATAGTACATATAATTTATCAAGGTGGTAACAAAAATTGCTATTTGTGTCCCCCTTCTGAATTTCTTTTTCTTCTCTGTATTTTAAAAAAAATGTTTTATTCATGCCTTGCCTCCCACATCTCTCCCCTTCACTCTAATCTACCAGAGGCCCTCTCTTATAAAAGAATGTTCATTCAAGTAAAAGAAATGCAGACATTGGCTGTATCTGAGAATGCACATCTTATTCCATACTTCACCTGTCTGCTTTATGAAGTGCTAGCCACTCTGATTGATTTATATGTGATTTATGCTACTAGGTTAGTGAGAGATAATAACCAGGTGTGACTGCTCCCCAG
The DNA here is from genome assembly GCA_023553655.1 of Myrmecobius fasciatus. Lineage (NCBI taxonomy): Eukaryota > Metazoa > Chordata > Mammalia > Dasyuromorphia > Myrmecobiidae > Myrmecobius > Myrmecobius fasciatus. The sequence continues at coordinate 201,144 of JAJPUD010002792.1, forward strand.
AAATATACATGCAAACACATTGCATTTCCTCAAGAGCCTTCTATGGATTTCCCTGGGGGTAAACAACAAATTGAGAATCTGGACACCTGAGTTTCTCCTCAGGCCACATCTACCTCTGTCCTCCATCTCAGTCCTTTATTACTGGAAAAATAAGATTGTTAGGAGAAGTACATACATTTTTTAACTGAATTCAAGACTTGGCTTAAAATCTATCTCCTATCAGATCTTTTCCTACTTTGCTAATTCACATTTATCTTCCCTTCAAAAGCTTTCTTTTGATGGGTCATATTGATGGGTTATAAAAGTTAAGAATTGGAAAGGGCCTAATAGTCTGATCTGTGAATTATTAGGAAGCTTTTGTAGAATCTGTCCCATAAGTAACTAGGTGCATTTCAAACTCCTTCTGGATGTCTAATGTGAGGAGATAGAGAAAGAAAAATCAAATCCTGTCCTTAAGAAATGTAGGATCTAATTAAAGAACCAAGACAGCCACCTCAAATATCTAGTGAACTATTAAAGATTTAGTCACCTTCAAGACTGTACTTGAGGAATTCACAGATTTTCATAGTTAGATGAGCAAAATGTCAAGGATTTACTGAATAATAATAGCTAGCATATTTATGTAGTACTTTGGAGATTGCAAAGCTTTTTACACATTATCTTATTTGATCCTCATAAAAACCCTGTGAGATAGGGATTGTTATCCCTCTTTTACATGTGGGGAAACTGAGCCTTACAGACTTGCCCAACCTTATCCAGCTAAGGGTCAGAGGTAGGATTTAAACTCATCTCATCCTTATTCCAAGTGCAGTGCTCTCTGTTATGTTGCCCAGATGCCTGTAAGAAATAAGAAAGTAGAGGCAATGGATATAGATGACTTTCAAGAAATGTATTGGCCAAGAGAAAAAAGAGAGGATTATAGCTTGAGAAAAACACTGGTTTGTCAGGGAGGCTCTTTCATAATAAGAAAAAGCTTGCATATGTTTATAGGCAGAAAGCAAATTACTGTGGGGGAAGGGAAAAGGTAGGAGATTTGTTTAGTTGGTTGTTTAGAAGATTTTTATTGGGGAGAAATTGGATTTAAAATTGTTTAGGTGGGGGTAAATCCAAATCATGGAAGGCCAAACCTTTAAAAAAAAAAAGATTTTTTTTACTTTGTTTCTTTGTAGGGTTTTTTAAGGGCAAGAGAGTAGATTTGTTTTTTGGTTCTATAAAGTGATGGTTAGAGAAGGAAGCCAATGCAGGGAAGGAAGTGAGGGAGCAAAAGGAAAGATGGGAACTGTGTTCAGAGAGCAGAAAGAGAACAAGAAAGAGATTCAGTGAAGGAATAAAGTGAGAACCCAGGAGAGAATGGAGAAGTAATTGTGAGAAAAACTGAAGAGCTCAAGAAGGAAGAGGTAGATGAGGGAGGAACTCTGGAGGGTTTGGTGGTAAAGGCATAGAGAGGGAAAAAAAAACTGGAAAACAGGGGTGGAAAGGAAAGCTGAGGGACTCTTCCTGTTGCCATTCACTTACCCTTATATAAGCCATTGAGAAGAATGGGAGAGGGAGGGATCAAAAGACTAAGATGGGGAGGAAAAATTTTAAGATTATTGCAATAGATTGTCAGGAACTGGTATGATGTTCTGGAGCAGGAGGAACATGGTGTTTGGGGAACAGGAATTTGGTATCAGTCCATAAGATAGATTGTCTTGGAAAGGAAAGAGATTGGAGGCAAGAGACCAGTTGGCAAATCAGGAAACCGGGCCATTGTTAACCAAGGAAGAAAAAAAGCATTAGCATTTGAATGGAAAGAGGGGAAAATCCAGACTAAGATGCTGCCTATTGGAAGAGGAAGGGACAGCTTTGAGAAACCCATTTCAAGAAATAAAATGATTTGATGCCTGATTATATACAATTTCTTTATATTCAGTGAAGGAGAGAAGAATCCAGAGTGATTGAATTTGTATTAAAAATAAATACAAGCTATAAAATGTGCCCCCAGATCATATCTAACCATGTTACATAAACACCTACCCACCACATACACTCAGTAAACTCCCATAGCTCCTTATTACCTTCAGGTTAAAATATAAAAAACTCAGTTTGTCTTTAAAATTCACTACAACTTGACCCTTTCCTACCTTTCCATGCTCCTTCCACTTTAATCTAACAGCACTGGTCTCTTTGCTGACTTCCCCCCTCCCTTTCCTAGTCTGTTAAAGTTAGCTAAAATCCCACTTTTTGCTACAAGCCTTTGCCAGCCTTCCTTAATGCTGGTACCTTCCCTCTGAATTTGTCTCAATTTTATCCCTTTATCCCATATATATTTTATTAATCCATAGTTTTACAATAACAATAGCTAACATAATGCATATTATGTTCCAGGCACTGCATTAAAGTCTTTATAATTTTTGTCTCATTTGATCTTTATGGCAACCCTGGGAGGTAGGTACTATTACTACCCCCATTTTATAGATTAGGAAACTGAGGCAAGCAGAGGCCAAATGGCTTTCTAGTAAATATCTGAGGCTATATTTAAATTCAGGTCTAATTCACTTTAGGCTCAGCATCTCACCGTCCCCATTAAACCAGTTACTTTTTAAGAACAGATATTGCATTACCTTTCTTGGTATCCTCAACACTTTGCATAGTGTCTGACACTTAATAAATGACTGTGGAAGTCAAGAGAGCCGAGAGCATAAAGAAAGAAGTGATTTGTTGTAGGAAGAAGCTTATAGTCAGAGTCCCAGTTCCTCCATTTCTTAGCCACGTATGAGCATCATTCTAGAACCAGAACAGGACCTTAGTTGCCCGCAAGTCCCAGTCCCTTCCTTTACTCTTTTGTTTTTCCCTTTTGCTCACTTTCTGGTGACCCTTAGAGTTTATTCCTCCAGTTTAGGGGAGCACATTGTAAGCTTCTGTACAAATCTGGGTGTTTTCCTTTTTCATCACTACTGCAGCAGAAGCATGTTTCTTCCCTCCCACCTCTCATGTCCCCAGCACAGTTTTGTGAGCATTTGGTTCATGTAACTGTTAAACATGCACAGGGTAAAATCTCCTTTAAAATAAACAGCCTCACACACTTTATGTTGCTGTCACTCGCCAAATTTCCCTTTTGAAATTAAAGCTATTTCTGAGTCACTGAAGCTTAATAAAATGGTCAACAACCAGCAAAACGACCGTCCATTTGTCCTCTTATCACATCAAAACAGCTGAAATCATTTTTTAATAAAAACTATTTGTTCCCTTGCCACGACCTTGTATAAAGTGTGTGTCCTTGTTCCATGTTTTTATTAACCGAGTTTTGATGTGTGGTTCATTTGCTGCCTAAACTTGGGAAGACTGTTTCTCCGTTGTAAAAACGTGATCCCATATGTAAGTCATTTTTGATTTCTTTCTGCCCTCATCCAAGATATTTGTTTTCTCACAACTGGCTCACTCTCCTTGGCTTTCCAGACTCCGCTTACTGGTATCCAACTGTTCCAGTCTATTCCTACTTGTAAATCTCATTGGAGTTTGTTTCCTGAGCAATTCTGACCTGTCTCTCCCCAACCTTGTTTCATTTCATCTTGAAAAAGAGATTTTTAAAGTTTACCAGAATTGTAGATCATTCTAGGACTTGTCCCTTGATTTTGCTGGAAGTCATCATGGCTGTGGCTTTTGGGGATCTTTTGGTTAGATTCAGCCCACATACTTTTTCCACTCTATTCTTTTCTTTGGTTTGCTCTTCTTGTGCCATTTCTGGGTGCCCAGTGCCGAGCACAGATGGACTCTTTATCACTATTTGATGCTGATTTGGGGAGAGTGAGAGGATTATTTTTTTCCTCATAGCATACAGCTGCTCCCAATATGGTTCATCATGAGTGAAAGAAAATGAATAAAGATGGGATTTCTGAACCCAAATTCAGCTGTGGTGTAGGGAAGGCCCAGACTCCTCAAAGGAGCTGGGAATTAAACAGAAGGAAATCACTGTGGCTACTTATTATTTAGTTTATTAGTTCTAATGGGAAGAGGACTGCCTTTAAGCCTCATACCTGTGAGTGGCATCTCTCTCTCTCTCTGTCTCTCTCTGTCTCTCTCTGTCTCTGTCTCTCTCTGTCTCTCTCTCTCTCTCTCTCTCTCTCTCTTCTCTCTCTCCTCTCTCTCTCTCTCTCTCCTCTCTCTCCTCTCTCTCTCTGTTTATATTACTGCCATATGGTTCTGAATGAAATTCTCATCACATTCAATGCATCTGAAACCATTTATGTGAAGCTTGTTGGCATAGCTTGTGATTGGAGGATAAGCAAGCCCATTAAAACACTGCAGACAGAATGAAGAAACATGGAGATAACGTTTAAAGAGACCTTCAGGCCCTAGAAATGGCATTTTTGGATCAGCCCATACGTTTATTTTAAGCAACTATCATTTCCATACTTTGTGGATTATATGTTTCCATCTACCCTGGTAACTAAGGTACCTTCAATGCTCAAACACACTTAATATAGGGGGAGAAAAAGGAAACAGCATGTGGAAAGATAGGTTTCAATTTCCAGTTTGTTGAGAGGTAAGATTCAACAGTTGATGGTGAATCATATGCTCCATGTATTCAGTGTAATAGTGGAGGACCTCTGCAAGTATAAAAGGAAGTTTTGGGGTCCTTGAGCATGAGCATTTAACACTAAGTAAAAGAAACTTTTGTTAAAAGGCATAATAAGAGCGAGGGACTGTGTGATTCTGGTGGTCTACCAGGCCAGTTGGCAGATATGGTAAATTCCACTGCTGACCCCATGTATTAGTTTCCAATGCTATGAATGGGTAATTAGTATGCTAATGGCTGGGCTCCATTCACCACTTTGACATTTATTCTTGACAACAAAAGCATCTGGTCTGGCAAATAAGACATTCTAGAACACTACAGCTCCTCAAATGTATAATAAATTCAGCAGCTACCTAATTACTTTATATTTCTATAAAATATAAGTAAATGCCAGACTTTTCATTGTTGTCAACCATCCAAGATATCACCTCTTTGAGATTTTTCCCCCCTTGTACATGAAAAATTAAGCATCATTTACATGCAAATGGCCTTTGAAAATCTTCTAATCTCCTGACTTTGACTAGTATTTTCCTTTGGAAAAAAAGACCAAGGCACATGTTGCTTTATTGTTCCTCTAGGTTCCTCTATGTTGATAGGAGTCCTCTTGCTACAGAATAGTTCTCCAGATGCCCCTGTTTACTGATACCACATCCTGTGGGATCCCAAGCTCATTATAAGTCAATAGTGTAATATGGCAGCCAACAAAATCAGTAGCATCAGAGACTGAACTGAGAACCATGGTCTCCAGAACTGAAATGGCAATCTCATTGTACCATCTACCCTAATCAGACCCTATATCTTGAGTGTTGTATTTCTTTCTGGGAGTCACAATTTAGGATGGATATCGATAAATTAGAGAGCATTTGGAGAAAGGCAACCAGGCTAACAAAGGACCTACATTGTGCCATTTGAGGATTGGTCCAGATTAGTCAAATTGAAAAAATGATATTAATCCTGGAGAAGGGAAAAATTAGCAAGGAAAATGATAGTGGCCTTCAAGTCTTTGTAGGACTGGCATGTGGAAGATGAGATAACTTACTTCTGCTTGGTCCTGAGAGAGAAAAACTAATAACAAAGAGAAGAGGTTTCAGAGAAGCAGTTTTAGAAAACGTAAGGGGAAGCATCCTACCAAAAAGATCTGTCTAAAATGAAAGTGGCTGCCTTACAAAATAGTGGGTTTCCTTAATGGGATACTCCAAGTAAAAGTTGGAGGGTTACTTGTTGGTCATGCTTAAGGAGGGATCATAATTTAGGGAAATCCCATCCAACACTGAAAGTTTACGATTAATGGAAATACATAGACAAGATTAACATGGGATGATAAACCACAGATGGGTTATAAAAAGAGTATTTATACCAGTGAAATCAAGTATTCTCCGATGTCTGTATAGCTGAACTTTAAATCAAGATGAGTTCAGGTTCTTCCTCAGACACTTTTACTCCTGAGCAGGTCACTTAATCATTCTCAACCTTAGATTCCTCATCTGTATGATGGGGGAAACAGAACTTAAACAGTTGTAAGGATGAATTATAGCTATCATTGCCATTATTATCTCTGAAAGGAGAACATGGGCATGTACGTGGATAAATTATTTTGATATTACTGTAAAAAGAAAATAAATTTTAAAAATGAAATCTTCTGGGGAAGGATGCAGTCCTTTTTCTTGACAGAAACAAAGGATCAAAGATGAAATGGTGAAATATTTATCTGTGTGTGTGTATGTATGTATAGATGTATGTGTAGATGTGTATATGTATGTATATATAGATGTATATACATACAAACACATGTACATGTATGAGTATATATATGTATATACACATGTATGCATGTGTGTATGTATGTATTCAGACCACAGGAGGTGTATAACATCCCAGCTGTCTGGAAGCAGCTTATAAAGATTAGATACTTGAATGGCCCATTTTGGGGGCTGCCAAAAAAAAGAATGGAAGTTTTGTTTCATTCCCAAGGAGGGTAAAAGAGTTTTAATATCTGTGAACATCGTATTTAATACTCAACAAATGTGATATGGTGTTGATAGTGGGGGAGAGGGGCAAGAAGGTATTTCCAGTTTGGGCTTTGTGGTAATAGCACAATACAGAGTTTATATTGCAGTTACCAGGCCCTAGGAGCACAGGCTTAATGAAAACCAGCACTGTTTGGGCAAATATTTCCTGGCATCTTTACATTTCCTTTAACTGGAAACAGATAAAATGCTGGCATGGTGTCATAACTGAGGGATGGTGTATTTTCAAATGAAAAACACATCTTAAAGTTGTTTTTGCTGAGAAAAATTAAGTTGGTCATTTAGATAGAGGACTGATGGCTTCTGGCTCCTCACCTACTAAGTTCAGTTAACTAACAAAAGGACTGGGAGTTGAGTGGCTAATCCCATTTCTTTTGCTGTCTTCTTGTGCAACCTGTCTCAGAAAGCCACTTAACCCTTTCTCTGCCTGTTGTCTCATTGATGGGAAAAGGAACTTGAAGTATCAATGTATCACAAAGGGCTGTGGAATCAAAAATCTTAAGGGTAATTGCAAAAATTTGGAAAATACAAAGTGACAGATTTTTTTTTAAAGATTAGATCAAACAGAATTAATCTGGTCCCAATCATTCTTTTTTTTTGTTTCTCTTTCTTGCCATTATTTTTTAATAGGGGCTGCATGGGGGCAAGGACAGAAGGAAACTGAAATGAGGTGGTTCTGCTTTTTATTGAAATAGGAGGGGTGCTTATATCAGGGTTGTCACTCTCTCTGTCATGTCAGATACTCAGAAGTTGACAGTGCTGTTTTTAGAAAATTGATTTCACATGTCCCTTTTATTTTGGGAACCCCATTTACTTTATGTATTAATTGTGCATTTATTCAGCATTTATCAAGTCTCCTACTGAATGTGTAGGGGATACAAAGTGTGAGACATAATTGTAAAGTTAGGAACCTCCTTCCATAAGCCATTTATTAGTCTTTGTCTTCTTACTTTCAGTCAAATCATACTTTAGGCAGGTTCCCTGCTCTCCAGCAACTCGTAATCTTGGGGATGGACAGAAGGAAAAAGGCAGACAACTCTGGTGTAAGACAGAATGCATTTAAGTGGCAAGTGAGAGCTTTAGAATGATAGTAAGCCTATAAAAGAAAAACTTTAGATGTAGCTGGGATGAGAGCTAAGAATCATAGATAGTATTTTGATAGACAAAGATGGATGATTAAAAAAAACAATGTAAAAGGCATATATACATATAGGCACACCAGGGTCAGCTAGTTGGTGCAGTGAATAGAGCATCAGCCCTGAAGTCAGGAGGACTTGCATTCAAATGTGACCTTTGACACTTAACACTTCATACTTCCTGGCTGTGTGACCCTGGGCAAGTCACTTAACCCCAATTGCCTTAGGGAAAGAAAGAAAGAAAGAAAAGAAAAAAAAAAGCCAAAAAAGGTTAATAGGTGAGAAAGAGCAAGGCATGGTTACAGTATAGTGGTTAAAGTAGTTCAATGGAGAATAACGATTTCAGGAAATAAAACTGGACAAATGTACACACTCCCAATGGAATCCAAAGTACTATGCAGTAGGAGGGTCAGAATTGTGTAGTCAGCATGGGAGGAGCACTCAGTTTTGAGTTAGAGAATCTGAGTTCAAATCCCAGCCTGCCTCCTTATTGCCTTAGCAATGTTGGGTAAATCACTTGACCTCTGTTTTTACTTATATCAAATATGGGAGTTAGCAAGATCCATTTTCCAATGAATAAGTCAGAAAAGGATATAAACAAATAATTCTCCAAAAGAAGGGTGGGTAGCAAGCTATTAGAAATCATGTGAAAGAATACTCTAGATTATTAATTATAAAAGAAATCCAAATCAAAACAACTCTCTTTTTACCTTACACTTGGCAGATTGGAAAAGATGGCAAAAGATAGATGTAGAGTTATAGAAAAGCAGAAACATTAACTCTAATTGTCTCCCCAGGAAAAAAAAGTGGCTAATATATCTGTACTCCTTGGTTCATTGCTTCAACCACAAAGAAGTCAAAAACAGAAGAAAAAAAAAGTCCATATCCAAAATATTAATGGTAACCTTTTTTCATAGCCAACCCTCTCCTCTTTACAGAATTATGGTTCATGGCCATCAACAGGCTGATGGCTTAACAAATTATAGTGCCTTAATGTAATGGAATTATTTTGAAGAATATAGAGAAACTTGAAAAGACTTGAACTGGTACACAGTAAACTGAACAGAACCAGAAAAATAATATATAGTACTACAGCAGTACATGTGAAAAGAAAAAAAAATTGAAATGGAATGGAATATTGTTATAAAAACCAAACTTGGTCCTAGAGAAGTGGTGAGAAGATGGACCCCTGCTATTCAATATATGAAATATGGACTATTTCATATACTGTTGGTTATGACTGATGTGATTGTTAATTTTCAGAACTTTTTTCTTCTTTTTTTCTTCTTCCCCCCCCTCTTTTAGTCTTTATTGTAAGGAAAGACTTCTGGATATAGGAGAAAAGAAAGAGGTATTTGGAAACTAGTATAAAATTTTTTTTAAAATTAATAAAAAATAAAATGAAATTTTAGATTAGAGTATAGAACTTTAAAGTATTTCCTATTTCACCCAGAGTTCAAGTTCTGGAGCCCAATGACCTGGAAGCTTTGACCTTGCTCTATTTCTGATCTATCCCAGTTTGCCCTTCCATAAGCAGCCTGGTGCCCCTCTTCTCTGGGGCCCATCATCTTGATGATGCACTTAGGGCACACACACATCTCTCAACTCCCAACTAGCCCCAGTCTTTTATGTAGCAGGGGTTACAGATGCCTATGAAATACTTTCTGCATAGCTCTTCTAAGAAGTTGATATTATACCTTTGAAAATGAGGTATTCTTTTACCTATATTACAGAAAAGGAGACTAGTTCCATAATAGGAAGGTCACATGTCTGGGGGCACAAGGCTAATAAAGTAGCATAACTGGGATTTCAATCCAACTCTCTCCTGCCTCCCAAATACCTCCTCCTCCATAGGGATAGAGGAAACATGGGAGTGAACTCAACAAATCCCTGTAAAGAATTACCCCATGTTTTCATTGGTGAATAACAATCGAAGTTTAACTCAGCATGATGAAGTAAGGAAAGAACATTGAAATCCTGGTTCTGCCACTTACTAACTGTTCTAACCTCTCTGATCCTCAATATTCCTCATTTTTAAAATACAAATCATAATACATAACACCCCCTGCCCCAAAGAGTCATAAAAATCCAGTGAAATTAACAGATAGGAAGTTTTTGTTCAATTATTTCAGACTCTTTGGCTCCATTTAGGATTTTCTTGACAAAAATGCTGGAGTAGTTTGCCGTTTCCCTCATCAGCACATTTTACAGAAAACTGAGGCAAACAGTGAATTGTATAAGATCACATAGCTAGTAAGTGTCTGAGACCAGATTTGGACTCACAAAGATTAGTTTTCCTGATGCCAGGGCTGGCAAGCATTTTGTAAATCCAAAAGAAGTATATAAATAACTTATCATTATTATTATTACTATTTATTATTTATTCATTGATATTTATATTCTACATTTTCTATTTATAATCAGTGGGATAATTGTGAAAACTACTTTTTTCTCATTCTCAGTTACATGGTAGCTTTGGAGTAAGGTACCAAATTTTTTCAATTAAATCACTGGTCTCTTCTTGATAAATATAACCAGATGCAGCTCAAATGAGCTTGAGAACATAAGAAATTAATCTAAGATGAATTATTAGAAATGATTATCCAAGGGACAGAGCTCTATTTACTGCTAAATTCTGCTTGTTGTTTAACAGGCTGCCAGGGTACAATAAACCACTAAATGTTTATTCCCACTTCCTGAGGCAGAGCTACCTTGAGGCATCATGTCTGATAATAATGTGCTCCACAATCTGTCAATGGGACATAATAAGCACATATTTTAACTTAAATAAGACTAGAACAGCAATGAAAGCCCTCAGAAGTGGAGAATAGGAACTAGATCCTCTTCCTGTTACATCCTCAGTGCTTAAGAGAGAATGAATGGCAGCCTATTAAAGGGTAGTAGAGAAGACATGCAAGAGCGACTGAGTTAAGGGGAATGGTTTTTGTCTTCTGGGTAAAACTGACAATATCCACTTGGACAGACGTGTAAAAGGCCACGGGGAACAATAGGACAAATTGGGAGCACTAGAGTGAGTACATTCTGGCTGGGTGAGCTCCCTGTGGGACGGGAGGGCTCCTGCCTCGAAACCACATTTTCTCAGCATTGACTTATGTCTAAAAATACATTTATAAGAGCTTCTATTCTAAGCCACCTACCAATAGTCACCATCCAAGCCGAGTTATTTTGCAATATTTTTGCATATGGAAGATTTTTTAAAAATATTTTGTAATTTATATAGCTACCCCATGTATATGGCTAGTACTTATCCCATATATATGACTAGTGGTTTTATACATACATACATATATATATATATATACATACACACACACATATGGCTAGTATTGATGAATCTTAGTTTGAAGAGAAGTTAATGATCCTTTTCCAGGGTCCCCAATTCAATCCTCTTTTTTTCTTAGGGAAGGCTGCCTGGAGGGGGATTTTAAGACATCCTAAGAAAAGAATACTTTTCTGATCAGATATAGAAGGTAATATAATGAAGATGTACTATTGGGAACAAGTGAAAGGAAAGTGAATTGGTGTGGATCAAGGGGGGTGAGCAAGTGTGTTATCAGTGAAAGCAACAGTGTTAACAGTGAAAGTGTAGTCTGTGTTTACTCCCAGGGAGTAGGAGGTGAAGGTAGACTGTTAAGAATGTCAAATTTGTTGCAAAGTATCACAGAAAGATCATTCAAGACCACAAGAGTGATACAGTGAAAAGAGCCTTGGATTTGGAGTGAAAGGTGCTGGATTAAGATGTTGCTTTTTGGACAAGTCGTGAAACTCTCTCAGTTTCCTCATCTGTAAAATGAAGATGTTAGACCAAGTGATCCCCAAGAGCCAATCCAGCTTTAAAACTATTATTCTCTAATCGACTGAGAAGATGACTAGAACATTGACATGAGGGAATAGGTTGCCAGGAAGCAGCAGTGACAGAGGAATGGATAATTTTCAACTCTCTTGTTTGGCATTCAAAGCCCATCATGATTCATTCCCAACCTACCTTTCCAACTTTGTTCTCCATGACCCACTTCTATACACTCTAGTCCAGCTGCATTGGCTTGCTGTTGCTTTCTCAAACCACCACCTCTGGCTTTCCCCTCATAACTAGAACACGTTCCCACTTATTTTTGCCTTCTAAAATCTCTGGCTTTTTTAAAAGTTTAGCTCAATCATTACCCCTTTCCTGATTTCACCTCCCTACCTCCATGTCTGCCTCCACCTTCTAGGGTTTCCTTTACCACCACCATTCCCCACAATTACCTTGTATTTATTTTGTACTCACACAAATTGTCTCCCAGGTAAAATGTAAAGTCTTTTAACAGGGACTGTTAAATTTGTGTCTCAATGCCTTGACACAGTAGCCTGCACATAGTAATAAATCAATGTTTGTTGAAAGACTGATGAATTTCGGACAGATACCATGTTGAGGCTATTGTTCATAAAGTCTTTATGTCCTAAGAGAGGCTAAAAGAGAATTTATGACCCAAAAGTAATCCTGACTGTGTATTATTTCTACTTGAAGATTAATGGGACAATAAACTCACTTTTATTTGGGAATTTTGTGCTTTGCTCTGGTTATGATGAAATAAGAAAATAAATCATATTTTGTTTCATTGTTGGTACCCAAAGGGGCTTTGCAAGACAAGTCAATGCTGAAAGCAATAAGCCCTTTGTTTGGTACGTTTACCACAAGGAGAATGCATTTAACTTGAGACACCAGACTGAGGTGACAGGGAGAAAGAAGAAGATGAGAGCAAATGGAGAAAGATAAGAAAGGCAGAAAATGGCTCCACCCAGAGATGTCTGCCCCCAAAAGCTCAGAAAAAGCCCTGCAGCCTCTGACTAAGAAGGGCCATCACAGTGGCCTTGCAGGACATTGGCCACCAGGACTTAGTGCATTGTTTAGACCTGCCTCCCAATAATTTAGGGCATAATTTCTGAGTCTTATTTCACTGAATGAATATGACCACTAAAGAGGGCCAAACATTTGAGAGAGAAAGATGCTGATGGGCTTCCTGTCCTGCATGTCACAGACAGAGAGATGCCAATTAGTGAGGGAGAGGAAGAATGGAAGTTCCACAGAAAAAGACTGCAAATATAGGAGTTTCCAGAGAAAGGACATAGAAGAAAGAGGAAATGTTTCTAGAGCAGAGAGAGCCCATCACTAGAAAGGCAATTGATTGGAAAAATCAGAGGGATTTCTAGGCCACAATTTTCACACCCATGTGTCCATTTTAACATTTAATATTTGTTGTCAACAAATATTACTGAGTTTTTTCTGTCTTTTTTTAAGTGAAGTGCTCTCTCTCAACATTTATTTCTGCTCTTTTGAGTATTCCTGGAAAATGGATTCTCATCTGGAGTCCCTGAGCCTGTTTTTGGGAAAAAATTATTTTTATATGATTGGCTTCCTTAATAATTCTATGTATTTTATTTTATGAATTTAAAGACCCACTGGTAAAGTGTCCATGAACATCGCCAGACTGCCAAAGGAGACTATGACACAAATAATGTTAAGAACTCATGTCTTGGGTGATGGCTTTGGCCCTCAGACCCAATGTCTGGGGCCCATGGTTGTTTAGAGGGAGCTGAATAAGGGAGGGATGGAGCTAGAACACTGCCCTCAGGGTACATAAGGGCTCAGTACTGACCACAGTCTTCCTTTCATCTCTCCCCTGTTTCTGTTCCATCATCAGCAAAACCCATTCCCCCAGCTTGCCTAAAGGGGCCAGGCAAAGCAGGGTGGCAGGGCCTTTGTCCTAGGGTGGAAAATGTAAGTGCTGCTCTCCTAGGGGAAGTGGGAGGTGTCCTCCCAGGCCCAGCTCTACCCAAGCAGCTTAGAAACTTTCTGGTTTCCTCAGATGGGCTTCCTTCCTTCCTCCCTCTTCTCCTCCTCCTACCAGCATCACTACTGGCCTTTGAGGCAGATGCAAAAATTGCTACTTAGAGTTTTTCAGTATGATCGTGGTTTATACCGTTAGCCAAAGCAGTCAGTAAGCATTTATTAAGGACTTACTATGATATGGGTACTGTGCTAAGCCCTAGACAAAGGATAATACAAAGAAAACCAGCCATGGTCCCTGACTTTGAAGGATTTGCGTTCGCACAGGGGAGACAACATGCAAATAACTACCACTAGATAGAGCCCTGGGTCTTGAGTGAAGAACTTAGTTCAAATCTACCTTTAAACTCTAAACCCTGACTGCCCCAGTTATAGCCTGTGAAGATCCAGTGAGATAATATTATAAAGTACTTAGCCCAGTACCTGGCACATAGTAGACACGTGTGCACTTATTTAAAAAAAAACATATATATATATATATATATATGTACATATATATATATATATACACACATATACACACATATACACACATATACATACACATATACACAAGGATTAAATCAGAGAAGGTAAGATGGGGTGAAGTTGGGAAAGGCTGTAAAAGACAAATGAAAGATTTTCTATTTGATCATGGAGAGGCTATGCAGCCATTGAATAGGGGCACATGTCATGTAGTCAAATCTGACCATTAGCAGGGGGTGATTTATTTTTTTCTTCACTGTAACATCCCCATCCAGGTGACAAAGGAAATAAACTGGGCCCTTGAACAGTATCTCAGGAGCCACACCATCTACCAAGACAACTTCCTCTGCTTGCCATGGTGATGTCCATTATCATCTGCCGCCCTTATAGCTTCTTATAAAGACTTTGCTCAACTCTAGAATTCCCCCTTTGATTCTTCCCACCCACAGTAACTGTAGTGAAGGAAATTAAACCCAGGTTCACCTGGTTCTCACTCTTTAGACAGCCAAAGTTACACATAAATGGAGGTTTCATGTCTAGTCCTCCAGCTTTGCAGTTTTAGCTAGTTGAGAAGGGCACATGGCTAGGATACTTCAACTACCATGGAATACTGTCTCAGGATGAGCCCTTAAGAAAAATTGACATTTTCATGTTTCCCTGTCTCATCCCTACCTCTCCCAATCCTTTGATGTTTATATATGACCTTGGTCCCAGGGGACATCCCCAGAATTCAGGCCTATCATTACTAAAATTTCTCCTAAGAGAATTCTTAGCTTCTTATTTCAAATAGATTTCAGTTTAGGCTTTCTCCTTCCCAAGCAAGCTCTTTTCCTTTGGGCTTACTAATTTCCTCCAATCACCATCACATATGGGCCCCTGTCTCTCCCCCCTCATCTCACCCACACTTGAGTGGTGCTTTAAGCATAGAGACTGCATGTGGGAGAAAGGAATTTTCCTCCCTCACCAGCTTTAGTCTGATCTCATACACATATATACACATCAGGCTAGCCTGTTATAAAGGAAAACGGTAATTATCACATTATGGTCTGAATGTGATTCTGTTATCTCATTGTTCTCTTGAAATTATCTAAGGCCATCACTATATACCAGGCTTCTCTGTAAATCACTGCTGGCCCAGGCAGTTTAGAATGAATTGTTAGAATGAATTAGTGGGAATTTATTCTTTTGAAGCCAATTAACATTTCTAAGAAGCTGGTGTTTCTGGCTCTCCTAGGCAATCAGAAGTGAAATGGACCCCTTGGCGAGGTAGTTTCTCATCAATTGAAATCTTTAAATAGAGAGATTGACCACTTGCCAGGTATGTTTTTGAGAGACGCAGCCTTGTTCAGGTATGGTTGAACTAGAGGAATTTGACTGGAGGAGAGAAACAAAGGGATTGTGACAGAAGAGGTCATCTGATCTGGTCCATAGTAGAAAGAGAACTCCCTCTTTTTTGTGTAGTTGATAAATGGTCATTAGCTGGAAGACCTCCATGGTGGAAGATCTCTTCTCCTTTCCAACACAGCCCATGCTGCTTCAGGATAATGCTGACTGTTAGGAAATTCACTCACTCTGCGGTTCTGTGACTCACCATGCCTGAAAGAGCTCTTTTAAACTTTGTTTTCTGTCTTTCTACTTCATTCCAGATTGTTAAGGTTGCCTGATAATACATTATATCATGATTTCATGATATTACATGATATCAAATGATAAGTGTATTAGAGAGATAACCAACTTAGTGCCACATAATGTGCAAGGGAGGTTTCAGTGTCACAAGCAGAGTTAAGCATAAGAAAGGGTGATGGTTGTTGTACAGTCATGTCTAGCTCTTCACAAGTCTATGGACCACCCTGTCCATGTGCTTTTCTTGGTAAAGATACTGGAGTGGTTTGCCATTTCCTTTTTTTATTTTTTAGCTTTTTATTTTCAAAACATATGTACTGATTGTTTTCAACATTCACCCTTGCAAAACCTTGTGTTCCAAACTTTTTTCCTCCCTCCCTTTCCCCTTCCTCCTCCCCTAGACGCAACTAATCCAATATATGTTAAACATGGGCAGTTCTTCTATACATATTTCCACAATTATCATGTTGCACTAGAAAAATCAGATCAAAAAGGGAAAAAATTAGAAAGAAAACAAAATGTAAGCAAACTACAACAAAAAGAGTGAAAATGCTATATTATGATCCATACGCAGTTCCCATGGCACTCTCTCTGGGTGCAGATGGCTTTCTTCATTACAAGTTAATTGGAACTGGCCTGAATCACAACCCCATTGAAAAGAGCGACGTCCATCAGAATTGATCAGCGTATAATCTTATTGTTGCTGTATACAATATTCTCTTGGTTCTGCTCATTTCACTTAGCATCAGTTCATGTAAGTCTCTCTGAGCCTCTCTGAAATCATCCTGCTGATCATTTCTTATAGAATAATAATATTCCATAGCATTCATATACCATGACTCGTTCAGCCATTCTCCAACTCCATCTAGCTTGCATTTCCTTTTCCAGATTAAGGCAAACAGAGGGTATAAGTGACTTGCCCAATATGGCACATCCAGTAATTGTCTGGGGTGGCATTTGCTGTCAGATCTTTTCCAGGACCGACACTATCTACAGCATCATCTAGCTGCCTTCCAGTGCCAAAGGTAGAAGGCTTGTTCAGAGGTTACTGCTCATAGTCTAAGCTGTTATTTATAAGAACCATGGGCAAAGAGAGGAGGGGGAGATAGAATGTGACAGATATTTGGGGGTGAGTTGGTCCAGTGAATAGGACTTGATGACTGATAGGACATGAATGGTGAGAGAAATAGAAGCATCAGAGTTAATACCAGAGTCTTGAATATGGGAGTCAGACAAAATAGCTGTGCCACAAAAAGAGACTGAAGACAGACAAGGGGCTGGCCTTAGAACAAAATATAATAAGCCTATAGTTCTGGGGATGTCGAGTACTGGTGGAACATCCAAGGAGAGATGTCAAGTAGACAGATTAATTAAGCAAAGACGGTCTGAATTAAAAGTTTGAATTACAACTTTTTAAAAGAAGGTCCATTTAGTGAAATACAAATGGATATAGCAGACTCAGCTCATCTTCCCTAAAAAGCACTGCCAAATAGAAGTCTGGGGGTGGGAGGTAGAGAACAAGGTGATGGTTTAACAAAGGGAGGAAGATGTACATATAGTTAACAGTATCCCTTTATATGAAAGTGGTTATTATGCTCAAATCCTTAAAAACAAGTTGACTTTTTAAACAAATCAATGCCATTTTGCATCAGTGATGTAAAGGTAAATCTCAGCCCTAGGACCAGGCTTTAAGAAAACATCCTGGGAGAATTTAAGTGCTATTCTTGACCAGTAAAATTTGGTGATAGTAGGAACATGGAAAGTATTTGTTTCCAGGGCTTTTCCTAGTTCTGTGATCCTTACCTGAACAAAGATAACAGGCAGGTTTGCAGTAGGTATTTAAAACATGGTGACTTAACATTATGTGGGCTGGGGTTGGGGGGCAATCATGTAACATGGCCATATTTCATTGGAAGCCATTAACAAGACAACAGCTGATGGCAGGTAGTCCTGTACCTCCAGCGACCATCAGCGAACCATTTTCTGCATGACAGCGCTTCACTGACTACAGTTATCGAACACAAACTGTGACGTACGAGAAGAATCTGAGTTAAATTTGTAAAACATCATGTCAGACCCTTTCTAGTCCCTGTATCCCCCGGTGATCCAAGGTTGGGGTCTGAAAAATAGAACAGAACAGAAGAGAGGAAGCAGATACCAACTTGCCACAGATACATGTAGAGTGAAGAACATATTTTTGTTTAAAAGAAAGACAGCTGAGAAACAGTCATTTGATCCCTGCTGCTTGAGGGACAGTAGGGAAAGAAAGGTATTTTTGTGATCACTCTTCAGTGATCCCTCTGTGGCTTGGTTCCTACAGTCACAACAAAAACCTAGACTATAATAATAACATTGCAATAGACCAGAGAGATGTTGCAAGCATTATGCACAGTTGTACCAGCGTTCCCATTCCTTTTGATTACTTCCAGACCTGTGACATTTAGATTGCTACATATTTTATCTAACCTCAAAGAATTCCCCTAGCAAATTGCACACATCTAATAATTATGTGATGACAGAAAGAGAGAGAAGCAGTAAAGAATGGTGACTGGTTAATTCTGTTTAACTCCCTTTCATCGTGGATATATGGTGGGAAGAAAGAGCATTGGTATAAAATTCTGGAGGTCTTGAGTCAAGTGGGTGGGGTGGGAAGAGGAACTTGAATTCAGACCTCCAAAATTTTACTCCAATGCTCCCACTTAAATTTTCTTATATATTATTGAAGAGGATGGACCAGATCATAGCCACTTTAAATTTCTGAGTTTAGATGGTCTTCAAGCTCTTTCTGAAGAGTCGGGCCATCACCACATTCTGCCTCCTTTGGACAGTTCTTTTTTCCCATTTGATATTATTTTATTTTTTCCCTATTATATGTAAAGATAGTTTTCAATGTTCATTTTTGTAAGATTTTGAGTTCCAGTTTTTTCCTCCTTCCTTTCTCCCCTCCCCATTTCCCAAGACAGCAATCATTCTGATATAGGTTATACATGTACGATCATGCTAGCCATATTTCCAGATTAATCATATTATGAAAGAAGAATTAGAACTAAAGGGAAAAAAGCCACAAGAAAGAAAAAAACAACAAAAAAGTGAAGATATGTTTCAATCTGCATTCAAACTGTATAGTTTTTTCTTTGGACATGGATAGCATTTTCCATTGCGAGTCTTTTGGAATTATCTTGGATCATTGTATTGCTGAGAAGAGCCAAATCCATCATAGTTAATCATCTTGCTGTTACTATATACAGCATTCTCTTGATTTTGCTCACTTCATTCAGCATCAGTTCATGTAAGTCTTTTCAGGTTTTTCTGAAATCTGCCTGCTCATCATTTATTATGACATAATAGTATTACATTACATTCATATGTCACAACTTGTTCAGCAGTTGGCCAATTGATGAATATTCCTTCAGTTTCCAATTCTTCGCCACCACAAAAAAGTGCTGGTATGAATATTTTTGTATATGTGAGTCTTTTTCCTTTTTATAATGTCTTTGTGACATAGATCCAGGTTCAACGGTATGCACAATTTTATAGCCCTTTGGGCATAGTTCCAAATTTCGCTCTCCAGAATGGTTGGATCACTTCACAACTCCACCAACAATGCATTAGTGTTCCGTTTTTTCCACATCTTCTCAACATGTATCATTTTCTTTTTCTGTCACAATAGCCAATCTGATAAGTGTGAGATGGTACCTCAGACTTGTTTTAGTTTGCATTTCTCTAATCAGTAGTGATTTAGAACATTTTTATATGATTAAAGATGACTAATTTCTTCATCTGAAAATTGCCTGTTCATATCCTTGACTTCATATTATTGAATTGAGGGATGACAAAGAGAGAGAAGCAGTAAAGAATGGTGACTGGTTGATTCTGTTTAATTTCCTTTCATCATGAATATATGATGAGAAGAAAGAGCATTAGTGTAAAATTTTGGAAGTCTGAGTACAAATTCTTTATAAATGTGCTCAATTCTCTCTATATTTGAGAAATGATGCCTTTATCAAGAATACTGACATAAAGATTGTTTTCCAGCTTTCTGCTTTCCTTCTAATCTTGACTGCATTGCTTTGTTTGTGCAAAATCTTTTTAATTTAATGTAATCAACATATCTTTGGACAGTTCTTAAGAAAACCTTAATTTAAAAAGCTCATCAGACTTTCTCATCATTCCATTTGTGCTTTAAAGCTCAAATGCTACTAATTAAACCTCTTTTTTTAAATAGGAAATGACTATTTTATGTTTCAGTGAATAAAGTTCTGGAGAAGTAGATTTGAGAACTTGTCCAGGATTCCAACTAAACCATATTTGTTGTGGTTGAGTCACTGACTTTGTGATTCTATTTGATGTTTTCTTGGCAAATATACTAGACTGGTTTGCCATTTCCTTCTCCAGCTCATTTGACAGATAAGGAAATAAAAGCAAGTAGGGTGAAGCGACTAACCCAAGATCACACAGCTAGGAATTGTCTAAAGCTGGATTTGAATTCACAAAATGAGTATTTCTGACTCCAGGCCTGATACACTCTTTACTGCATCACCTAGCTGCCCAACTAAACTGTTTTTGTTTTTAAAGATTCAACAATTTTAAAATTTTATTTATTTATTTTTTAATTTGCATAACATATGTATGAGTAGTTCCTCAGCATTGATCTTTACAAAGCTTTCAGTTACAAATTTTACCCCCAGTCCCCGCCCCTCCCCTAGATGGCAGGATGTCCACTACATGTTAATTATGTTAAAAAAAAACTTGACAAATCGAATATGTATACATTTAATTTCAGCAGGTGTTCAGGGCCCATTTGTGTAGTAGCAAATAATTTGCCTTTCTTCAAACTTTAAGATTTCTAACGTGGTGATTGGCTTATGAAAATATTATGATCTCTGTTTTCTACACGAGGAAACTGAAGCTCAGAGATGTGAATTTACTCGCCCAAGATCACACAGCTATTAAGTTGTCAGAGTTGGGCATTAAGCCCAGAGCTTCTGTTTCCAAATTCAGGGTTCAGCCCACTATACCATGCTGAAATAACTTAGCAGAATGAAGGTTGGGTTTTTTTTTCTTTAAATTTTTTCTAAGAAACACCTCTGAATTGAATTTTCTTTCTAAAGTCATTTATATGATATCCCTTTTCTAACTACTTCTGCTCCCAACAAAGATGTTTAAATTAAACAACTTTAATAAGCAATTAACTACTTGTTACCCTCATGTTTTCAAGCAGAAATTCATCTTATAATATAGTTCAGACTCTGTAGGGCTGTAATTTTAAATTGAGTGTGCAAATAAAGTCTTTTGATGAGAGATCAAGTATTCATGGAGACTCTTTTGATTCTGTTAGTTATGTTTGTGGGGCTTTCCTTCCCCCATCCCAGCTCCCACATCCCTGCATTGTAAATGGACTGTGTGGAATATGCTTACTTTCATTTCTAAGCTGGCAGTATACCATGAGGGCCTTATATATAAATATTTGAACATAGATATATACTTCAGAAAATGCAACCTGAGATTGCTAAATAGATATTTTCTCAAAAGGTTAACTGATTCTTCCACCCAAATCTTCGGAAAGGAAATTTGTTTAGTAGTTTGAGATTGCTTCTGGGATAGCCCGTGTGTGTCTGTAATGAAAGCCTGAATCTCATCCCAGCAGACCTGACCTAGTTGAGCATAAGTACACCATTGAGGTGCAGCTCACTTCAGAATTAATAAAATTAATAAAAAAAAATAGAATGTCCTTGTGAAGATTTGAAGTCAGAGATGCCCTTACATTAAAAAAAAAAAAAGAAATAGTGGACTGCTTCTGGTAGTCTTACTGATGCCCAGGTTGTGGATAGAAAATGATTTGCAAGAGAGAATCAGCTTGTTTGCATTTTAAAAGGATTTAAAGGGGGGAAAAATGAAAAATAAACCCATGTGCAGCTATGCTAAAGAACATGTGTGTATGTTTTAGCAGATGTGTATGTTTCATTAGGAGACAGTGTATTGTGGCAAAAAGTACACTGATTCTGGAATCACAAGTACTGAGTTCAAATTCTTTGTTTTCTACTTAGCTATGTAACTTCAGGTGACTCACTTAACCTCTCTGGGCCTCAGTTTCCCCATTTGTAAAATGAGAATATTAAGATAAAAGAGTTTTTAATTCAGCTCTGTATCTATGTTCCTAAAATCAGAGCTGACTGCAATGGCCAGTTTCATCATCTAAAGATTTTCAGGGTTTAGCTTTTGATTTTCAATGTCCCTGAGAATGTACTAGATTTGGGGATCCCTCAGAAATGAAGGTCTCTGTTTATCCTTAGGAGGCAAAATATCCTGACAAAGTATTTTGTCCCTGGTCTATTTAGCTACTTGAGCCAATTTTTAAAAATCATTTTTATAATAAACTTAATTCCCATATATAAGGAAGAAAAAAGAATATTTGAAACTATAAACTTCTGTAGTTTATTCTTTAAAATCATACATTAACTTTTACAAGGTAATAGCAAAATTATGCTACATGCATCCCCCTTTTCAACTCCTTTTTGTTTTCCTGTGAAAAAAAATCACATATTTATGTTTGTTGAATGAAGCTGCTTTTTTTTTTTTGAGTATTTAACTGGAATTCCCCAAGTGATCATTTCATTCATAAGAAAGCCCAGAGAGAGGTAGAGCCAAGATGGCAGAGGAAAGGCAGGGGCTTACCCAATCTCTCCCCCAAACTGCTCCAAACTCCTTTAAATAATGACTCTAAACAATTTTTTAAGCATTAGAACACCTAAAAAGACAGAGTAGAATATTTTGCAGCTGAAAGCAACTTAGAAGCCTAGCAGAAAATGTCTATGATATGAAGGTGGGAGGCCAGCATACAGTCCTGGGGCAGGACTCACTGGTGCAGCCCCAGCCCGGACCAACCTCTGAATCAGCACCAGCTCTGGTGGCTTCCAGACCTCTCAGCCCAGGGACACCAGAGAGGAGCTGGAAGGTCAGCAGAAAAGATCTGGGGAACCAGTGCAGAACCCCAGCCCAGCCCAGTTGACTAGATCTTATAGCCACAGTGGGACAGGAATATTCCTAACAGCTCCAGGGCAGAAAAGACTGCTTGTGGTGAGCTTCTTAGAAGGATCTCTGAAAGCAACTGCACAAAACTTGGGATAGAGCACTCTGTGCCCTAGAAATAGAACCCTACTCTAACAAAGAGTTAAAAGCAGAGTAATAGCCTAGGAAAATGATCAGAAAACAAAAGGTTTCTGATCAATGAAAGTTATTATGGTGACAAGGAAGATCAAAACACAGTCAGATGATAACAAAATCAAGTTCTTACATCCAAAGCTTCCAAGAAAAATAAGAATTGGGCTCAAGGTCATGAAAGAGCTCAAAAGAGACTTTGAAAATTAAGAGAGGTAGAGGAAAAATTAGGGAAAGAGTTACGAAAGGTGCAAAAGGAAATACAAAAAGCTAATGAGAAGAATATCTTAAAAAGCAAAATTGGCCATTTGGGAAAGGAGTTACAAAAGCTCGCTGAAGCATATAATTCCTTAAAAAATAATTTTGAATTGAGAAAATAGAAACTAATGACTTTATGAGAAATCCAGATACAATAAAGCAAAACAAGAAAAAATAGAAAAAAATTGAAATATCTTATTGGAAAAATAACTGATCTGGAAAATAGATCCAAGAGAGATAATTTTAAAATTATTGGTCTGTTTGAAAATCATGATAAAAAAGAGCCTGGATTTCATCTTTCAAGAAATTATCAAAGAAAACTCTAGAAACCAGAGGCTAAGTTAGAAAATTGGAAGAATCCACCGATTACCTGCTGAAAGAGACCCCAAAATGAAAACTCCCAGGAACATTATAGACAAATTTTGGAACTCCCAGCTCAAGGAGAAAATATTACAAGCATTTAGAAAGAAACAATTCAGGCATAGTAGAGCCCCAGTCAGGATAACACAAGATTTAGCAGCTTCTACTTCAGAAGGTCCAAAAGGGCTTGGAATATGATATTCCGCAACTTAGTGGAGTTAGGATTGCAACCAAGAATCTCCTACCCAGCAAAACTGAATATAATCCTTCAGAGGAAAAGGTGGTCATTTAATGAAACAGAGAATTTTCCAGTATTTGTGATGAAAAGACCAGAGCTAAATGAAAAATTTGATTTTCAAATACAATTCTGGAGAATCTTAAATTGATAATCTGGAAAGTGATATCATAAGAGACTTAATAAAGTTTATCTTTTTACATTCCTACATGGGAAGATGATACTTGTAACTCATTAGAACACTCTCATTATTATGGCAGTTAGAAGGAGTAATATATGGATAGAGGGCACGGGTGTGAGTTGAATATGAAGAAATAATGTATTTTTTTAATGATGATATTAAAGTGTGAGAAAGGAATGTATTGGGAGAAAGAGAAAGGAAGAAGTGAAATGGTGCAAATTATAAAGAGACAAGAAAAAGCTTTTACAATGAAGGAGAGAGGAAAGGAGGAGGAAAAAGTGAATGAGTGAACCTTATTCTCATCAGAACTGGCTCAAATAGGAAATAACATACTTACTCAATATCAATACAGAAATCTACCTTACTCTGCAGGAAAATAGGGCAATGGGATATGAGAAGGTTAGTGGGTGGCGAAAGAGAGGGCATATTGGGGAAGGGAATTTTCAGTAGCAAAACAGTTGAGAAGGGACAAAGTGAAAGGAAGAGAGAATAAATGGGTAGAAAGGCAATTAGCAATAGTAATTGTAAAACAAAATTTGAAACAAATTTCTCTGATAAGATTTCATTTCTCTTTTTTATTTATTAAAACTTTTTATTTACAGAACATGTGAGTAATTTTTCAACATTGGCCTTTGCAAAACTTTCTCTTCCAAATTTTTCCCTCCTTCCCCCATTCTCTCCCCTAGATGGCAAGTAGTCTAATACATGTTAAATATGTTAAAATATATGGTAAATCCAATATATGTATACATATCTATACAGTTATCTTGCAGCACAAGAAAAATCAGATCTAGAAAGAGAAAGAAAAAGAAAAAAAAACCTAAGAAGGAAAAAAAAATGCAAGCAAACATCAACAGAAAGCATTAAAAAAAGTTATGCTGTGGTCCACACTCAGGTCCCACAGGCCTCTCTCTGGGTGTATATGGCTTTCTTCATCCCTGAACAACTGAACTGGTTTGAATCATCTCAGAACTATGTCCATTAGAATTGATCATAATATAGTCTTGTTGCTGTGTATAATGATTTCCTGGTTCTGTTCGTTTCACTTAGCATCAGTTCATGCAAGTCTCTCCAGGCCTCTCTGAAATCATCCTGTTGGCCGTTTCTTACAGAACAATAATATTCCATGACATTCATATACCATAATTTATTCAGACATTCTCCAATTGATGGGCATCCATTCAGTTTCCAGTTTCTTGCCACTACAAAAAGGGCTGCCACAAACATTCTTGCACACGTGGGGCCCTTTCCCTCCTTTAAAATCTCTTTGGGATAGAGGCCCAGTAGAAACACTGCTGGGTCAAAGGGTATGCACAGTTTGATAACTTTTTGAGCATAGCTGCAAATTGCTCTCCAGAATGATTGGATCCATTCACAATTCCACCAACGATGTATCAGTGTCCCAGTTTTCCCACATCCCCTCCAACATTCGTCATTATATTTTCCTGTCATCTTAGTCAATCTGACAGCTGTGTAGTGGTATCTCAGAGTTGTCTTAATTTGCATTTCTCTGATCAATAGTGATTTGGAGCACCCCTTCATATGACTAGAAATAGTTTTAATTTCATCATCTGAAAATTGTCTGCTCATATCCTTTGACCATTTATCAATTGGAGAATGGCTTGAATTATTATAAATTTGAGTGAGTTAATTCTCTATATATTTTAGAAATGAGGCCTTTAAGTCTTCATTTCTCAAACATGGAGGGAGTCGAGTCAAATTTATAAAAAATAAGAACTGTGTCCCAGTTAATAAATGATCAAAAGATATGATCTGTGCCCAAAGGGCTAAAAATTCATGCATATCTTTTGACCTAACAATACCACTGCTAGTCATGAATACCAAAACAGATTTTGGGGAAAAAAAGAAAAATTACCTATATGTACAAAAATATTCATAGCCCCTTTCTTCTTAGGACAAAAAAAGTATTGGAATTCAAGGACATACCCATCAATTGGGGAATGGCTCAATAAACTTTGGTATGTGTTTGTGATGGAATGTTATTTTTCTCTGGGAAATGATGAGCAGGATGCTCTCAGGAAAAAAAAAAACCTGGGGAGTCGTCCATGAACAAAGTGAAATATACTATATGCAAAATAAAAGCAATGCTCTGGGATGACCAGCTATAAATGACTTCATTATTCTCAGTACTACAATCATCCATGACTACTCCAAAGAACTTGTGATGAAAAATTGTATCCACATCCAGAGAGGAACTAATTGTGTCTGGATACAGATCAAAGTATTCACTATTTCTCTATTTCTCTCTTTCTTTTTAACTTAAATTTTTCTTGAGGATTTTTGTTTTCATTAGGTTGAGAGATCTATGTTTTCTTTCACAATTTTACTTTTATGGAAGTGGTTTGCATAACTTCACATGGTTTCTTAATTATTAATGGGGATAAGGGAAAGAACCTAGAACTCAAAAATCATAAAAACAAATGTAAAAAAATGTTTTGAATGTAAATGGGGAAAAACATTAAATCAATAAAGGGGGAAAAAGAGCCCAGAGAGCAGAATGTTTTTCAGTGATTGCTCACTTAAGCTGAATTGTGAAGAGTGATCAGAAAGAATGAGACTAAAAATTCATCCTTTGGTGAACTATCAAGTTTTATAAATTTTACAGTGATTCTTTAGAAAAAAGTTCCTCTACATAGAATTTCCTTTTAGCCATGACATTACTCTTCTGTATAAACTCAGAGGTCATAGAACTTTAGAGTTAGAAAGGAAAATTGGACTGAAAATTCCCTGGTGGAAGGTCACTTGGTTGCAAAACCAGCCAAATTATACATGGGGAGTTCTATGTAACACCTTGTGACTATGATAGAAAGACTTTCCTTATTGTCTGTGAGTCTTGCTGTTTTCTTCTTTTCTGGCCTATCTTGGCTAGAGTCCAATTCGATTAAACTCATCAAACAGTTACTAAATGCCCTTTATGTGACAGGCACCATGCTAACCAATTGGGAAACAAAGACTCCCTGCCCTCAGGTAGTATTCTAATGGAGTAATAAGACATCTTCATCGGCAATTAATGTAGGATATATATGAAAAAAAATACAGAATAATGGGGTCAGGGAGTGTTAAGATAGGAAAGCTGGGAAAGTTACTTGTAGGACCATGCTAAGGTTTTTGGTAGGTTCTGTTGGATTGTTAATTGCTTCAACAAAAATGGCACACCTAAAATGTTCAAGGCACATGTTGTCAGAGGTACAGAATTAAATAAGACATAGCCTTTATTTACTATTCTGAAGAATAATGAATATTAATAATTTCACATTACATTTGATGTGCTTATGCAGTGTTTCCACATTATTCTTTGAAGTAGGAAATACATGTATTATTATCCATCGTTTATGGATAAGAAAAGTGATTCAGAGAAAAGACAGTGACTTGTTTATGGTCACAAAGCATTTAAATGTCAGGAGTGGTACTCAAACCCTTGCCTTCTGACGTGCCTTCTTCGAGGGCAGCCTGCTGGCTCTCTTTATATCACACTTTTTATCTACAGAATAGTCTTCATATTTTCTATCTGCCCAAAAGATGGAGGAGGCACCCATTGCAGTTTTTTGTAGCCTTGGGAGGCCATTTCCCATTCAGGCTCCTAAGATTCAAGTGGGTGATTGTAAATATGGGATCAAGAAACATCTTTTTGGTCTCTTCCCCTGGAGATACTTTCTTTACCATAATGCCCTGGTCTTGTTCACATGAGAACAAATACTCAGTGGTTTTTTCTAATGGAAACAGAGTAATTGCTCTAATGTGATCAAAGCCTTAACACCATGTTTCACCTGAACATTTTCTGACCAATTATTAATTACTTGAGCAGAAGACTGAACTGTGAGCTTTGCATTCCAGGAGGCAGAATAAAATGTGTGATTTTATTTCTGCATCTGAGGGAGGCTTCAAATATGAGAAACATTTATTAAACACCTCCTGTGTGTCAGGAACTATACCAGGTACTAAGATGACAAAAATAAAACAGTGCATACCCTCAGGAGAAACAATTCCAATATCTATAAGGAAATACAAACTGTGCACAAGATAAATACAGTATGAAAAGACCTCAGGGAGGAGCTGGCATTTGATCTGAGTTGTCAGAGATTATTCATCAATAACGGACAGTGTACTGAAGGAAACAGGGTCACAGTATCCAACACATAGTAGATGCCTAATGTTAATTGATTGATCGGTGTCATCTTTTTTTTTCTCATAAAAAGATAGGAATTAACCTCCAACATGAGCTCCTTGAGACTTTTTCCCATTGAAAATTGGAGGTAGAGGGGGCAGCTAGATAGTGCAGTGGATAGAGAACCAGCCCTGAAGTCAAAAAGACCTGAATTCAAATCTGGTCTTAGACACTTAATACTTCCTAGCTGTGTGACTCTGGGCAAGTCACTTAACCCCAATTGCCTTGGCAAAAAAAAAAAAGAAAGAAAGAAAAAAGGAAAAAAAGAAAGAAAAGAAAGAAAAAGAAAATTGGAGGTAGAAATTTATAGTGTATGTAGGAGAATCTGGAATTAGGAAGTACAAGATTCAAATCCTAATCTTCTCCATCACAAGTCACTTGACTCTGAGACAGTTATAAAATAATAATAACAATAATAACAGTGAGCATTTACATGGCCCTTTAAGGTTTCCAAAATGCTTTCCAAACATTTTCATTTCATCCAAACAATCCTGGAAGATTGTTGCTATTATTTGCCCCATTTTTAGAAATGAGAAAATCAAGGCAGACAGTGTTTAAGACATTTGTCCAGGTTACATAGCTAGTAAGTGGGAGGTTAAATTTCAACTCAGGATTTCCTGACTACAAGTCTGGTATTCTAATGTACTACTTCACTGCCTACACAAATATCAATTGTGAAGAAAATGACTTTTTTTTTTTTGCTTAGGCAATCAAAGTGACTTGCCCAGGGTCATACAGCTAGGAAGTATTAAGTGTCTGAGATCAGATTTGAACTCAGGTCCTCCTGACTTCAAGGACAGTAATCTATCCACTTCACCACCAGCTAGATAACTACCCCATGAAGAGAATTCTCTTGACAGAAAAAGTCACTCACTGGAGAGACAGATAGACTGACCTCTTTGGACCCTTCCAGAATTAAATCTTGGATGGTATGATTGACAAATAATCTTTTTCCTACAGCCTTCTTCTCAATAGAAAATCTTGCAGAAGAAAGCAAGTAGGATTATCCTATCACTGACTCAAGACAGAGTATATAATTAGAAGAGCACTTCTACCAAAGGGCCTACAAAGTTGAAGTGCCAGGGTCCCAGAAGGACCTTCATCTGACCCTGGGTGTTGTATTGCAGATGAAAACAGCATTCTCTGAATGCCGAATTTTGAAGCCTTGTAAAATTATATTCCTCTTTCCCTTTCTTATAGAAATAAGGACTTTTCAAGGAACTCAAATTTTATTAAAGAAAAATATTAAACAGTGCAAATTTGGGGTGGTAAATATTTGTTCTTTTTTCATGTAGACAAACTACCATGTACATTCAAGCACAGGCTTGGAGGAACAAGGTCTGAGTTTTAATCCTGCTTCACACATTTACTAGCTGTATGATTCTTTTTCTGACAGTCTTAATTTCCCCCTCTAAAAGATGGAGTTAATGGTCACTGAGACATTTACTCCACAGGGTTGCTATATCAAGTGACATAACAAAAAGTAAATTGCTTTGCTGACTTCATTTTTCAGTTTTATTGTGTTATTTTCATGGGTTCCTACAGAATTTGAAAGGAAAAAAAAACCTTCTATCAATACATGTTGTTTCCTTACTTGGCAACTTATTCATTAGGAAGCTCTCCAGGGTCACCTAGACAAGTGGCAGAAGCAGGACTAGGAATGAAGTCTTTGGCCCCAAGGTTAACTCTGTTCACTGCATTGTGAAGACCACAGGGTAATAGACTTAGAAGAGCTGGAAGAGGCTTTGGAAATCATCCAGTCTGACTTGGTCATGTTACAGATGGGTAAACTGAGGCCCACAAAGGTGAAGTGACTATTTGCCTCTGTCTCACATAGAAGCTTCATAACAACCTTGTTATGGATCATATCCCTCCTCCTTTTTTTTTTTCAGGCCAGCCCAGAAATATCAGTTAGGTGAATGGTGTCAAGGTTAAGTAAAGTAAGTTAATCAGTCAGGACTGAACCCCAGGTCAGCCAGGTTTCTCTCCATGCAGACCGTCCCAGGCCATTTACTCCTCCATCACTGTCTCATTGGTATGCAGTAATAACTAAGCCCTGAATGAAGGCCCCACCAGTGCCTGTTTCCTAAAGACATTCATTCTGCTTGTTCAGAGTCAATATCTATTTGTAGATAATAAATCCATCCAATTAAAGACAACATGGAATTCTGTGTTTTACTGGAATCTGCTCCACATATGTCCGTTTTCCTCGTGCTCTCTTTGAACAGAACACAGTCAAATCTATTGTACAGCTTTCCGGCATGATAGTGCTTTGATAGACACTGAGTGACCTAATATACACACTGGAGTGTACTCTAATCTGTGCTCTCCCAGCTCCCACTCGGCAGGAATCCTGAGATGTTGATGGAACCCCATGATTTAGCAGAGCAGCTGGTGTGCCCTTTGACCTCTCACACTGGTTCTGACAGCTGCCTGCCATGTGCAGCAAGAACCTCACAGACTGAGATCCCAGTTGGAAAGTAGGGGTTTGGGGATAAACAGGCAAATCTGAACTGGCTACTACTTTTAAAATAAACAGACATTTTTTTTCTTTTTTAATGTAGACTTTTTCAAAGAGAAACCTTATGGGAGAAAATCTCAGTCCAATATCTGAAACAAATATTGAGACAAAATGCCCTATTCCTTTAAAAAGTCAAAAAAATAATAATAATAAAGACAATGCTAAAAACAATCATCCTCTTAGCATCCACACTGATTTGATTTGCTCTTTAAAGTGGGTTCAGCTCACTTCTCAATCCCCAGATTTTTTTACTTGGAAAAAAAGACTAGCCCTAATCAGCATAGTGTTCTAGCAATTCCTTGGCTGGCTACAAAACTCTGGATTTCCGTTTTAAATTTAATCCACTCTGCCTTTCCTCTTTTATCAGACTTTTCTTCAGGTGGAGAAGAATGGAGGGAAGCATTTAAGACATAACCATAGTCCCAAATATAAAGTTGGCTTAAAAAAAAAATCCCTATTATAGACCCAAATGCTGGGCTGCATTATGCTTGGAATTCATTCTCTGCACACCAAGTACCCAGAGTTATCATTGCTAATGTTTTCCTGCTGAGCTGCCATCATCTTTTGTCTAGCTGTCATGGTATTAAATTGATAGACCTTCCACATTTGGATGGAGGTCATTATCCCGTCGCCTGCCTGCATCACTTGCACTGAGCAGGTTAACTGCTTGAGGTCTTTTATCTTGATAAATGCTTCGCCACCACTTTTACTCCACGATGACACGCACTGTTCCTTAGAGGTCAAATACAGTGAGATTAGGGATGCAGGAGAATGATATTTATTGTGTATTTACTGATGCACAAATGCAGGTACTGTGTATCTGGCATGTGTGAGCCCCACCTTAGTCACAGATGTGATAATGAAAAGTACAATTTTTCAAAAATCATTGCCTGTAAAGCTTTGCTTTCTTCCCCCGCTTTAAAAACATATTTTAAAAGCATATTATTTTTATTCCAGTATCACCAAGTGGCTCATTAAACATGATAGAATCTAAAGATACTTGGTGAAAGCAAGGATACACATTCATAGATAGATACAATCATGAAATATGATCCTGTAAGTTCTTTCAAAAGTGATTGAAAAACAATTTTTCAACTGGTTTTGAGAACCTTAGAGACATGTACATTAGAAATTTAGTGACATTTAATATATGCAATCAGACCATTTTTTGTAAATGGCCATAAAGATCCCCAAATCATCTGTAAATATTCTTTTAATAAAAATTTAAAAAAAGCTTTTTCTGTTAAGAAATGCTTCTAAAGATAGCAAACTAGACATCTTCTATGTTCGTGACCTCTCAAACCTGCCCAAAAAAGAAATGATGAGCCAAAGAGAAAGCAACCTTTTTGGTCTCCATAGTCTAAGACATCCAGAATCCAAAAGAAGTTTAAAATAAAAACTCATAAACTGACACTTTTTGAAACAGAGTTCACTCAGCATCGTGTCCCCACCTCCCACACTAACAGCAGCAAGGCTGCATTGACCGATCCAAGGACATGACACATGCTTACATCAAAACTGACTCCTGTAAATGTCCCTTACCCCCTTTCCCCATTTCAGTGCCACAGAGACCCTGACTCCAAGATGAGGTAATTTGCTTAGATCTCAACAGCCAGCTTGGCCATAAGTGTTCAGAAACAGAAGCTACAGAGATAGCAACTTGGAAACACCAATGCTGTAAAGTTCTCAACTGCCAGTGCTAGGGAAAATAGGATTCACCTCAAGACCCATCTTCTGCACAAGTCCTTTCCCAGCTTTATTCTACCCATTCACCCCTGCCCTTAGTAGCATTCTCTCTGTCTCTCTCTCTGGATACTGTCTTTCCCACTAGAATGTGAGTTTCTTGAGGGCAGGGAATGTGCTTTTGTCTTTCTTTACATTCCCACTGATTAGTACAGTGTCTTGCACATAGAACTTATTAAGTGCTTGTTAACTGGCTCATAATTTATCCTTTCTTTGGCTCCACTTCTTTGAAAAATTGAAGATGTTTTGTGAGGGTCCCTCTAGCACAAAGCCTGTAATTCTATGACAATAAGTTGACTACTAGTTTTAAAATATAAAACTTTTGTATCCTGCTCGGAGATCTCGCCTATTATTTGAGTTATGTAGATGATTAAGGAATTCTTCAAAATAGAGAACTTAAGAGGGCGTGGAATGAAGTCATTCTGTGAAAAAGTCTATCTATGCCTGCTCTAACTGAAATGTATTGACA
Source organism: Myrmecobius fasciatus (assembly GCA_023553655.1). NCBI lineage: Eukaryota > Metazoa > Chordata > Mammalia > Dasyuromorphia > Myrmecobiidae > Myrmecobius > Myrmecobius fasciatus. The sequence continues at coordinate 233,912 of JAJPUD010002792.1, forward strand.
GAATATTAGAATTGGAATGAAGTCCATTAAGCATCACATATACATATATATACATATGTGTGTGTGTGTGTGTGTGTGTGTGTATAAGTATTCCTGACTACAAGTTTCCTCTACTTGAAGACTTCAAGTGGAGAGGGACTCAGCACTTCAGAAAAGTAACCCATTCTTTTCTTAACTCTAAATATTCTGTCAAGCGTAAAACTGCCTCTGAATTTGGCTCTGATTGCATGTTTTAAGAACTACTGTAGCTGAGAGGAAGGAATAGTCACTAAGAGAGAGGAAAATCAGGAAAGGAAGGGATGGGACTTGAGCTGAGCTTTGAAGGGAATGTCCTAGATTGCAAGCAGAAGGTTCCCTTCAAAGAATGGGGAGACAGCACTATGGTAGGATTCCAGCCAACCTCCAGCTGAGGATTGGATGGGTGGAGGTAAAGAGGATAGTAGCCTTATTATACAGAACTTTGAAAGCCAAGCTATGGAGTTTGTGCTTTATTTTATAAAGCAGTGAGGATGACTTTTGATTAAGGGAAGCTAGGTCTCAGCTCAGTCATTCTCAATCCCTCAATCCACTGATACCCTATTGCTGTGGCAACAAGTTTAAGACTTGCTCTTGGCTCAATTGTGACTCCATACTGTATATATACACACACACACATATATATATATATATATATATATATATGCGCACACACATATATATATTATATATATATATACACACATATTATATATATATATCTACAAACACACACACACACATATATATATATATGAATAATTTTTTGAGGAGTAAGGTGGATATACTAACTACTAGGCAGGAGATAGACTAGGTATGTACTAGCTGATCAACCCTCCCTTCTACTTTGTGTTGGTTATCAAATAAATGTTGTTCATGAAGAGAAATAACAGCTACCATGGAAACTGAAGAAGAAATGGAAATGAAAGGCTGGTACTAGGTATGAAGTTCTTGGTTTGTGACATGAATTTGTTGAGGACATGGTTCATCATTTCCAAAACCAATGGAAATGTCTCATAGGTGTCTGGTAATGGCTTGTTTCCTTGTTACCTTGCTATTTCCTCTCATCTCTACTATCTTTCATTTTTCTCTTATACGCAGAGCTTCACCAAACCTAAATGCACATTGAGAGTTTAATCAGAGTGCCAGTAATTAACTGTTTTTATTTTTCATAACATTTAGGCCAGATCACACTGCTTTGAAAAAGTTCAGGGATAAATTGTGCCCTCAAAGGGGAAAGCATGGGCTCTCATTACTTGAGCAGAATCTGGGCTTTCCTAGATAGAGAGGTTTACATCTAACAAGTAAACACCAGCTTTGAGATTCACACTGCAAAGCTAGGTGCTTAGCTGACTTCTAAGAGGATTTAATCAAGCTACAGGATATATGATTCAAAGCAAAAAAATGTAATTAAGAAAAATCCCTTTTCAGTAAGGAAGGAGCAGATTGTTTCCATTAATTTTATGAGGAATTTTTTTTTCATTGGCTAAAGCTTAACCCTGTGAGGAGAGAAGGGTTTAATGGAATAGCTCAGAGTTTTTGGTCACAAATAATGAGCATACTACAAACATCCCAGCCAGGTTGGCTTTATGTAACTTAATAATTTATAAAGATATGTAAAAGTACTGTGTTCTCATTCCTGTGGGTATTTCCTACAAACATATTGCCAGTAAGTATCTAAGGCAATATTTGAACCCATGTCTTCTAGACACCAGCAATTTAAAGAATGACATCTGACAGTATAACTGGAAATAAAAAATGATCTAGCCATGTAGTGAGAGCAGGGGATACAGTGACTAGCCTATGGACTTCATTTGTATCCATGTAGCTAGGCAGCTAGATAGTGCTGTGGATAGAATTTTGGGTCTGGAATCAGAAAACACCGGAGTCCAAATTTGACCCCAGACACTCACTAGCTGTATGACCCTGAGGAAGCCATTTAACCTCTGTCTGCCTTAGTTTCCTGATCTGTAAAATGGGGGCAATAATAGCATTCCACCTCCCGGGGTTGTTGTGAGCATCAAATGAGGTAATATTTGTAAAGCACAATACCTGGCACATAGTAATCATTATATGAATGGTCAATATTATTATTTCATCATTATTCACATAATCTAAAGAGAACACAAGAGCCTCTGATGTACTGATTGGATGTTAAACAGAATTGAGTTAAAAACACTGCAGTCTTAAATTGTGTCTACACACAGATAAAATGGAATATAGAATGTAGATAAATCTAAATATTCCTGAATTATCCAGATATCCTGCCTACAACTATTTACACACTAACTTTATTATCTTATGCCCAAATTCAGTCCCCTTTCCAGTCTACCTGTCCCTGTCATTATCATTCTTCCTGATGGTTAATTTCAATTACTGGGAATTCACCTTTTATTCAATCCAGTCCCCAAACCCATTGCTTTTTTTCTTTAAAATGTCTCCCATATCTATCTCATCTCCATTCCCTCTACCATTATCTAATCTAGACCCTCCAAATAACATTCCCACAGTATAACAAACAGCCTACTAACGGATTGCTCTGACTTTAGGATATTTTATACAATATCAAATTAATCTTCCTTTAACAATGGCCATGGCAGTGCATATTTAATCTATTCATATTTATAAGTGCCTACTATGTGCCAGGCATGTGCTAAGTGTTGGGGATACAAAAAGCGGCCAAAAAAAAGTCCCTTTCCCCCAAGGACCTTAAGATCTAATGGTGGGAAACAAATATACACAGTGCCAGCTATATACAAGATAAAATAGGAAATAACAGATGGAAGGCACTGGAATTAAGACAAGTTGGGAAAGATTTCCTGTAGAAGATAGAATTTTAATTGGGACTTAGAGGAAGCCAGGGAGCTCAGTAGGCAGAGTACATAAGGGAGAAGTTCCAGATATGGGGACAGCCAGAAAATATGCTTTGAACTGAGAGATGGAGTGCCTTGTTCCTTGGAACAGCCAGGAAATAGGTATCACTGGATATCATATTGGGGCTTGGGATTCAGAAGTCCTCACTTCTCAAATCCCGCCTCTGAAAGTTACTAGTTATATAATAATGGACAACTGTGACTTTGCTCATCTCTAAATTAAGGATAATATATATTACCTGTAGTACCTATTTCACAAATCTATTGTGAGGTTTTGAGATAATATACAAGGTGTCCCAAAAGTCAGTGCAGATTTCAGCTTACTAGCTTAGTATAAAGGGACACACCCTTCATTTAGAGCACTTTGCAATCTTAGGAGCATTATATTTTTGTACCAGGCATGTGATTTCATCAATTTAGTAAACTTCCAATGAGAAGGCTACCTCTGTCAAATACAGATCAACACCTGCTTTGCAACTTAGAGACCAAGAGATTTTCTTGGAGCACTAAAAGGTTAAATAAATCACTTGACCCAGATCTTCCTAACCCTCCTATCTTCTATACCATGCTTAGATTTACTAGCATGTGATTTTGATTTGAGATTCTATTTCTATAAAGTTGAAGGTTGTCTTGGAATTGTGGGAAATAGCAGAGTTCATCATGATTTCAAATGATGGCCATGGTTCCCACAGGTGTTGGACATTTGGCCTTCTTCATTTTATGATTCTTATACTACACTCTGTAAGACACCTATGTATTTTTGCTAATAGTCATGTCTCACATTTAACTGAAATAATTTTTTATTAAACCTTCAAATTTTCTTTCTTACCTCCTTATCAGTTCCAATGTTAATAATCTTTAAAAAGTAGGTTACCATTTTTAAAAAAATCACAGAAACTATTTGGTTTAGATAAATGATTTAAGCCATGAAACTTTTTTCTTCTTTCTTCTTATATTTCAATCAGATTCATAGATATTTTGCAAAGCTTCAGACTCTGATCAAGTAAACTAATACCAGTTAGATGTACCAATTAATATCAAATAAATGTAAATTTTTATTGCAAATCTCTAGCGTTTTATTTATCATGGTTATGGGACCACAGCAGTGGTTTTTCTGACATTGGATCTGTGATTTCATCTGTATGTCTGTCCCCTCTACTGATACAGATTTATAAACCCATCATGGTCTCTCAGGCAATTTTCCATGTGTTCTCATGAATTCAGGAGCCTGTGCCAACATACTGGAGCCCAGCCTAGTACCCAAGCTGTCCATCTGGCATTTCTCATTCTTGCTCTATTACCAGACCATTTTTTTTCCTTCCCTGTCTCACTTCATTGCTATTAGGTTGAAACCTATTGATGCCCCCAGGATTACTTGTAATTTTGATTCTTCTGGGAGCAGTGTGACAGGAGGTAGCATGAAGGAATAGGGAAAAAATGCTAGATCTGTATGCAAAGTATCTCAATACAAAACCTGCCTCTACCATTTCCTATCTATGTCATTTTGGGCAAGACTTAAGTCACTTTGTCTGTCAAATTAGAGGGTTAGGCTAAATTGCTTATAAGTTTCCTTTCAGCTCTAACTTTATAAATCAGTTGTTATTTTTAATAGTATTTTATTTTTCTAAATGCATGCAAAGATAATTTTCAACATTCACCTTTGCAAAAGCTTGTGTTCCAAATTTTTTCCTCCCCTCCCAGACAGCAAGCAATTTGATATAGGTTAAACATGTGCAATTCTTCTAAATATATTTCCACATTTATCATGCTGTGCAAAAAAAAAATCATTATCTAATGATTTTGTCATTTTGTAGCCCTTCAAATATAAAAGTTGAATTTTTTTTTCAAACGTTTTTCACTCCTATATGGTTCTTTGTGACCGCATTTGAGATTTTCTTGGCAGAGACATTGGAATAATTTTCCATTTTCTTCTCTAGCTCACTTTGTAGATGAGGAAACTGAGGTAAGTAGGATCACACAACCAGGAAATGTCACAGACCAGATTTGAACACATGAAGATGTCTCCTAACTCTGTTTCTGACACTCAATACACTCTGCCACTAGCTGCCCTGGAAGCATTGTGGTTTCCCAAATCTAAGTTAAACACACCCTCCACCTCAATACTAGTTTATCATCCAATATAGTGCCTGTTAAAGTAGTGTTTCTTGATGGACTGTCACTTAATACTTCTGTGAATCATCCATCTGTACAATATTGCCTGAGCAAATTGTTTGGATCTTGATTGACTCAGAGTGATTTAAATAGTAGTTTTTTTTTTTTTGTTTGTTTTTGTTTTTGTTTTTTCTGTTTTGGCCAGAAACTCTGAGAGTTTTCCCCTGCCCCAATTGATTTTCTTTTTGACTGGTTAAGAGGCCATTCTCTGCTTCATTTTTTATCTGGCCTTAAGTACTGAATGGGTGTTGCCTCAGTCAAACTAAGACTTGTGGTCTCCCACTGCGTCCAGGATCATTTCTAGTCATCCTGATCCATATTTGGCCACTGGACCCAGATGGCCCTGGAGGGGAAAGGAAGGCAGTGACCTTGCCCAGCCCTCCCTCCCTCAAATCCAATTCACTTGTGTGTCATGGCTTCCCCTCCCCAATGTCATGGTCCTCTTGGAGAAGGATGAACAAACAGCATAGTCTGGACAGCATGTGGCACTTCACTATGGATGGTCAGACATTTCCATGTTACATGATGACTTTATAGAGTGTTTATGGCTCAGTGCAAAGACTCCATCTCCAAATAGGACAAATGTCATCTCCAAATAGGACAAGTTGGAGAGCCTCGCCATCAACACGATAACCATCACATTAAAATGTGTGCAGTCTCAAAGAACATTGGATTTCTCAACATTGGAATGTTTTAGAATGCTTCTAAATCTAAATCTTTCAAAATGTAAAATGTTGACCCCTGATTTCCGCAGCACTCATTTTTCCCACATCAGTTTAGACCGTATTATGAGAAGTTCAGTATGCTCCAAGATTAGATTTACAACTACTAAGAAAACACTAAATCTTTAATTTTAGCTATTAAAAAGGCAAGCTGGTGATGTTTTTAATGTCTGGAGGAAGAGGTGGAAACAAAACCAAATGCCACAGAATAGCAGATATACTCAATACCATTAGGAAGTTCTCATTGTTTCCTCTGGCATCTGAAGGGAACATGGAGAAGATGAGGTAGCACTTTGGGACTTAAGTTTCTTGCCTTTGAGAGACAGCGTCTTGTAGACAGAGAGCTGGTCTCAAAGGCAGCACTTTTGCCTCTGATAGATTTCCTGAACGTCCTTAGTCTCTCGGGTCTCTGGAAAATTTTATACCACTAATTTCCTGCCCATGAAGTCCCTGATAGCAATGAAATCTCAGATCATTCTCTATTCTCTTCATTCCTTTGTAATTATTCTGTTTCCTTATATGGTCCTATGACTTTTGTCAGTTTTTTCTATTTTTTCCCCGAAGAAATTATTCCTGAAGACTTCTAATAACGTAGCTAGCATCAAATGACTTAGATTTCAGGATAATTGGCTCCATTTTTCCTAATGCTTCCTTGACACTGGTTTAAGCCTCTGTTACTTTGTATAAATTATATTCCAGATACCTTGTAGTCCCATAAGAGCAACATCTGCCTCTTCAAAATAAGCCCACTGCCTTGTTAGTTGGTCTGTGCCATTGGTAAGCATCTCTAATTGTCAAGAAGCTATTCCTTAGATTTCTCCACAATCTACTTCTCTATCACAGATCTTTTCTTTCTTTCAAAGGACAACCCTTCAATCTCCACCTCAATTTTTTCTAGGCTAAACACTAAAGAGCTCCTACTTTTCTCTTATATAATGATATTTTAGACCATATTATACACATTCTAGTATAATTATACACATATACATATGCTATAAGTTTTCTCAGATTTTTTCCACTTGTAATTCCTTTTTGTCTGAGTAATTTTTATTTGACTTTGGGCATACAGATAATAAAATATGTATATAAATCAAACATTTACTAATAATAAAGCATAATTTTTGACCCCCACATTTAGTTACAAGACTCCATATGAGGTCACAAACTGCAGTGTAAGCTGAGTCATGTAATATGTAAGCTACATAGTATATATAACATATATTATAAATTTAGAAATGTTTCTCTTTAAATGCAACATCCAGATTACATGAAATACTCTAGTTATGATCTGATAAAGATACTGTATAAAAGATTATTACCAAAAATTAATAACTGTTATGTCTAAATGTGAAAAGAAATTACCTCATTATATCTAGATATAGCTAGATGTTTATATTTTTCATCCTTGTAGATAATTTTTATCTATCTCATAATATTAGTTAATTTTGCTCTTATTTTAATAAAGAGTATTCTTGGGGAAGAACATGATCAGCATGAGTTAATCCTGTTTATCCAAATCATGTTTGCTATATTTTTCAATTGTCTGTTCTGTTGCATTGAACTTAAAGCCTAACCATTTATGTGTGGGAAAATATCAGAATAAGAAGAAATGTATAGTTTCTGCTGGACTGGCTATGGATTTCCAAACCTATTGAGTAATGATAGATGTCCTAGAAGCAAAGAAAGTGGTAATAATAATGTCCCCTGTCTGTAGAGAACTTTAAAATTTGCAAAACATTTTATTCAAAGTTACTTTATGAGGAGCAGCTAGATGGTACTGCAGTGGATAGAACTCAGATCTGGAGTCAGGAGGACCTGAATTCAGATGTGACCTCAGACATTTATCTGTGTGACAATTCACTTAACCATGATTGCTTCTTTTTTTAAAAAAATGATTTTAGGATGTACATAAAAAAATTATTATTACTATTATTCCCATTTTTCAGATGATGAAACTAAGGTTTCATATCTGAATATTAGGTATATTCCACCCAATCTACATAATTCCTCTTTTTTTTTCCTGGATGTGTATATTTCCTTAGAAATGGATTGGTTGTACTTTTTAAAAAATATGATCCTACAGGAAGAAACTTTAGTTTTACAGAATGTAAAGTGTGGTATACATACTGTTTAACTCAAAAGTCTGAAATAATTGATATGAGAAGTATATACAAACTCTGTCTCTGAAACTCTATAGAGACTGGTAATTAATAAATAAAAGAGTTTCTTCCCTTTTTGTGGCTCACGTCCTTGTTCACTGAGCAAGGTGTCTCATGCTGAGCAGTTGAAACTAGGGATTGTGATGGGAAGAAAAAATAAAGCAGCTGCTAGAAGTTGATTTTGCTTGGTCTTTTTTTTCTTCACATAAGTTTTAACTCTGCATGACAGGCGTCATCCTTAGTTATCGGTTAAAATTACATTGTCATGTGGTGTTGGGTTGGGCTGTTTTGTTTTTTTTTTCTCTTCTGAAAATATGAAGCAACCTGAATCACTGATGTTTTCTTTTCCCAACATGATCTAAGTGTGAAAAATCAAAAACTTTGAAGAGGTTTGGTGGAGCAAAATCTTTGGTGTTGGGTGTTTGGAGTGTGATGTTAACGCCAGCAGACTGGAAAACAAACAAAATAATTCAGACAAGACATGACTCTAGTTTTGCGTGAGTTTGAAGAGAAAATATACCCTTGCTTACCAAATCAATAGTCTGGGGTGGTTTAGGTGTGGTCGTGCCTGAAGGTAGAGACAGAGCTTGCCATGATCTCTTCTGTTGTTTCTTTGTCTTGGAAGGAAATTATTAAAGCTACTGGAAAGCTGTGGTATTGACTTGGACTAATGAACTAGATTCAGTTCTGTTCTTCAGGGATGCTCTTCTAGGCTACTGAAGAGGACCCTAAAAAATTCAGAAACCTATCTTTTATCCATAAGTCTCTTGAAAACCTTCTGCTGAGATAATTCTATTTCTTTCTACCAGTACTAAACTAAGTATTTGTCTTTTTTCCTACTGCAAAGAAGCAGATGTCTTAATTGTGTGACATAGGAAGCTTCAGTTTTCCAATGAACTGGAACTCCTGACCCAGGAGGGCATGTATTAAGAGGGAACCAAAGCTTGAGTGCAATGACCAAATCTCCCTTTAAAACTTTAGAGCATTTGTTGCTAAAAATTTTAACAGTGATGTTACAGTAGTATGACAACAATTGAAACTTATCTGTTCATCTAAAATAAGTGGTTATTTAGGAGTGGAAAAGGGAAACGAAAGTATAAAATTAGCACATGGTACCACCTTGCTTTTCTTTTGCTTTAAAGTAAATTAAAGTGCATGTAGCTTTTAAATAAATACCAGAATGTCAGAGTGGAAATAAGTCATCTAGTTCAACCTTTACTAGAGTCCAAATTCCCTCATTGACATTTGGCATATGATCAATGGTTCTAGATGGATTTGACCCCCTAATGCCCCTAGTTCCTTGGTTCACCCCTTCTTTCCCCCAATCCTTTGTATTTGAGCTGCTGAAACTCCCCCTCCCCCCAGATCATTAATGATCTTCTAATTACCTTTTTTTTTAATCTGGTCTCAGCTTCTTTCTTCTCTTCTGCCTTTGACACAATTAATCACCTCTTACTGCTGAAGGTGAATACACTAGCACTTAGCCCAGTGCCAGGCACATAGTAAGCATTTAATGTTTTAGTGGTTAAATACTCTTACTTCCTTTAGCTTCAGAGACATCCCGTTCTCCCAATTCTCCTCTGTCTTCACTAATTCGTCCACTTCTTCTCACTACTTTGATGTATTTCCCAAAGGTCTCTCCTTGGCATTTCTTCCTTCATTTACTTCTCTACAGCATACTGTTGTCTAAGTACCCGTGACATCTTTCTAATGCATGAAAATTCAGATTTCTCCATGGGTTAAGCTTTGGAAATTTAGACACTAATAAAAAAAAGTTTTGATTCTAGGCCATAATTTGTGCACTACAAAATAAGACTTTTCTGCATAAGCACAAGGGAAATTTGTTATCAGTAAATGTGTCCCTTGGTACTTTTCTAAGTAGGCAAAATGGTGGTTTGAGCTACTGAGATGACCAGAGTCATTGAATAGTAGCAGAGTTACCAATGGAGAACACATATGCATACCTGGAGACTACCCAAGAACAACCAGAGAATTCACCTACATGTAATTGCCTTTGGCCAGATTATTTTTGGTTCTTTATATCCAGCCTTTAAGTGGCACAATAATAATATTGGGTCATATTTATATAGCATGTTATGACTATAAAATACTTTATACATATGCCCTTCACAGTGACCTTGGGAGGTGGGAATTACATTTTTCTTTCCATTTATATGAAGAATCTGAAACAGAGAAAAGTTAAGTGTCTTGGCAAAGCTCAAAATTTTATTAAATAAACTAAGGACTTCTAATTTGAAGTATTACTTTTCCCATTTGCTATGTACCAAATAGTTTAACAACCTAGTAGAGGTTAGTACCCCATTATCATTTGTGTAAAGCAACCATACTCATTTTTTGTTATGTGTTGAGTTGAATAGAAATATCTTCCATGAATGAATAAAATTTATGGAAGAGGTTATCATATTTTTATGATTTATAAATCATAGAATGAATGAAGAATAAGTGAATGAATTAATAATTGATGGATGGCTAGATGAATGAATGAAACATTTCTTTAGTTTACTGTGCCTGGACACTATACTAAAGGAATTATCAAAAGCAAGCAAGCAAGATAGTTCTTTCCCTCAAGAAACTTACATTCTAATGAAATAAGCAAACACACAAAAGGGGAACCAAAAAGATGGGAATTGGGCAGTTGTGTCTATATGGAAATGTCCAGGAAGTAGCACATGGGTCCAGACAGGATAAAGTGAAGGTTCACCTATCAGAATCCAGTGTCTCTGGGGCAGAGTCCACGTCCTAATAGAAGAATGTCAAAGTTGGGAAGGGTTTTAAAGATCATATAGCCCAAATATCACTTCACAGATGAGTGAAATAACTCGGAAAATAAAATAACTTGCTCAGGGTCACAAAGCTATTTGTGTGTTACAGTGAGGACATGAACTAGTTTTTCTGATTCCAAGGCCAGTGTTCTTTCTTTTTTACCATGCTGTGTCTCATAATTATCCTTATAAAACACATCAAAACTATAAAGAACACCCTGGTTATTTCTAGAACCGCAACAAGTATTAAGTTTAGAGTCTACTGTTAAGGCAGCTCATATATATATATGAATGTTAGGATGGAGCACTAATCCATGACTGAGAAAGGCCTGATGAGCAACTTCCCGGCTTTCCTAGAACCAGTTCTTATTCCAGAGGAATTATAGAAGAAGAATTATAGCCGTCGCACTGATGGCTAGGGGCCTCCTTAGAGATTCCTTCTCTCTTCCTCACTGTCCACCTCAAATGGGGATTGGCCTAGAGAAAAAAAAGTCTGAAATGTTGGATTGTCATTTTATTAATCATTGAATCCAACTCCTCTATTTTACAGGTGAGGAAAGGAGAGCTTGTCTTCCATTGTCTCTCTCATTTTTAATTGGTCCACTCTCCCCTCTTCCACCTCATCTCTCTAAACCTACTTGTTTGGGGTAATTACCATCACTCAGGGCTTGTTACAGCTATGTTTCTTCTTTCCCTCCCCCTGGCAATGGAAATTTAAGAGTTGTGCTTCTGCCCTCAAATTCTCTCAGGTATATTTCCTATCTAGAACTTCCTCTCAGGTCACCCACCATATCTATGAGACAGTGCCTAGCTTAATACAAATTGTAGGACCTCAGATGTCTCCACTACCATCTTCTTAGTGACTTCCAATTTAAAACAATAACTTGTTAAGAGAGAGAGAGACAGGCAGACAAATGGGGCAGAGATAGAGAGAATGAGGGAGAGGGAGAGAAAGATTGGGAGAAAGGGAGAAAGAGAGAGAAAAGGAGAGAGAAATAGAGAATGCTTTTTGTGGATGAGAACTATTTTGTTTTTGTATCTCCAGTGAGCTGATTGAGTTAATTGTTAAGTGCATTGAATTTGCATAAAATGAGAGGAGATACCAAAAAAAAGACTTACTGGAAAGAGCATTTGCTCTGAAGTCAAAGGATGATGATTCAGATCTTACTCCTGGAGATTGTTATGTGAGAAATCGCTTAATCTCCTTTGGCCTCAGTTTTCTCCTCTGTGAAATGAGAGGATTAAACTAGATGGCCTCTTTTAATTCCAGATCCATGATCCTATGACAAGTTAAGTTTTTTTTAAAACCACTTCAGTACAAAATATTATCCTTATTTATTTATTTATTCTCACAGGTACTCAGGCCCAATGAAATAGCATCATCCTTAGATATTGGAGACAATTTTTATTTAAAACACTTACTGGCTTCAAAAAGTTTTTTTTTCTTTATGTTGTTCTATAATTCTTCAGAAATAATAGCTACTTTTTGGTATCCTTCATTTTTCCTTCTGTATATTTTTATCTTTCTTATCACCAGTACAATGACTTTGCAAACTTCTGAATAAAATTGAATCCGCAAAACACACTGATCACTTACAAGTGGCATGAGAAGGAAGAATCTGTATACTTCAATGCCCTGGGCAATAATACTACCCAGGCTTTAATTTGAGGAAATCCATCCTGAATGGATTCACATTCCCCTCAGATCTCTTCATTAAAGTCAGCATGAGCTGGTAGTGGTTGCTCTGATTATGGAGTGCTTAGGAATTGGTTTATAGGATATTTATTTTGTTTCTTTACCATAATCAGAAAATGTAATGCAGGCAGTGTAACCTTAGGACTTTTTCCTGTGGTTTATTTAAATAGGCAGTACTTGGGATGTGATATACAAGGAAGGTAAAAGGGTCAAAATCCTATTTAATTTAATTAACTTGTGCTTACTTGGAAGACCACCAAGTCAGTGCAAAGGTGTGCTGAGAAAATCAAATCTCAAGTCATATGAAATCTTGAGAAAGAACAAGCTACCTTTGATGAAAGCTTTCCTCTTCTTAGTATTGTATCATTTTAATTATTTGAATAAGCCATTCCAGGCTTTACATTTAATATTGCACGGTACTTCAAAAGCAAAATTAAATAAACCTTGCTGTTTACAAGGAAAACTTATTCTTGAGACCTGAAAAGAAAAAAAAGTTACAGTGATTTTCATTATTGCTGTAAAAACTATGTCTTAGAGTGTAATGTGTGTTGCATTGAAAATAATCCCATATCTGACATAATCTGCCTCAGAAGATGGTCATTTTAATAAATGCCTGTAAGGTTTCTAATTTAGAAAAGGCCACTTTTTTAAAAATCATAAATCACAATTAATGTTTAGCATTTTCTAAGTCATTCCCAATAAAATCACACAATGCCTCATATCCAATGGGAATTTCAATCAACTTGAATTGATAATGATGAATATAGCAAGATATGTTCAGTAAGGTCTTTCAGATATAAAATGTATTAATTTGAAGTAGCATTTCACATAAAGTTTTCACTTCTGATTTTTTTTTTTTTTTTATTCAAGTCCTTTGCTTTGGCGTGATGTTTAAAATATGGAAAGTCATTGCAATTAGTGGCTTGTATATCCAGATGGACATGACCAAATAACAGCTTTCATCTTGAAAGATTTTGGCGATCTAGGATGTGCCTATAATTATGTCCCTTCTGTTGGATGGGGGAAGGGAGAACCTTGCAGATCTTAACACATTTTAATTGATATTTTTTTGCTGTACTCAACAGGATGGTCTCTTCTTATGGGAGATAGGGAAACATGGAGAGTTTAGATAATCTAAGGCAGAAATTGGGTACAAAAATAAGTTTTTGTTAGTTTATTTTTTCATACTCCATACCCCTATAACTTTCCCTTTACCCCCAAAGTTCCACAGCAAAAACCTTAGTTAGAATCTGAGGGAAAATGGTGAGCATTGATTTTAGATTTCTGTATAAGAATGTACTGTTCTATCAAAACTGAAACTTGTTTAAATGTCCTAGAAAGGGTGATATAATTGGATTAATTAAATTTCTTTCTGCTGTGTGATTTTGAAAACTTGCTATTTTCTTAAGCATCAGTTCAGGAAATTTTAAGTATCCATATTCTACAGTTTGTTCTTAAAGATCACTGATTTCTTCTGGCAGTGCTGTAGTATTGAACAGAAACATTCCATATGCCATTCCCATCCCTCTAACCCCATCACCTTCCCATTGATTATGTCTGAGTTAGAGTTTTGCTGTCTTTGATCAGAGAGTTTCTCCATTGTGAAATCATTAAACACTTCTCATTAATGATTACCTGAATGTGAAGTGACCTATCTTAACTCCATAAAAATAGTTGTAACTAAATGTTAACATATCTGAGGTTTTACTGAAAGCAATCCATGTTTAAAAGCTTACCTATGTACCAGCAAGGTCAGAGTTCATTTTCCCAATTCAGTTTTAAAACCATGACTTTGAATTATACATTTCAAACTCTGAGTGCTTGTATGCATGTGTGTGAGACAAGAAGTATGTTTAATCATTGATTCTTTTATTTGATAGATTTTGAAAGCTCATCTGAATTTTGTTGTTGTTTTTATGAACAAATACCTTTATTTGGGAGGGGAAATTCTGCTCCCTGGGTATTCAGCCCTTAAACTTTGATCGAGACATTTCATGGGCTTGATTGCACACCGCAGCAAACTCTGCTTGAGGGTGGATTGGTTACAAAAGATTTATTTTGCTTATGTATTTTGGTTAGGTTTTAATCCAGATTGTTCATCCTAGCCCTGTATGGGGAGTGATGTTTCCTTATCAAAGCTTCAGAGTGACATAGTTACAGAATTTCTTCCTGGATGTATTTCATGTGAGAATCTATTCATATGGTAACTGAGAGGAGACAAAAGTACTTGTGGATTCTATTCTCCCTTCAGAGACTGTGGGCAAACTCCCTAGGCAGTTATGAGTAACAAAGGATTATTTTAGCTAAGTCTGAGGACTTGATTTTCAAACTTAACCATACATACACTCCTCATACCACCTCCATATGCCCCCCATCTGGGCATCCACCTGAATCTCCCATAGTCAGATTAAAAAAAAAGATTCCTAAGTAAATATTATTCACATCTGTGAGTCTCTGAAGTCTAGAAAGGTTCTTTATAAAACAGAGTGGCCAAGATGGCAAAATTTTCATTGAATTTTGGAAAGTAGCAAAATGAAAAAGTGGCAATATAGAGTCAGACTTCATGCAGGCTCCAGAATGGATTTGTGAAACCTATTGGAAGGAAGCCACAGGAAGAAAGCTATGGCTTTAGAAAGCAGACATCCCAAGTTTATTTGGGAGACATTTTTCAATTGTGGAAATTCTTCTTCTTCTTCGGGAATTATGGGATTTGACCTAGCCAACCTGCCTATCTTCATATTTTGTTCTTTTTCTTTTTTTTTCCCCATTTCCTTCCCTTCCATCCCCCTACTGACCTGATCATTATTCATCATTTTTCTGTCTCTCATTGCATCCCAGAGTCCACATTTTTGAGACATCAAGAATTTGGTGCCTGCTAGATAGATCTGAGCAGGAAAAACCCTAAGCATAGAGAGGATGGATTTGGTTTCTTCGAATAGATCAGAATCATTTGTAAATGCTCTAATTTCTGAAGTGCAGTTGCCTTCCATCCAGCCAGCCTGAATATTTCTTCTACCTTCGCTAGGCAACTGTACAAAACAGAGCCTGAAATAGAAATGAGCTAAGTCGCCCATTAGCCCCATATATACCCCAGCGAATAGCAGTTCTCATCAAACCATATGCACATTTTAGCCGATGGAAGGAAGGCCGACAGCAGATTCAAGTCAGAATTGAAATAATCACTGCCTATAGCTGAGCATTGACACAACTGAGGAATGGGGGGATGGAAGCGGCAGGAGGGGGAGGGAAAAATCGGCTGTGGAATTTTCTTGGTTCCTTTAAAAGAAGAGTTCTTGGGTTTATTTTTTATTCTGTTTTAAAATTTTAAAAAGGAAGGGAGGGAGGGAGGGAGAGAGGAAAAGAGAGAGGAGAAAGGGGGGTGGGGTAGGAAGTGAGAAAAATAGACCAGCTAAGACTTGACTACCTGATCACACTCCAGTGTGTGTGTGTGTGTGTGTGTGTGTGTTTTCTTAAGGCATGCAAACTGCACATATGTGCCCTCTAACATACACATGTAGATTTAAGGGGGGGGCACAGAGGGGAAAGTGGAAGAGCATAGCTTTTTTTTTTAATTTGGGTCTGTTTGCTTGTATTTAGCACTCAAGGGCTCATGCATTCAGTTTGCTCAAAAGAGTGATCAAGTTTTCCTTGCTCATGCCTCCAATCAGAAATGCATGAAGGGCAGCTGCAGAGATAATACATTTTCCCCAAAGGCTTTGGCTGAGCAAATTAGGTGTCAATGGGGTGCCCGCTCAGGCAGTACTCTCTCTAATTAGTCTCTTGAGCCTAGTTGGTGGCGGGTATGAGATGATCTAATCAATTGGTCTGTGTCTGATGGTACGTGTAAAAATCCTACCCGGCAGAGCTCTCTCCCACAGGTCACTCACCTGCACAGCAGGAAGGCTCACTTTCATTTTTCATCTCTCCTGTCACATGATGCTGACAGTTGGTTTTAAGAAAATTGAATCCAAAAAATATCTAGTTCATAGGGCACCCAGGTCAGAACAAAGTTGCATTATGGGTATCACGGATCCAATTAATTAATATTTATAGCCAAGAAGCACCATGTAGATATGTTCTGAATAAAACTGTTATCAATAATAATCCATTTCATATAAAATGGATTTCTTTTCTAGAGATAGATCAGAATGACAAATGACAAATAGTGTTAATTTTCTGATCGACTGTGTATGTGTGTGTCTGAGGGGATGATTCATGTACAGGATTTATGTCTCTGGGTGTGCAGTATATCTCACTGGTTGAGAATGTTCAAGTAGATGATTTAAATCGATCTGCTATTTTACTTCCCAGAAGAGACAGCAGCATCTTTCCTTCATCCCCACCCTAATTCCCTCTCACTAAACATCTGGTCATACTTAGACTTCAAAGAATATGCATACACTCATATACATATATACAGTAATTGCCAGCAGCATAAACAGGCTATCCTATGAGCAAACCAAGCGTTTTGACAATTAACTCAACTTCAGACCAGGGGATCTTAGTGTCATGGTTAAAGTGGTGTTCCATAATGCAGTTTGGACTAAAGATAGCTTCAGGGAAGCCTTCATCAGGGCAGCCTTAGCATCACCATTGAATCTCTTTGAGGTGCTATGTTAGGTTATCAACAAAATAAAATAAAAAAGCAGGGAGGGGGAACAAGTAGTCATCTTTCAATACGTCAGTACTTGATTGCTACAAAATTGCACTGACCAAAACCTGATCCTAGAAGCCACTAGAGCTCACAGCTACCAGAACTCAAACTCTGATAGGAACAAATGAAAAGAGATTCAAATGGTATAAAAAATAATTAGCAACAAACTACATATGTGGTAAAGACCGACTTGTAGAGAACACCCCTCCATTCTGGCATATTTGTCTCTCAGGTCAATAGCTTTCTGAAACCAAACTTCAATAATATGTAAAGCACAGTACTTTCAAATGAGTTGGTAATTATAATCAATGAAAGGGAGAGGGAGATAGTGAGGGAAAGAGAGAGAGAGAGAGAGAGAGAGAGAGAGAGAGAGAGAGAGAGAGAGAGAGAGAGAGAGAGAGAGAGAGAGAAAGAGAAAGAGGAGAGGAAAGGAAAGGAAGGAGGGAGAAAGAGAGAGCGAGAGAGAGAGACAAGAGAAGGGATAGAGAGAGAGAAGAGGAAGGAGAGACATCATTGAGTAAACCACTAATTCTCAGAGCCTTAATGTTGCTATTACTAGGTAATGCCTACAAAGCATTTGGGAGACATAATTCCTTCTATCTAGAAGCAGAGACTCAAAGAGACCTGTCTACATTTAGTGCCTCCCTGTCTTCTTCTCTCCCTAATTTTTCTGGCTTTATCATTCAACTAATTCTCTCTCCCTCCAAAGTGGTAAACACTCTGTTAATTGCCCATCCAGATAGCTTCTTAGACCTCTCCTCCTCATTGATCTATGGGTAGCATGTGATACCAGTGACAATCTCTCTTCCTGGATAATACTGGATATCATATCCTACTGCTTTCTCCTGCTTCCCTCTGAACCCTCCAATGGCTCCATCTTCATCTCCTTTACCAGATGACTTACCACCTTGGCTTCTGTATGTGGATTAACTGCAGAGTTCTCTCTTGGGCCCTTGTTCTCTCTATTCCCTTTTGGTGCCTTCATCTTCTCCCACAGGATCAGATCTCATCTCTAAAAAGATTACTCTCAGTTCTCTCTCTCCAAATCGGGTCTCTCCTTTAAATTCCAGCTCTATTTGACAAACTATCTATTGAACTTTTCCAATTGGGTGTTGAACACACTCTTCAACTCGGTATGTCCAAAAGTCAGCTCATGAACTTTCTCCCCTCTTGCTAACTTCTCCATTTCTCTTGAAAGCACCTCACTGTCCCAAGTTTAGAATAATTTTGACCCTCACCTCTCATCATCCCTCTTAGCCAATCATTTACCAAGTCTGGTTGATTTCCCTTCCATCTCTCTCACATAAATTCCCTTTGCTCTATTCGTGCAACTGCTATCCTAGTTCAGACATTTAACACTTCTTGCCTGTGCTGTGAGAATGGTCTCCTAATTGATCTCCCTGGAACCCACTCTCCCTACAGCATCCAAAATTATAATGCATAGGTCTGATCATATCACCGTCCTTCTCAACAAGTTTCCAGTGTTTCTCTAGAATATAGCTGCCTTTTTTTTGGGGGGGGTACTTAAAAGTTTTTCACAATCAGGTTCATTTTATTTTATTTTGCTGAGGCAATTGGGTTAAGTGACTTGTCCAGGATCACACAGCTAGGAAGTATTAAGTGTCTGAGATCAGATTTGAACTCAGGTCCTCCTGACTTCAGGGCTGGTGTTCTATCCACTGCACCACTTAGCTGCCCCGATCAGGTTCATTTTTTAAGATGCCTTATACATTACTCAGTTTTCTTTACTTATGGTCAACCAAAACAACCTTCTTGCTTTTCCCCATACATTACAGTCCATCACTTGCCTTCAGACCTTTGCACAAGCTTTCTCTCTCACTCAAGTATACTCCTTCATATCTGATTCATGGTATCCCTAGATTCCCTTAAACCTCAGTTCCAAAGCCAATATAGACTGACCCCATGGTTTCTAGTTCCCCTTGAAATCACTTGTCATTTATTTTGTGTATATATAAAATTTGTTTTATTTACTTTTCTATGTTCATATAATTTCCCATAAGACTATTAAGCCCCTTAAGGTCAGGCATTATTTCATTTTTATCTTCATATTCCAAGTCCCCAGGACAGAACTTGGCACATGGTTTGTATTATGGGTATCAGAAGAACTCAAAAAGTACCAAATGAGTTGGTCTGTCCAAAGAGATTAGAGCAGTAACATTAAATAACCTCAAATAATTAGGAAGGTATCACTGACTCCTCAAACAACAAAACTCATAGTCTTGTACATTCTAAAGGGCAAATCTATCCTTCAAAATATCAGTACTCATAATCTAAATGTGAGATTGCCTGATTTGGAAGCAGAGGGAAAGAAGGGAAGGGATTAAGCATTCATGAAGTATCTCCTATGTGCCAGGTACTGTGCTAAGTGATTTTTTACCCCCCCCCAAAAATCTCTTTTGATTCTTATGATAACTCATTTTAAAGCTGAGGAAACCAAGGCAGATAAATGTTAAATGATTTGCCCAGAATTACAATACTAGTAAATGTCTAACCCCGGATTTGAAGTCAGGTCTTCTTGATTCCAAGCTCAGAGCTCTATCCACGCTATTCCACCAGCTAGCTGGTGTCTCTGTACCTGCCAACAGTTACGAAGAAAGTCACTATCTGGGTTATGGCTGTTATACTTTCCTAATTTACTAAGAAGCAAATGTGTTTTTGGAGAGGAGAACCAAGGAAAATGTACCTGTTAGAATATAAGATTTATGAGGGCAGGGAATATGGCTTTAATATCTTTAACAATTGAATAATCTTTAATTTCATGGCACATAGTCTTACCCAGAGTAAATGCTTAAAAGTATTTCTTGAAGTAAACTGAAAGAATCATGGGCAGCATCTAGATTTGCTAGGTACTTTTGAGGTCACCTACCTCTCATTTTAAAGATCAACTTTTAGGGCAAGAGAGGGGGAAATGGGACCTGGTACAAGTCCCACAGACAGGAAATGGCAAATCCAAAGTCAGGATTCTTTGCAGTCTATCACACTTCCTTTGTTTGGCTTCAGGACAAACCATGGAGTCTCATCTTCACATTCTGAAATGGCTTTTATGGAGAAGTTAGGATTCTGGGAGCTCTCTGACTAGCAACAGAACGATGACCTTGGAGATTGGAAAAGGGTCGGGTGGGGGGAGATCTCTATACGTTATCTGCTCCAGCTTGGGATGGCTTTGAAGATAGGAATAAGAGATCAGAAAAAGATGCTTTTAAGCAGATGTGCCTGAGGCCTTCTGTAAACAAGGTGCCCAGTACTGGGTCCAGGCAAAGCCATTGTGACTCCTCTGAGGACTAGGGGGATAGAAGCGACCTAGAAAGTGACAGCACTTTGAGCATAGAAAATATCTTTTCATTTTTCTTTCATTTTCCTCTAAGCTTTGGGGGCTTTTTTTTTTTACAGGTAATACTCTTCCTTAATTGGGGGGGGGTAAAAGCAGACCATAGTTGGTATTACGAAGTGACTCGTAATATTTTTTGTTGTTTAATTATTTTCAGCTCATGTCTGATTCTTCATGATCTCATGGGGAGGAGAGGGTTGGAAGAGATGCTGGAGTGGCTTGCCATTTGCTTCTCTAGCTCATTTTATAGATGAAAAACTGATAGAAACTAAGACAGACAAGGTTAAATGGTTGGCCCAGGGTCACTCAGTGAGTTAGAGTCTGAATCTAGATTTGGACTCAGGTCGATTTCAGGTCCATACTCTTATCACTGTATCACCCAGCTGGATCCCCTCCCCATCAGCTACATTAAATAGTTTTAAGCAAGTTAGCAAGTATGGCCCTGAGAGCATCAAAACTATGAAAATATGGCCAAGGGGGGGCTTGATGGATATGGAAAGACCCCAGATTTCTTAGACTCCTGCGAGACTATCTTCTGTCTTCTGGCTCTGGCCCTGAGAAAAAGGCACTAGAAAAACAGGGGGCGTGGGTGAGAAATCAGAGATGTATGTGCTGAGAGACACTGAGATTGTGGTAATAGAAACGGGGGAAATGAATGGCTCAGAAGGCAATAGAGTCAATTTTCACAATCTCACAACGTAAAACTGTGAAATCTAGCACTCTGCTCAGCACCCACTTGTCAAGAGGTTGTTTCCATGTTCACCATCTCCAGGAATGTGATAGCTATTACAGTAGTCTAGGAGATGCCGGCCTGTGTTTGGGAAAGGCCTTCGGTAATAGAGGAGAGGCTAGAAACCTGGGAACCAGGACTTACAACTGAGCACGTGCCGGGAAGGAAGATGCAGCAGCAGCAGAACTTGATTTAGGTCCATTTTTTTGAAAGAAGAGCCCAACTGGATTGGAATGACCGCTTGTTTCAGAACCAAAACCATGAGGGGATTCAAGAGCCACGATTTTGACAGATAGGAATCACTTACTTGTATTTGCCTTTTCAATAAAATGTTTCATTTATCCATCCCTGTTGTGCCTGCTAACTTTGAATTTTCCCCAAGACTTTGGACTCTTCTCTGTATACCCGTCTCATCACCTAGCCAACCATGTACACAGGGTTAAAAAGACCTGGGACTGAGTGCAACGTGAGACCCTTACATGTGTGACACCTGAAGAAGTCACTAAACCTCTGTCAGCCTCAGTTTCCTTAACTGTAAAAAAAAGTATAATAACAGCACCTATTTCACAGGATTGTTGTAGAATCAAATGAGATAATATTACTCAAACACTTAGCACAGCTCCTGGAACATTTTACGCACTTAATACATGTTTGCTTCCTTCTTCTTCTCCCTTCTGCTGGATTCAGTTAAAATATCCATTTGGATGATTCTCAGATCTAGCCCTAACTTTTCTGCTGACCTCCAGGTTTGCATTTCCAACTGCCTACAGAACTTCTCAAACTGGATGTCCAGGTAGACATCTTAATCCCATTATGTACAAAACTGAAGTTATTCTCCCAAATCTTCACCTCTTCCCTTCTCCCACCACACCTCTTCTAAAAATGTTCCTCTTGCTGTTGAGGGCCCCACCATCCTCCTAGTCACTAAGACTCACAAATTAAATGTCATTCTCAGCTCCTCATTCACATTGGTCCCCATATGTCCAATCTGTTGCTAAGTCTTCTCATCTCTGGCTTTACAATCTTTCTTCTATCTATCTATCTATCTATCTATCTATCTATCTATCTATCTATCCATCTGTCTCTGTCCATCCATCCATCCATCCATCCGTCTGTCTGTCTATTTATCTATCCATCTATCTATCATTCATCCATCTGTCTGTCATTTATCTATCTACCTACCCATCTATCCATCAACCTATCCATCCATCTATCCACCCATCTATTCTATCTATCCATCTATCTATCTATCTATCTATCTATCTATCTATCTATCTATCTATCTATCCATCTATCCATCCATGTATCTATCTATACATCCATCTATCCATCCATCCATCCATCCATCCATCCATCCATCCATCCATCCATCCATCTATGTGTCTGTTGATCTATGTATCTATCTACCTACCTATCCATCCATCCATCTATCTGTCTCTCTATCCATTTTATCTTATCTATCTATCCATTTATCCATCTTCCTATCTATCCATTCATCCATCTATCTTGTCTATGTATCTATCTACCTACCTAACTACCTACCTACCTACCCATCTGTCTATCCATCCAAACATCTATCTATCAATTCCCTGATCCCCACTCCTTTTCTTTGACATAGCAGTCACTCTTGTGCATGCTAGCCTTCTGGTTTTTCTCTACCAAAGTGATTTTCCTGAAGTATAGCACTACCTAACCTCCCCCTATCAATACTCAGCAAATTCCAGATTGTTACTTCCAAGATCAAATATCAGTAATCCTCCATTTGGCTTTTAAAACCCTTGGCAACCTGAATCCTTCCTACATTTCCAGTCTTTTTACACTTTACTCCCTCCCGCATGATCCAATAACACCAGCCTTCTTGCTATTTCTGGCACACAACACAACATCTCTGTTTGGCTGAAGGTATTTAGCATATTAATCACTGAAGCAACCACTAGCTAGCTAACCCAACTGGAGTGTGATTCCCCCCCCCCCTTAGTTGTAGGTTGTATTTGTTTATTTGTTTTTACAACAAAAAACATATTGGCAGGTTTGGGGCTAATTCTTTGTATGATTCCAAAGCAGTAAATGCTTCTAACCAGTGAGTACATATGACTTACACTGATTTGGAAGAAGGAGAGTTGCTGAATTTCTTTCTCTCTGAGTGATCCAAGGGTACATAGAATTAGATTAAGAGAAGAAACTAAAATGAGAGCATCTGTTTATCATATTATACTAAAAGGTGGGTTCAAATTGTACTTTGTACTGAGTAATGAAAATAGGTATTTCTGCTTTAGAGTGATTCTTTTTCTAATCTGTCATAAGAATTGGGGAACATGCAAGGGGGCAATGTTTGGGGGTTTGGTTTTGTTTTGGGTTGTGGTTTTTTCCCCTCACAATTTGTGCTTCTTTTTTTTTCTTCCAGGATTGTTGTCATCATTCTGGGGAGAAGAAAATCTAATGAAGAGACCAATAATATGAAGTGAATCATGATTCAGTTTCCTTTCTCTCTCCCTATGGTGGATTTTTGAAGCTGGCAAGACCCTATTTTCCCTGCAATTTATTTAAAACCTTGCACGCATTCGGATACCTTGTGATTTCAGAGAACTATGTGAAGATTAAGCTTTGCTTACTGATACATGGCATGTATTCTTTCCAGTCTTTTGTGTTGGATTTTGTTTGATTTTCCACTGCGGCACAGCATCGTTGTAAAGGTTTTTATGCTTTCACCAGCAAGGTCTTAAATACATTAAGACAACACATTTGGTGTTCACACTCCTCCAGTAATGTCTGTACATAAAAGCCACAGAATGGCATAAATGAATGTGTTTTCTTTGAGAATAGTTCAACCAGTGGGAAGGCCATTTTTAGCTAGAGCAAACCCATATTCTCTGACTGACTGACAAGGACAGTCCTTGGCCACACCATCAGTGTTTTATTTACTTCTGGAGAATCTTTGCATAGAGGTTTGATTTTTTTTTTTGCCATGGAAATAATTGCACATTTATTTAGCACATCACAATTTGGTTACCGTTCTTAAATTACATAGCATGCCAGACGGCAGAATAGGTTGAAAATGGGAACAGGGCTGGGGATTGGGTGGGAGGAAAAGAACAGGGAAACAAGATATATTAACAAAGACAGTAATTGCTTAATTAATTAGTTAATTGCTATTTGGCCTCCAGAGATCAAAGTAACTTTTTGATTTCATAAATATTGTCTGCACTTGGTTTTTCCCATATTATCTCATCTTTGGGGTATTTCTTAAAGGAAAAAAAAAGTTTATAGGACTAGGGTATAGAAAAACTATATTTGCTGAATGAGCCATTAAAGCAATCTTTGCTTGTTAGCTTTAGGAGGAAAAATGTAAAGCTGTCCACAGGTAAGTTTGCTCTCTCAGATTCAGAGACTTCCCACTTCCATTTTGTCTTCATTTCAATGTGATTGGAAGAAGCCATTGAACACCCATCAGCCTGGCTGCTGCAACCAGTTTCATAATGGAAATGAGGCAGTAATATCCTAGATACCCTTGTTTGAGGATATGAAGGAAACTTGGGGAAAGAGGAGATTATTTAAAATTGGAAGCAGGGGGGAATCGGAAACATTTGATTTTCTTGGATGTGGAATGAATGGTGCCTGAATTCAAGAAAACTTGTGAGTGCTGTGAGACTGGCTGTTGCATTGTAAACAGCAAAGAGCCCAAGAAATACTTCATTCCCATCCCCAGCACTTTACTTCGCATGAAAACATCCAATTACACATTGGCTCAATTTTACCATTTCCCTCTTGGTTTTCCATCTATTATGGCTACAATGAGGGATGCCTAGTCAAGTTGACCAATACGCTATCTTAGAAAGCTCCCCCTTTCCCCCCCACGTTCAGACACAGCAGAGCAAGGAAGCTGAATGCCAGGATTCACAGCCCCAGAACTGTATGCACTGTACAGTGTGATGTCACTGCTTAAATATATTAACATAATGGGTGCTCTGAGGATTGAACATTGACTTTTAATTGTGCAGGTAATCTCTGCTATTTGACATTTTAAGGAAAGCAAAATCCTCACCAATAAGAAAATGTTCACCATTTGCTCCTGGGATCTCTGTCTCATTCTTTTATCATTCATTACTACCAAATTTAAGGTATTTTGAGGCATTTTGAGCCTTTGAAGTATTTTGTTTTAAAACTGATATTAGAATTTTTTTTAAAAAAAAAAGGAAATTACACTCTCAAGAATCTTGAACAACCTTTTTATGGGTTTGTTCAAAAGCTTCATGTTTCCATTTGGGTGAGAAGCAAAGCTTCATCCTATAATTAGATTGAATGATTACAATTTTGCTTTTTTAAAAGTCTTATGCTTGTTGACAGGAGAGGGAGAAGGAAACCCTAAAAATATGCACTATAACAGAGGTTCAAATTAGGAGCAAGGAGGCGATTCCATAGGTATATATCACTTGTTCAGTGACAAGTGCTCTATAGGAAAGTCAGAAAATTTCCGTGTACTACTCAAATGAAGAAATCTACTGGTCTGACTTATAAACTACCTAGGGATTTAGTTGCCTTTCAGGGAGGTTTATTGGCCTTCTACTTTGCCATCATGGTATAAAGCCAAAGATCTGGCTGGCTCTCTCTTCCCTTCTCATTCATATTCCATTTCTCCTTTTCTCCCCTTCTTGTTTAAATTAGCACCAGAAATTTCATTCCATTTATTCTGCAGTCAGGGAAGCATTAGGACAATGGGCAAGTTTATTTTCCTATGAAAGAATAACTCGAAATCAAAGAACTGAGGTAATTAGAACACCCAAGCACTGTGATAGTAGCAACATTATGTCACCACAGAGAGTTCTGAATTGGGTCTTGGGATTTAATTTCCTTTTTTCCCCCTTCTTTTTAAAGGAATATCTTCTGGTTAGCAATACTTCTGCACACATAATGGGAAAACTCTCCTTTACAAGGGAAAATTCTGCAAAATTTAGCAGGAGAAGTAGGGGGAAGACAACTGTCAATCCACCAATAGGAGGAGTGAGAGATATTTTTCTACCTCCCATGAGTGATAGGAGAAGGTTCAGGGGGGGCATTTCCCCCAGGCGTTTATAAACCTCTGGACCTCTTGCCATTCTCTGTACGCACATGATTGAAAGTATAGTCCACATTCTATGTTAATGCTTCTTTACTAAATACTTATTTGTGAATATTCTTGGTTTTGTAATCTCTGTTACTTAAGAAGTGTAGGCTGTACATACTGGGGGAGAAGGCTGACTCCTCTTTGAAATAGAAATGCGCTGCTTGATTACATGGAAGCCTCTTTCCTGGCTTGTGGATGACGGTCACCTTGTCCGTCACCATTTGGCAATTTTCATTCTCTCTCACACACACACCAAAAAATAAAATAAAATAAGCAATGTCTCCCTACCCCCACCCAAGTGTATTTTAGTGGCACATACAAGATCTACATTCTCTAACTGAAAGTGTTTTTCTTTGTTGTTTTTGTTTTTGTTTTTTGTTTTTAACTTTTCATTTTTGAATGATACACTATGCTGTGTATTTTGTAAAAGGGCAAATGGGCACAAGATAAAGGCGGCCATGTCATTCAGAAAAAAAAAAGTACAATTTCTTCACAATGACAGCCTCGTAAGCAGAATGGTATAATACATGTTGCATTATTTGTTACAACTTGTACTTTGTCTGTATTATGAGAGATGTAATGGTTTGTCAGCTGTAACTGTTGTTTTCTTGTAACATGATATGGAATAAAGTGTAGCTGAATCTCCCTATAAATTCTCCTACGGGTGCATCATAAGGTTATAGACACACACAGATTAATCAGCCTGCAAGCTTTTATTAAGTGCCTACAGTATGCCAAGTACTGTGTTAGCCATTGGGCTTACAAAAACAAATAGAAAACCACTTCAGTTTTCAAAGAGTTAACAAGATATAAGTATACAACTGGTAAACAAATAGAAAACAACCTCAGTTTTCAAAAAGTTAACAAGATATAAGTATACAACTGGTAAATAAATAGAAAACAACCTCAGTTTTCAAAGAGTTAACAAGGTATAAATATACAACTGGTAAACAAATAGAAAACAACCTCAGTTTTTAAAGAGTTAATAGGATATAAGTATACAACTGGTAAACAAATAGAAAACAACCTCAGTTTTCAAAGAGTTAACAAGGTATAAATATACAACTGGTAAACAAATAGAAAATCTCAGTTTTCAAAGAGTTAATAGGATATAAGTATACAACTGGTAAACAAATAGAAAACAACCTCAGATTTCAAAGAGTTAACAGGATATAAGTATATACCTGGTTATTGTTTTTTTTTCTTTTTAAGTGCAGTGATAATCACATAAATGCCCACCCCAAGCAAAAGGGACTTTGTAGGACTGTACCAGACAGAAAAAAAAATTAAATGGGGCATTCCAGAAGATTCCATTAAAAGTGTTATTTACTGTGCCAGGTCCCCCCAAAATGAGTCAAGACATTGCGAAACAAACCTATGTATTGCAAGATCTTCAGTATTCCCAAGGCATGATGCAGATGTTCGCCACATGTTTCACCCATCACAGATTCCATCTGTGATCCAATCTGGTTTTGTATAATAACTCTCCCTTTTACATTTTTGTTACTGGCTTTTGCTTTGTTTTTTGCACCTCATCCTATGATGTAGGATGCATCTGTTAACCTCCATCTAATACATATCAAAGTGCAAGTTGTTTTCCCCCTTGTTAATGTTATACAGCCTCTTCCAGTTGACCTTTCCACCCCATCTCTCTTCCCAGATTCATGAGAGGAATTGTTTGGTCTCTTTTCTCAAAGTTTCCTAGACAACCTAGAACACTAGCTAGGAAGGGTTAATGGCTTGAAATGGAACAAATTTGGATCAAATCCCAGATTAAGAAGTGCTGACCTTGGTGGTGACTGATCGGCACTCTTCATAGCCATTAGTATTCATCCCTCTCATGAGATTCATCGTGTTAAAAAAGAATTATTCCTGTAATTGATAAAGTTAACAAGTGGGGTGTCAGCTACCATTGTGGACATGTTATTTCATTTTTTTATATTTTCCAAAATGAAGAAATAACTTCTTTCCTTGAGAGGGGAGAAAATGTCTTGGAGACTGGGCTGTCAGCCCTTGTATGGCACAATGGAAGGAGTACTGGCTTTGGATTCAGATCCCAGCTTGGCTACTTAGTACTCATATAATCTCAGGCAAGTTGCTAAATTTTAGCATTGGTTTTCCCATCTGTAAAATAAAGGGATTGGACTAGATGTCCTTTCAGGTCTGCTCTGACTCTAAATCTACTTACTGTCCTATAGTTTAACATTTTATCCAGAAGTATCAAGGAACTTCACATTCCCCTAGGGTCCCTACACAAAATACTGATTATTTAAAAGCTATTTTTCTTTTATTTTTGGTCTAAAGCTTCTGACCTTTCAGATCAATTTGCAAAACAATTCTTTTTATAAATTCTTACAAAATTACAATATGGGTCTGACCTCTGACACACATTAGTTGCACGACCATGGACAGGTAACTCAGTGTTCTAGGCAACTCTGAGACCATGTTACAGAAAAGGTGCTGATCTACATTGATAAAGGGAGTATCTTCATTTTGGAGTAGTCCATATCAAAAAAAAATCATAGGGCCTATTCTTGCCATCTCATAAAACCGAAGTGACTCCACCAAAAAGTGGTCCACAAGAGGTACAACCTTTAGCCCTCTTGAGAAATCAAAGGATATCATGAGGTGCACTTAATATACTTGGTCACAAGATCTAGATTCAATGACCAAGAGACTGGAAAAAATAGAAGAAACCAAATGATGCATTTTTTTCTTTATTAAAGCTTTTTATTTTCCAAAACATATGCATGGATAATTCTTCAACATTAATCCTTGCAGACCCTTGTATTTCAATTTCCCCCTTCCCTCAGCCCCTCCCCTAAATGGCAAATAGTCCATTATATGTTAAACATGGTAGAAATATATGTTAAATCCAATATAAGCCTACATATTTATACAGTTGCTGCACAAGAAAAATCAAATCAAAAAGGAAAAAATGATAAAGAAAATAAAATGTAAGCAAACAATAGAAAAAAGTGAAAATACTATGTTGTGGTCCACACAGTTCACACAGTCCTCTCTGGGTGTAGATGGCTCTATCACTGAACAATTGGAACTGGTCTGAATCAGATGATGCATTTTTTTAATTAAAATGAGCATCTTTCTTCACACAGGAGACTAGTTGAAATCACAAAGTTGTGAATGGATAAATAAATGGATGTATTAGTGAAAAAAATCATGGCTAAAAGACTATGCTCCTCAGAGCCCATTGGAAAGGAGCGGGTGAGGAGAGCACCATGTCTAGAGCCCATTGGATGCCAACCCATCCAGCATACAAATAAGAACAGTATTGTTTCATATGTAGTCCACATGGTAGCATGGGTAGCTTAAGCCTTGCAAGTCCTACTTTGACACATGCAAGTTGTGTGATCTTAAGTAAATCACTTAACCCCTCATGTACCCTGCAGATGATGTTACAAAGCAATTGGTGGGAATTAGACCAAAAATATAAGCTCTGCAATGGCTTCATCTCAGGACACAGGACAAAAACGTACTTTTGGTAAGGTGGTAGAATCTGCATCCAAGGCAGGAGGAATGCTTGCTCAGAAACTTCTCAGTTGTATAAAATGATGGTCCCCCAATGCACAGCCACATCCCAGCATCCTTTCAGCTCGGTAATTTTTCTGCACTTGCTCTCCTGCTTTGGCAGAACGGGACACAGGACAAAAAATCAACACATTTGCTAAGGAGGTAGAATCTGCATCCAAAGCAGGAGGAATGCTTGCTCAAAAACTTCTCAATTGTATAAAGTGATGGTCCCCCAATGCACAGCCACATCCCAGCATCCTTTCAGCTCAGTAATTGTTCAGCGCTTGCTCTCCTGCTTTGGCAGAACTGTGGTGCTGATGTGCGCTCACTGAGGCCGGCAGCGAAGAGTCAGGAGGGCGGCATTCGCCGCAGTCCCTGTTGCCCCCCAGAGTAAAGAGAAACCAGAGGGGAAGGTGTTCACGCAACCTTGTGCCACTAGGTTAACGTAGACAGTTGCCAGATAATGGCCGTCATTGTCAGTCTTTGCAATGAGAGGCCTACCGTGGCACAGCTGCCTGCTGCTACCAGTGGGTGGTGGTGTTATGGGCATTAGCTTTGAGAAGCTTAGAGAGCAGAGGGGGCTGGGATAAAGGACACAAATCAGGGGAAAACTGACAAGATTAAAAAAAAAATCCAGGGCCTAGTATTTACTGTTCATCCTCCTTGCTTGTGGTGTTATATATTGTCTGCTGTGAGTCATGCTGAGAGAGAGCCAGGCACAATAATAGCTGAGAGCAGGCTGGTAGCCCCCTGAGCTATTCTCCGCCAATGGCGGTTACTGAGTTAGGAGAGAGTGAGATTCTGATAGAGTTGTCTTTTTTCTCCTTCCCTCCAAGACCACCCATAATTATTGAGGACATACCTAAGATAGGACAAACATGTCTACGTGGGTTTAGGGTTAGGGTAGCTGAGAAGCGGTCCAACAAGGGATAAAGGGGAGGTATATCCATGGGTCACCGCCATCTATGGGAGTAGAACAAAATGCAAATTATAAAGGGGATTGGAAGGGTGGGGGATGTAACCATAGATCTGCTTGTTCAACAGTTTATAGATTAAAATAAAATAACTAAAACATAATAATTGATCCCTCCCCTGTTCTGCCTCCACTTACACTCAAGGATGTCACCCAGTCTCATGTCTAAAGCTTTAATACAATCTGTAACTACACAACCTGTTGAAAGCCGTGACTTATTCAGGGCATTCCTTGGGGGTGCCCATTATGACACCATACCTATCTTTTGTTGGCAAACTTTATAGCAAAGAGAGGTTGCACAGGATCTGATGAAGGGTGAAGGTAAATTTTAAGCGGATACTCCATTGGACCCATGAAGTCATTATCAATTACTCCTTCCAATGATGCGATCAAACCAGATGATAATAAGTATTTGTGAAGTGCCTACTCCATTCCATACACTGGCACTGGACTATACCATGCACAGACAATGAATTACTTGGAAACCAGGACTATAATCAAAGGTTTTTTCCAATATGGCGGACACTTCTGGAGTTTATACTTCCCTTTCAGTGCCTTTAGGAATCCGGGATCAGCACTTCATATCATATGGCATCAGAGTAGGTCTTTGTGTGAAATAAAGGCTCGTAGGGTCTAATAGAAAATAAGCAGCTGCACAGAATGAAATGGTAAAACATTTCCCTTGCCTTAGTAAGATGGGGTTCATAAAAGGTAGCTAGGTCATGAGAACTGCCCTCAAAAAGACCTGATTGGGAGGAATTCTGCCTCAATCACTTCCTGTGTGACCCTGAGCAAGTCACAGGTCACAATAAATATTTATTGACTGACTGACAACTTCATGAAATATGCTTCCTCACCTGGAAAATGGGGATAACAGTCTCCTCCTCCTCCTCCTGTAGAGGAGGATCCTATATGAGAATAATAGGCTCCTCCTTCCTCCTCCAGCCCTGCAGCCACCCTCATGTTCTGCACAATCTTCATCCAGGCCCGAAGCACCCAAGCTTGATACCCCTGTTCATATTCATTGGAGCGGGGGATCCCTGGACAACGCTCTACTTCTTCCATCTGGCACTATTTGACCCAGAATCTTGGAGAATAACTCAGAACTTTGGAATAAACTCAAACTCGGGGATCAGCAACAGCTCTGTTCAGTAAATGTGGATTATAGCAAAGTAGAAAAGAAGCCTAGAATTCGAAGTGAAAATGATGCTTTTTGCCTGCCAAGGATGGAGGTCTTCCACAAGCCACTCACCCAATTACTAAATGCTTGATTTTTCTCTCATGTTGCATGAAATCATGTTGTTTAACAGATGAATAAAGATGTGAAATTTGAAAAATAAAATAAAATGGGGATAATTATAATCCCTACCTACCAAAGTTGTTTTAAGAATCATATGAGATAACATATTAAAGCTTTTTACAAACCTTAAAGTACCATATAAGTGCCAACTAATTGTTTATATTACTATCAGCATCCCCCCCCCTTCCATTAAAGTCATCTTCCCAAGCTGTGACATGACTGCAGTACTTGATTGTCCAACATCATAGGGTGGAATGTACGCTGTACCACATCCTAAAAAACTAGGAAAATTTCCAGCATGGGCCCTGCGGTGGACAGTATGTAAACCATCTAAAAACCAACTGAGCTGAGTTGAGAGGTGCCTTCCCAGATTGCTGGCTGTGGAGGATGAATCATTTTCACTAAAACGTCAGTGAAAATGAAGGAAGCATGAGGAGATATGATCTGCATCAGATCAGGGTATTGTCATATTGCTGAAATCTTTGGTCCTTGAAATCCATCCATTGAACTATCGTAACATCAGTAATGACTTTGGTACAAGCCATTTGCCAGAGAATTAATGGTGACCTCCATTTCACAGTGGACTTAAGTGAACAGAAATCCATTCTCAGAATCGTGAATGTTCCCAACTCTGGACAAAATGAACTCAAAGTTAATGGCACTTCCCTGCAAATCATCATTAATAATAAAGTAGCTGTGCCAATTTTTGCAGGGTGTAGTGGACAGAGCACTGATCTTAGAATACGGACGACCTGGATGTCCCTTTGGAAGTCATTTAACATCTGTTTCCTCATTCATGAAACAGAGTTGACTTGACCTCCAAAATTCCATCCAATTCCATTATAGATCCACGATCTATAACCCTTCAAACACTTCCCCACCTGTTGCCCTGAATGTGTTTATGCTTCCCAACTGATTGCTCTTTATCACATGTGTTCAAATCCCTGGCTTCTTTTAATTCCTAAATAAAATGCCAGTTTCTATAGAAATCCTTTCCTAGCCCCTCTTAATTCTAGTGCCTTCTTTCTCCATACATATCTGTTTACTTGATGTCTTCCCCATTAGTCTGTAAGCTTCTTGAAGACTGGCAGTATCTTTTGCCTCTTTTTGTATACCCAGTGCTTAATCTAATTCCTGGTACATAGTAGGTGCTTAATAAATGCTGACTGCCTGACTGCCTGACAGACACATGCAGATTTGGGATCAAACCATCTGAATTACATTAGCAGCAATTCTCAAGAGCCAGGAATGTCTTTTATACAATACCCAGGTTCTGAGCTAACTTTTTACCCATTTATTTGGACCCACATGGGCTGTGTGACAAAAAACCACACTCAGCTTTATGTTTCTTCTTCAGGGAATTCTTTTTCCCAAGATCAAGATCCTTGAGAACCTCTAGAACTTCTTTGTGATACCCACAAAATTCTTCCTGGGCATGTGGCAGGAATAACGGGGTTGGCTAAGTAGTTAGGCGAGCTAAAGACCAGAAGTGAACGTGAAGATCTGAGATTGTGGAAGAAAAGGTTTTAGAAATCACACTCAAGAAATTACTGAAGACAAGGAGCAAGGACCCCTCTTCTCAGTTTGTAATTTTAACAACAACAATAAAAATAGCTACCATTTATATAGCACTTTAAGGTTTGCAAAGCATTTTACATATATTAAGAAACATATGATCCTTTGGAGAGGAAGGAGAGGTCTGAAGCTATGATTTCACTGGTGTAAGTAATTCCCAACCAGGAAACCCTCTCTATCAATGCAGCTCAGCAACTAACCTGGATCTTAAAGTCTTCTAGAATTGCCTGAGAGACAACACAGTTAATATGGTCACACAGCTCATATGCAGCAGATGCATAAATTGCCTCTGTTTCTCACTCTGGCTGGACCTCTTACTGCTTTCATTTGTAAAATAGAAATAAATAGGGACTGGATCTGTGATTTCACTGATAAAGAGAAGACCCAGATGAAGAAAATCCCTCTAACAATACCATTGAGCACCTTCTCTGCAACTACTACTACTAATAATAATGTTTTTGTTGTTTTTCAGTGGTTTCTGCCGTGTGTGATTCTTCTTGATCCCATTTAGGGTTTTCTTAGCAAAAATACTGAAGTAGTTTGCTGTTTCCTTCACCAGCTCATTTTACAGATGAGGAAACTGAGGCAAACATGACTAAATGACTTGTCTAGGTGTTCACTCACAATCTGTAAGGATCTGCCTGGCAGGACATAATGTTCTGTCATAAAAAATATTGGAACATTGCCTGTCAACTTAAGTGAGGCAAACATGGCATAATGCATGGTGCCTTCCAACTGAATTACATTGGGCAAATTAACTTCCCCAAACCTTAGTTTTATCATCTCTGAAATGAGGGGAGGAGCAGACTAGATGCCCTCTAAGAGATCTTCCAGCTCTACACTCTGTGACTATATATTCTATTACCTCAAGCACCTTCCCAAAGTGAGATCATTTGGCTAAATGATAGATAAACTTTCACCTCTATGACATTTCCTATCCATCTCCTATGCTGCTTTCTTCTTTATAGAATGGAAGGGACCAGTGATATTGATTATCTCTCTCTTTCTCTCTATCTCTCTCTATCTCTCTGTCTCTTTCTGTCTCTCTCTTTCCCTCTCCCTCACTTCCTTCCTCCTGTCTTTGTCTATGGCTATCTTTGAAGTTATTTCCCAAGAGCATTTTTTTGCAAAATAATAAATTAAGGTGGTTAGCCTTAGGGAATTGGCCAAGGAAAAGTACAACAGAAAAAACACTCTTTCTATAAATCAGATGATATAGATTTTGAAAATTGCAAGAATATATGAGTGGGTAAATGAGTAAACAAAAAAGCATTTATTTATGCTTACTGTGTGCTGAGCCCTGCAGATACAAATAAAAAAAATCCAAAAGGCCCCTGCCTTCCTTGAACTTGCCTTCCAAAGAGGAAGACTACACACAAAGGGGAATGGTAGCCAGGGACCAGCATTTTGTTCTTGAAACTTATTGGAAGGGTGAGTGACATACCCCCCACACACACATACGATTTCCTGTTACCATCTCTGGGTCTTATATTCTTCAATTAGAAAATAAGAACTTTAGAAAAGATGGCTTCTGTGGTTGGTTCTAGATCTAAGATGTCCCAATGCCATCTCAAACTCAACATGTTCAAAACAGAACTCATTGTCTTTCTCCTCAAATTCTCCCTTTTTTTCAATCTACCCCTGTCAAAGGTACCACCATCCTCTCAATCTCTAGATTGACCATCTCATTGTCATTCTTGAAGCCTCGCTCTTATCAACCCTAGATATTAAATGAGTTCTCAGTTCTTGCCATTTCCTTCTGCACAATATTTTCATCTCTGGCATACGCTCATCCCTTTCTCTCTTCCAAGGAGAACTAGCACTTCTGGTGTGAGGGTTTGCTCACACCTTTTGGGGGTTGCTCATTTGGTGCCTACTCTCACCTGTAGCTCCAAGAATCTGTAGAATGGTAAGAAACACAAGATGATAGCAGACAAGTTAAATCAGATTGAAGGTAACCAACAGGTCTTAAACCCATTGGAGAGTTAAAGAGGTGTCTATTGTAAGCGTGTGAAGATATCCCTATGTGGAATGGGTAAATAAGAACTCCTCATCCTCCTCATCTTCTTCTTCATCCATGAAGGGCTGACATAGACAGCAATGGGGCACTGACATCCCAGACACTA
Source organism: Myrmecobius fasciatus (assembly GCA_023553655.1). Lineage (NCBI taxonomy): Eukaryota > Metazoa > Chordata > Mammalia > Dasyuromorphia > Myrmecobiidae > Myrmecobius > Myrmecobius fasciatus. The sequence goes on from JAJPUD010002792.1 coordinate 269,671, forward strand.
AGTCATCTACTACAACCTCAGCCATCACCAGGTTCTTTTACTTTTGTTCCGTTCCCAGCCTCTGATGAGTCTGAAAGACAGAGTGCATCTCATGACTGTGCAACTCTGCCTCGATTTAAGTCCAATTCACATACAAATCAAGGTCTACGGTTGTATTTGAAAGCAAAGGATGAACTCTAGCACAGGTTCTTGTGACAATATTGGGAAATTGATCACCGTACCTCAAGTTGGGATGAGTGAGCCCCATTCCAAGCCATCCTCCATACAACTGCCACACATAGGTCCGATCATGTCACGTCCTTCCCCCTCCCCTTGTTCTTGCACTACTTAATAAACTCTTCTGTCTTCCTATTACTTTCAGGATCAAATAAAAATGCCCTTGTTTGGTATAGAAAGCAACCTGGCCACTTCCCACCATTCCACGGCTCTCTATCTACTCTACAATCCAGCCACCTGCTGTAACATCCCATTCCCCGAACTGTGTGCTTTTTCACTGACTGTCCCGATGACCAGAGTGCTCTGCTCCTTTATCGCCACCTCTTAAAATTCCTGATTTCTTTTTTTTATATGTATTTTTTTCTTTATTAAAGCTTTTTATTTGCAAAACATATGTATGGGTAATTCTTCAACATCGACCCTTACAAAGCTTTCTGTTACAAATTTTCCCCCCTAGTTCCCAATCCTCCCCTAAATGGCAGCAAATCCACTACATGTTAATTATGTTAAAATACTTGACAAATCGAATATATGTATACATATTTCTACACTTATCATTCTTGTGCAAGAAAAAATGTATCTACAAGAAAAAAAAGAGAAAGGAAACACAATGCAAGCAAAAATCGATAGAGACCATGAAAATGTTATGTTGTGGTCCACATTTCATATCCCTCTCATTGGGTGCATATGGCTTTCTTCACTGAACAATTGGAACTGGTTTGAAATATTTCATTGTTGAAGAGAGCCATGTCCATCAGAAATTCCTGATTTCTTTTAAGAATTAGGTTATATGTGCCATCTTTTACAGAAGGTTTTTCTTAGTCCCCCCCCCCCAAATCCTACAGTCTTTCCCTCCCAGGATATCTTCTACTGACTTCTTATGTGTCTTATGGGCAGCTAATTATTTTCGTGTTTCTCCCCCCGCACCCCCCCCCGCTAGATTTTCTCCTTGGGGATAAGATCTATTTTTTTGTTATTATTGTTGTTTTGTCTTGCTTGTATCTTCCGCACTAAGCACATTGCCTGGCACATAGTAGCCATTTAATAAATGCTTGTTGATTGATTGATTGATTGATTGATTGATTAATACTCTTCTCTCTTTATCTTGCAATGGTATCTGGCATTGCAATTAAGAGCTGAAAAGAGCTCATTTTAAGAAACAGTTGATGTTTGTTTCTGATTAAGATGCTCATTTTCCTTCACCCACAAAGAGCTTTTAGAAAATTAATAACTGAGTTCTATATAGCTTATTTCTAAAATCTGAGTTATTATAACAACTTATCCAAACAAAACCCCTACTGTTCTCCCTTCTTGGTTATACAGTAGTGAAAATAATGTGCAAGTATCTGTGGTTATTTTTCATTCTGGGAATAATTTATATGATAATAAATTATCGAGAGAATTTGAAGCAGTATTTTTAGTATTCTAAAGTTGTTTTCTATCCTGTATTCCATAAATAAATTGACCCACTAACTGAAGGAAAGTGAACAAAAGCTCACTGTGTTCTTGGGAATTCTGTAAGCAGAGATTTATATGGCAAATTTAAAATTAAATATTTAAATTAAATATTACTATTATTTTGTTGGAAATATATATAGTTTGCAAAGCACTTACAATATATTATCTATATTATCAAATGAGATAACATTTATAAAGCTCTTAGCACAGTACCTGGTCCATCATAGGACCTTAATAAATATTTGTTTCCTTTTCCTTTTGAACAATGAATCAACAAACATTTATTAAACACCAACTATGTATCAGACATTGTACTATGCAATACTCTGATTGATGAATTCTTCTTGTTCATGACGCTGTTGCATTATAATTCTCAGTATTGTTGCAGAGCTGTCAAGAAATTATAAATTCTGACTCAGATGCAGCTATATTTATCTAATCTATGTTAAGATTTATTGATAATTGATTTAGTCTGGAAGTAGTAGAAAAACAAAGTTTAATTACTGGGACAGGACTTGTCTAACAATTATTCACTTGTTCATATGTATATATTAATTAGATCTTTTCTCTCCCTCCTTCCCTCCCCCCTTTCTCCTCTCTTCCTCCTTCTTCTTCCTCCTTCTCCTTTTCCTCCTCCTCCTCTTCCTCCTCCTCCTCCTTCTTCTCCTTCTCATTCACCTCCTCTTTCTTCTTCTCTTTCTTCTCCTCCTCCTCCTTTTTCTCCTTCTCCTCTTCCTCCTCCTTCTTCTCATCATCCTTCTCCTCCTCCTTGTCTTTTTCTTCCTTCTTCTCTTTCTCCTCCTCGTCCTCCTCCTCGTCCTCCTCCTCCTCCTTCTCTTCTTTTTTCTCTTTCTCCTCCTCCTCCTCCTCTTTCTCATCCTCCTTTTCTTCCTTCTTCTCTTTCTCCTCCTCCTCCTTCTCCTTCTCCTTCTTCTCTTCCTCCTTGTCCTCCTCCTCTTCCTCGTTCTCTTCCTCCTCCTCCTCCTTCTTTTTTCTTCTTCCTCTTCTTCTCCTTCTTCTTTTTCTTCTTTTCCTCCTCCTCCTCCTTCTACTTCGTCTTCTTCTCTTTCCCTCCCTCTCCTTCATTCACCCCTCATCTCCCCCCTTTTTCTCCACTCTTTTACCTCCTTCATCTTAAAAGGAAGTAGTTTGATACTATGGAAAACTTGACTGGAGAGATAGAACATTCAGATCTTAGTTCTGTTTCTTTCACTAGTTGAATTTCATTAGACCTCAGTTTCCTCAATTTTTTTTAGTAGAGCATGGATTACCATGCTGCCTTTGCCTCACTAATTTTAATTGCATCCTTCTTCCCTTCCTGGTGTCAGTGATATTGCTGCCAAAACCCTGCAGCTGAGAATGACACAAGCATTTAAATTTACCAGAGCCAGATGGCGACATAAATCTCCATTGTTACTCATGGCATTCCCAATGTGGCTGCTCTCTGTTTTGAATGGGACATTAGCAATAGTGAGTTCTCATGGGAGCATTTTTTAGAGTTCCCTTTGGGAAGTGAAGACACTTTAAATTTTTGCTGGTGGCTTCCCTGAGTAGGATTGTGATTATTGTGGCAATACTTTGACTAAGATTTAATTAAAGGTCAGCCAATTAACAAGACCACAAGTCCCTTTAACTGGACTGCCTGACAGAGGTTCTTTTCTATTTTAAGTAAAGGAGTGGAGTCTCTAACTTTGGTTGAAAGTGATAATCACAGGAATCTGGAAGTATGAAATCAGGCTAGATCTGGCAGCCATTATAGCACTGATGTCCCAGAGATCAAGAAACTGTCTTCAGGAGTATCCTTCAGGATACCACCCCAGAGGAAGAATTCATCCAGCAGTCATCTAGCACCTGGATGTGGACTTGGGGGAACCATAGCAATGTAGGAACTGAAAAAAGTTATGATTCTACTCCCTCAGAAACCATGGTGGTATAGAGGAAGTATACCCCAGAGGTATTAAAGGAAAATGTTTGCACATTTGCTCTTGCTATATCTTTGAAATAAATGTCCATTAAAATCTTAAATAAAATATTAACAAAGAAATTACAGCAAGTTATCCTCAGGATAATACACTATGATCAAGTACTATTTATACCAAGAATGCAGGGCTGATTCAATATTAGGAAAACTATTAGCATAATTGACTATATCAATAACCAAACTAACAAAGTCATATGATTATTTCAATAGATACAGAAAAAGCATTTGACAAAATCCAACACCCATTCCTATTAAAAACATTAGAGAAAATAGGAATAAATGGAGTTTTCCTTAAAATGATCACTATCATCTATTTAAAACCATCAGCAAGTGTCATATGTTAATGGGGATAAACTAGAAATCATTCCCTAAAAGATTAGGGGTGAAACAAGGTTGCCCACTATTACCATTACTATTCAATATCGTATTAGAAATGTTAGCTTTGACAATAAGAGAAAAAATAGTAATGAAAAGAATTAGAGTAACTAATGAGGAAACCAAATCGTCACTCTTTGTAGATGACATGATGGTATACTTAGAGAATCCTAGAGAATTAACTAAAAAACTACTAGAAACAATCACCTTTTAAGAATCCCAGTGTGATCTACTAGACTAAAACCAAAAAGGCCCATCAAGACTAGACATTGCTCCCAGACCTAGCAAATCAAAAGGGCACTGGGAAATTCTGTTTTTAATCTTTAGTAAAGTTTTAATTTGGGTAGCAGAGAACATTTTCTCAAGAGACAGAAAGTTATTCCGTTGCCCAAGTTCTAAAATCATTAAGTCTTTAAATCTCATTAGGAAAATTACTAGCTGGTCAGATTCTTTCTACTAGAAACACCCAGTTGAAGGGCGTGGAGGAAACAACACAGTATTCCTCATAGGCTGAATAGTGTCTGTGTGAAGTGTTCGCCCTTAGATACTTGAGGTCAGTTGTGGACAGGATCAAGAATTATCCCATATAATAAATTTTTTTCTATTTGTTTTGATTTGAACCTATGATTTCCAATATGGAGGGAGTTCTTCTATGAACAAATTCCTTCTTCCAGTGCAGATCATGGATTGTCCTTCATTCATAATCTTAGTTGTCCAGAACCTCAGAGACGAAGTGACTTTCTCCGAATCACAGAGCCATTTTGTATCAAATAGATTGGAAGCCAGGGAATCTTGATACTTTTGCCAAGCTACTATCTACTACATCATGCTACTTTACTCATGTAAACATTTAATATGTATTTTTAAAAATGAAAATGCTGTGTTTCTTTGTTTCTTACCAATTCTGTATCGCTCCTCCCATTCACTGAAAAGTTCTGTTCTTGACCCTTGTGATTCCATCACAACTCTCAGCTCTCTCATTTATGAGTTTTGTGGTTTATGTGATTTGAAAAAGATATAAACACTGTTCAAAGAAATGGTCCCTAAAAGCCACCTGATCACTAAGGTCAGGAAAGCTGTCATTTACACAGTTTCTTCAGTGGCACCTTCTCTGGTATCTTGGAGTTGACGTACCGCTATGAAGGGATGGGGCTCACTCATTGATTCACAGCCAACTTCTTGAGCAAGAGTTTTTATTACACACTCTCATTGTGGATCTACTCTCAAAGGAGGAATCCTCTAATGAAGGAAGGTTCTGATTTAGGTTGGTAGGAATTAGATCCCTGTCAATGGGCAGTAGTGAAGGGAACCAGTGCATGCTGGTAGAGCAAGAAAGAGAGTCTAAGGTTATAAAAACCAAGTACTTTTCCAAAGATATTTCATATCATCAACTTTCTACAGTTCCTATTTTGAGATTTATTCATTCAGTCAGTCATTCAGCACACATTTATTAAGTGTCTATGAAGGTTAGAGCACTGTGATGGGGCTGGGACTGGGGGAAATAGACCTAATCTGGCAGAGGGAGAATACACAAACACAGACAACTACAATATATACACAGTATTACCTAAATATAGTAGAAAGGTACACTAAGTATTGGTGAGGTCATACTTCTCCTTCCCCTTCTTCTCCTTCTCCTTCTCTTTCTTCTTC